>OX393577.1:40796804-41014566 GCA_947652605.1 Elmis aenea
TGTAAGTCAATAAGGGCTACATTTTAAAAATTATTTCAAGTATACAGGGTGCTCCAAAAAAGAGTGCCATATCAAAGTTATACTTTTTCTTATGGAACACCCTATATATTTTTACATTTTTGGATTCCTCTTTAAATTTAATTCAAAAATGTACAAGGTCATTTGGGTCTAAAATCGACCGTTCTCGAGAAAATTGCATTTTCATGAAAATACAGTATTTTCAAAAATTTTCAACATTTGAAAACTTTGACAAGTCTGAAGAAATTCGCTTGGAGATAAGATTGACAATAGATTATGTAACACTTTGCACCATCTACATTTTTAAAATATTATACAGGGCGTTTTTTACGCTTGGTCAAACTTGTAAAACTTTAAACATTGATAACTCATTTATTTTAAATACAACACCCTATGTTTTTTTACACCGTCTTATAGAAAATGTAATTCTCTTTCGAAAACATTCAGACTGTTTTTCACCTAAAATTGATATTTTCCGAGATATCGCGATTTTATTGTTAATTATTAGGGCAAAGTAATATTTTCAAGTAGGCTATGAAGGTAGAGAGCGGTAATTTGAAACAATTGAAAGAAAAAACAAGACACTTATAATTTTATCGTTTGACTACACACTTTTGCCATTTTTCTATAAGAAATTTGTAGATTTACCATTTTTACGTTAAAATATAGGTTTCTCATCAGGGCCACAATATTTTTAATATAATTGAGTTTGATCGTTTGCCAAGTCCTAAAAACCGATAGATAATGTATTAGGTACGAGAACGGAAAGCTGATTTAAAAAAAAAAAGTAATACTGACTTGTCTAATTTTGCATTTAAAAAAAAAACATAGTTGGTACTGTTTTCGGTAGAGTGTCGTAGTATCGTATCGTAAACAGACAAAAAATGGTTTATAGGATTTAGTAATTATCTTATAACACTGGTCCAATAAATAAATGCATAAATAATTTTAAAAAATCTCTATTTAAACGTAAGTGTGGTAAAACTACAACTTTCCTATAGAAAAATGTCAAAAGTGTGTAGTCAAACGATAAAATTATAAGTGTCTTGTTTTTTCTTTCAATTGTCTCAAATTACCGCTCTCTACCTTCATAGCCTACTTGAAAATATTACTTTGCCCTAATAATTAACAAGAAAATCGCGATATCTCGGAAAATATCAATTTTAGGTGAAAAACAGCCTGAATGTTTTCGAAAGAGAATTATATTTTCTATTAGACAGTGTAAAAAAATATAGAGTGTTGTATTTAAAAAAAGTGAGTTATCAATGTTTAAAGTTTTACAAGTTTGACCAAGCGTAAAAAACGCCCTGTATAATATTTTAAAAATGTAGATGGTGCAAAGTGTTACATAATCTATTGTCAATCTTATCTCCAAGCGCATTTCTTCAGACTTGTCAAAGTTTTCAAATGTTGAAAATTTTTGAAAATACTGTATTTTCATAAAAATGCAATTTTCTCGAGAACGGTCGATTTTAGACCCAAATGACCTTGTACATTTTTTGAATTAAATTTAAAGAGGAATCCAAAAATGTAAAAATATATAGGGTGTTCCATAAGAAAAAGTATAACTTTGATATGGCACTCTTTTTTGGAGCACCCTGTATATTTGAAAATATTTTTAAAATGTAGCCCTTATTGACTTACAAAATCTAACAGCAACAGAATTTGGAAAATAAAAACCGTTTCGCCATAAAACTCCGACGCGTCCGTCGTGACTCACCCTGTATATATATATATACAGGGTGATTGATTGAGACCGGGCATTAAAAATATATGAAGAATGAAAAAGGGTATGGATCTGAAATTTTGGTTATGACCATAATGGCATCTGATCTGTTTAATGAAAATATTTTCAATATGGCGACACTTCCGGAAGTTGACGTCTACTTTCTTATTTCAAATACAATGGTCTATTTTTTATTGCGTATTTGGATTCAAAACGTTATTTTAGAGGGACTTTTATTAGCATTCTCTATACCTAAGTGCAGCCATTTTTAAGATTTTTGGACTTTTTTGAAAATTTTTCGATTTTCATCGTGATGCTTAATATTATCTACCACCGCCATTTTTGAAGAAAAAACGCTTAAATTTAGACCATGCCTAGAAGAAACCTTGGACTACATCCTGGATATTTTGCAATCGATGCATTACTTACAGGGTGTCCAAAATTTAATTTTCTTTTAATACAACTTCAGACCACCAAAACTCGTTTTTTTCAAATACAATGCCCAAACTTTTTTTTCATTTTCTAATGCAAAATTACATTCTGCATCAATCTGTATTAGCGTTTCCTATACCTATCTGCAACAATTTTCGAGTTATTAAGAATTTTTGATAAAGTTAAGAGTAATTGCAACATTTTTAAATAGTAGGCCTTGGAAATGACAACAAATGCCAATACTTAATAACCGTCAACCATTTTTATCGCGTTTTCTGAAGTATCCATGAAAATGGATTATCAAGAGTATTCAAACACGGATATTTTGAATTTATTTTACATTCTTGGACAAATTCAGAAGATTATTGAAAGTGTGAACGATAGTTGTGTATTTTTAATGTAGCTTGCACAACATAGTATGTTAAACCCGAGTCTTGCGCTACCAATCGAATTGATCGCTGAGGATGGTCATTAAAATATCTCAGGATGTTAACTTTGTTAGTTTCATCATTTGTCACACGCTTAGGTCGAATACAAGCAGATTTCACTCTTCTAAATTGAAAAAAAAATTGATTCTATTCATTAAAATTTCTGTCTGGTCATTACAGTCAAATAAGGATAACTCTCAATGACCACGCGGCAAGTTCTTTCAATAATCTTGTTACATCCTTCATGAATATAAAATAAGTTCAAAATATTCGTGTTTGAATACTCTTGATTATACATTTTCATGGATGCTTCAGACAAACGCAATAAAAGTGGTTTACAGTTATTAATATTGGCATTTGCTGTCATTTCCAAGGCTTACTATTTAAAAATGTTGCAATTTCTCTTAACTCTATCAAAAATTCTTAATAACTCGAAAACTGTTGCAGATAGGTATAGGAAACGCTAATACAGGTTGATGCAGAATGTAATTTTGCATTAGAAAATGAAAAAAAAGTTTGGGCATTGTATTTGAAAAAAACGAGTTTTAGTGGTCTGAAGTTGTATTAAAAGAAAATTAAATTTTGGACACCCTGTAAGTAATTCATCGATTGCAAAAATTCCAGGATGTAGTCCAAGGTTTCTTCTAGGCATGGTCTAAATTTAAGCGTTTTTTCTTTAAAAATGGCCATGTTAGATAATATTAAGCATCACGGTGAAAATCAAAAAATTTTCAAAAAAGTCCAAAAATCTAAAAAATGACTGCACTTAGGTATAGGGAATGCTAATAAAAGTCCCCCTAAAATAACGTGTTAAATCCAAAAATGCAATAAAAAATATACCATTGTATTTGAAATAAGGAAGTAGACGTCAACTTCCGGTATTTCCGGAAGTGTCGCCATATTGAAAATATTTTCATTAAACAGATCAGATGCCATTATGGTCATAACCAAAATTTCAGATCCATACCCTTTTTCATTCTTCATATATTTTTAATGCCCGGTCTCAATCAATCACCCTGTATATATAATTATATATAAAAGTACATTTTAACGTGTTTTGTGCCGTCATTTTGTGTTTTGTCAAAAAGTATCGTCCAACATTTAGTTAAGAACAATTTTTAATGTTTTAAAATTAAGAATACCTAGCTAATCTTCGTAATACAATATAAGAATAATTTCAAGTTTACTTCTCAACGTTTTTTAAAAAATCAACAGATATTTCAATTTTTCACAATCTCAACATGGTATTTTAACTTATTCAACATTTTTCAACAATATTTCAACAATTTTCAACAATTTTAAAAATATCCCTGAGGATGCAGATAAAATTACATCTGCGAAACATGTAGGATCTTTTTAAAAAATTGCAACGAATAAACCTGTTTAAAAACCAGAAACTTTTTCGTTTATTTAATATATATATATATATATATTATTTTTTAACGGCCCAGGGTAATTTGCAACTATCCGTTTTGGATATCAAACAAATGTTGTGACCGATTGATGGAGCATGTAGGCAATATCCCGGTGGATACTGGTTTCATTATATCATTGAAAGCTAGAGTAAAATAATGTTTATATAGTGTTCATCACTTCCAGTAAAGAAGTAAAAATGGCCGCACTGCAGCTACATAACTTATTTTGCCGTGGTAAACGACTCGTTTCACGAAATCGTGCGTAGCTCAAAAACTACTGGAGCGATTTTAAATATCTTTACATATTCAAATAGGGAAAGGATTGCTTAACAAAATCGACAAAACTTGAAATTAACAATTTTGAAACGGCTCTGTAGTAAATCAACGAATTTGATGCAGTTGGCGGTCTACCGGGGATCACAGAATGTACGTTCCCGTGGCGTTCACCTGGTCTTACAAAATTATTTATAATTCGATAACCCCTGGTGCAATCCTGAATATTTTTTCATTTTCGAAGAGACGACACATGGTTTTACTATTCACGAAAAAATCACAATTAACATTGTCGAATTGACCGAGATATACGCCCCGATACAGCATTTCCAGGGGATTTTTCAGAGTTGTGATGTGGCCCATCGGAAAGGGCATACTTTTTTCCACATGTGGTAGAAGAATCGCGATTTTTAGAGACTTTTAAGGAGCCTCCAAAGACATGGTTACATTTTCGGTTTTTCGAAGTAAAAAATCGACCTTTTGCGGGTACAAATCTGTCCACAAAAGCGCTCATAAAAGGTAAACGCGTAATCCGATTTTAAAAATCGTTTCATTTTCTGAAAGAGGACATTTCGTTTCACTGTTGACCCAAAATTCGCAATGTAGAAATTTAAAAAGGCCGAGCAAAACGCTAACGATTTTAAAATCGAAAAAAAAGGAAAAATTTCCACTCTTTGGTGAATAACTTTTCGGTAGGAGTTCCAATTTGGCATTTCGGAAAGTTCGTTCTTTTCTGCGCGAGTGGTTGAAATATCTCGATTTATGAGGCATTTTGGCTATTTTTAAGCCCCGCTAAAAAAAGGGTCTGCCCGCTCGGGTTTTTACCTAAAAAGTGGATTTTCCGCGCGAAAATATGCCCCCAAAAAAAAAGCCCGTAACGTCAGAACCGCTCGACCGATTCTAAATTTCTTTTCATTTCCGAAGAGAGCAGGTCCGTTTGACCGTCGACTATGATTTCGTAATTATCAATTTAGAAATAACTCCGCAAAACGCCAACAAATTTTGTGAAGTTTTTTCGAAAATATTGCATTTTGCCGTGAAAATTGCCCGTTTTCACGGAAACATTCATAGTTTCGGAACCCTTTGGCCGATTTTCGATATCTTTGCATATTTAAAGAGAGGAAAGATTGCTCTACGATTCACCATAAGCTCGTAATTTGAAAGGCCGTTTTGGCTTCGCACCAAACAAAAAACTTGATTAAATTTTCGAGTCAGATTGTCCGTGTGCCGCTTCGAATTTAAGGCCTCCGGGAAATTGTTCATTGCTCGGTTAATAATTGTCCGATTTTGAATTTTCAAAAACCACCGTGTAAAGCAGAAAAAGACGAACAGTTTGATATATGACAGTCTATTCGGACCGTCCGATCGAGCCCGCACCAAAACGAATCCCAACACTCGTTTTATTTTACGAATTTTTTTTTTTTTTTATAATTTCAAGTACTTTACAATCTGTTCTTAACTGAACAATAAGTAAATGTTTTTAACAGGTGAAAGGTAGGTGAAAAGAAAAGAAAAATGTCATGTAGAGAATTCTCCATTGAGTATTCTCTTTACGCTAAGCTAAAATTTTTAAAAATAGAACATAAAACTGTACAGTGAGTTCGTTTCAAGTAAACCTTGTAGGGAGATCTGCCGGTCTATATCTTTTGAGTCGCCGCACTTCACCGGCACTCACTATTAAATTTCTTGCTAGTTTATTTGGATGCACTTCAATTCTGTTCTGATATTTAAGGTAAAGGTTTTTGATTTCTTCATGCACTGAGTTTAATTGAAGGTCGCGTTGTATTACGAAATTTGGTACATACCTGGGGGCATCAGCAATGATTCGTAAAGCTTTATTTTGGAATCTTTGGATGATTTCAATATTTGACGTACTAGCACTTCCCCATAGCTGGATGCCATAGGTCCAAATAGGTTTCAATATGGCTTTGTATATGAGGAGCTTGCTTTCTATAGACAATTGTGATTTTCGTCCTATCATCCAGTTGAGTTGGTAAAGTTTGATGCCAAGCTGCTTCCTCTTGGCCCATATGTGTTTGCGCCATGTCAGTCTCCTGTCAATGTGCATACCCAGGTATTTGGCTTCGCATGCCTGAGGAAGTTGACGATCATTTAGTGTTACTGTCGGGCAGGTCTCTCTCCTAAGAGTAAATGTGACATGTGTATGATTTAGTTTCGTTTGCCTTAACTCGCCATTTTTTCAACCAGGATTGTATTTTGTTTAAGTGATGTTGTAGATTTTTAGAGGCAGTGATAGGATCCACATGGGATGCCAAGATAGCTGTGTCATCCGCAAACATGGCCACTGTAGTTAGACGAGTGGTTGGCAGATCAGCAGTATATATTAAGTATAGCGTTGGTCCCAACACACTACCTTGTGGTACGCCGGAGTTGATAGGGTACAAATCAGTATATTCGTCTTGGTGTTTAACTAAGAAGTGCCTATTTTTGAGGTAGGAATTTAAGATTTGGTAAAAATGGCATGGAATGTTCTTTTTTAGTTTGTAGCGCAATCCGTCATGCCATACCCTGTCAAAAGCCTGACTAATGTCTAGGAAGGCAGCAGAGCAATATCTTTTGCCTTCCAGATCATTGTTTATCTTTTTGACCACTCTGTGTACTTGTTCAACCGTAGCGTGCTGATTCCTGAAACCGAATTGGTGATTTGGGATGAGTTTTTTTAGCAATGGTTTGAGACGTGTTAGAAAAAGTTTTTCGAAGACCTTGGATAAAATTGGTAGTAGACTGATAGGTCTGTAAGATGTCACTTCGTGTAACGGTTTCCCTGGTTTAGGCAAGAGAATAATCTGGGCCACTTTCCATTGATTTGGGAAGTATCCTATCCTGAGAACTGCATTAAAGATTTGTGTAATACATTTTAGGCATTTATCTGTGGGTTCTTTGAGCACTTTTCCGGTTATTAAGTCAAATCCTGGAGCTTTTTTAATGTTAATGTCTTTGGATATCGTTTTTTTTATTTCACTCTTTTTAAATTTTTTAATGGGCCTGTCCATCTGAAAGGGTGTCTCCAGTAAATTTAATATGTCATTTTCTTCTTCTTCTGTTAAGGTTGATGGCAATGGCTTAAAGACATCTGCAAGGTATTGTGCAAATACTGTCGCTTTTTCTGTGCTGTTTTTGGCCCATTTTCCATTTGTATTTTTAATAGGTGGGATTGTTAGGCGCTTAATTTTTTTAGTGGCCTTCCACAATGAGTAGTCATTAGCTTCTGTAGCTGTGAGGTTTCCAAGGTATTCCTGTATTGATTGATTTTTAAGGTCAAGTAGCAACTTTTTAAATTTTTTAATTGACTTGTTAAATTTATTTTTGTCTTCCATTGTTCTGGTTCTCTGCCACCGTTTGCGGAGTTTTCGCTTTTCGGCTATCATTTGTTTAACTATTACTGGACAATCTTCCTTTATTTGTGTTGTCGTTTGATCCGGAGTCGCCTTCCAAGCTGCATTTTGGATTGCCTTTGTGAGATCTTCAACTGCATTATCTAGTTCTCTCTCTGTCTGCAGGGGTACACTTAATGAGATCAACTCGTCGAGACTTTCCCTAAACATATCCCAATTTGTCTTCCTGCTGTATAGTGTAGGCTGTTTTTGCTTTTTTAGGATGTTCGAATACATGGTAATGAGAATTGGTGAATGATCGGATGATAAGTCTAGACACGATTCTAGTTTAATTTGTTTTTTGTTAATACCCTTCGAGACGCAAAAATCGAGTACATCTGGCATCTTTTTTCTATCAGCTGGCCAATACGTAGGCTCTCCGGTTGATAGCTGATCAAGATTATTTGCTCTCATTACGGCAAAGAGCTCTCTTCCTTTGGATGTTGTAAGTCTTGACCCCCACTGTGGGTGCTTGGCGTTATAATCGCCACCAGCGATGAATTTATTTCCAAGAGTTTTGAAGAAGTGATCATAATTTTCTCTTTTGTTTGAGTGTTTGGGCGGGCAATACACTGCTGAAATCGTCATGTGTCCTAATTTGTCCTCCAGTGCGATGCTAGTAGCTTGTAAGTAATGATGTTCATATTTTTCTTTTTCATAGTGCTTGATAGTATTTCTAATAATGATGGCTGTACCGCCATGAGCCTTACCGTCAGGATGTTTTGTATGGTAGGTACTATACTTTGATATTTTAAAGTAGCTTTTACTTGTGAAATGTGTTTCTGACACTAAAAGTATGTCGATATCGTGTATTTGTAGGAATGATTTGATTTCTTGCGTGTGTTGACATATGCCATTGGCATTCCAAACCGCAAGTTTAAGAAGTTGGGCCATTATACCATTTTATTGACAAGGGTTGCCAGCATGTTTATCATTGTACCCATTTGTTCCATGAGATTTTTCATCATGTTTTTAAGTTCTAATATGTCGTCTGATTTCTGTGGGATACTGGGTTGACTTGGTTGTGCAATTATGTTGGGGGACTGTATTGGTTGTGAGCTATTCTTGACTTGACTGGCATAGGACTGTCCGACTTGCACAAATTTTGTAGGTAATGTTTGTGTGGGTTGAGTTGGAAGATTTCTCTCACGCATTACAGGATACAATCGTTGTTGTAGTTGCTTATGTACTACACAACCTCTATAGTTTGCTGGATGGTTACCCTCGCAATTGGCACACTTAACGTCGTCGTTCCTTACTTTTTTAGGGCAGCTAGTGGTGAGGTGATTTTCAGCACATTTAACACAACGCGGTGATTTGTTGCAGTAATTTTTAGTATGTCCATATTGTTGGCATTTTGTGCATTGGGGGATATTCCGCTTAACGTGAGGTGCTTCAAATTGAACTGTATTCATAAGCAAACGAATCTTATTAATTTCTTTATTGTTGTCCTTGGCTTTAAGGTCGATATAAAACATGGGGAGAGATTTTTTAGTAGTTCTTTGCCTGATGTTCCAAATATTAGTTGCTTCATGTCCTAATTTTAGGATTTCTTTTTTTAACTCCTCTACATTGGTGGAAGGGTGTAGGTTTTTAATGACTACGCGGAAGGCTCTTTCTTGTTTTGGTTTACTTGATCATTACCAAGTGATTTTATGGTGTAATTATCTTTTGCTATTTCGTTTAACAATGTAGTTAAAGGGTTAATATTTTCTACCCCAGAAACAAAGATGGGTGGCGGTCTAGGGTCGCTATTTTTATTAATTTTAGTTTGGGTGTTTTCATTCCCATCTTCTTCCGACAGGCTATTAAATTTGTTATTGGTTTCTACTGGGGTATTTAGCCAGTAGTCACTTAGTTTAGTTTGTTTATTGATTTTAGTTGCTTCGCCAGGACTTCTCAATCTTTTTTTACTATTTACTTCTTGCCATTCATTATCTGATGATTTTGACCGTGGTGGAAAAGCATAATTTGCAATTTGTGATTGAGGTTTTGTATTGGTTGAAGAATCACCGTGCATAAAATTCCCCGAAGGGAACATTTTTGTTTAACACTAACACTAACAAATTTCTTTATTTATCGTGTTTGTTTATTTACAGTCTGTTTTTACACTGATAACACTAACTGGTTTTACACTGCTAGCACCGACGCGAGCGTATATGAGCTCGGTTCGAACGGTACTTTTTTTTTTTTTTTTTTTTTTTTTACATGTATTTAAATGACGCGAGATTTTCAAACGTCCGTAACTTTTTCATTATTCGTCGTAGAGAGTTGATTCGTGGACCGTCGGCGAGCTCGATCCTTCCCGGTCAAGGACGTGCTTTCGTTTCGGCGCGGGCCCACCGGGACCTTAGTAACAGACCGCGAAATCGGCCGGGTCACGTGACTTCTACTGGCGTACTGAACCTGGAGATACGGTGAGATTTTCAAAAAACTGAAACCGGGAAAACTGAAACTGGGAAAACTCAAATTTCAACTCGAGCAAAAGACGGCCGCGCTACGAGCAAAAGCAGTTTTTCACTTTCTTATGGGATTTAACCCAGGGAAAAATTTTGTTTCACCATTTCCTCGCTACCATCGGCGTTCGATTTTTTCCAGACTTTAAAGTGTGCATTTATTGAATTTTGATCTTTTCCGCGTCGATTAAAAAAAAAACGCGATTTTACGACGACTGAGTATTTTTAATCGATTTTTCAAAATCCTGGGGAACTTTCGTTGTATATTATAAACGAATTTTACTGGTCTGAAGTTGTATTAAAAGAAAATTAAATTTTGGACACCCTGTAAGTAATGCATGGATTGGAAAAGTTCCAGTATGAACTCCAAGGTTTCTTCTATGCATAGTCTAAATTTGAGGGTTTTCTCTTTAAAAATGGCGGCGGTAGATAATATTAAGCATCACAATAAAAAAATTAAAAAAGTCCAAAAATCTAAAAAACGACTGCACTTAGGTATAGGGAACAATGCTATTAAAGAGTCCCCTAATATAATGTGTTAAATCCAAACATCCAATAAAAAATGGACCATTGTGTAACAGATGTAGTTAAGTTGGTATTAAGATTAAGAGTAGTTAAGTTGGCATTAAGTTAAGGTTAGGTTGACACGTAAAACATGCTTGTACAGTTGTATGTATGAATTGAGATAAACAATAAATATATTAAAGTAAAGAACATGAAACATTGTGTCAGGTGTAAAAAGGTTTAAGTAAAGTAATAATAAAGACAATATAACAGTAAGAAGATATAAATAAATAGTGACAACGGGAAATGTGTAAATGATAACCTCAAAATAATAAGAGCACGTGTATAATAAGAAAACATAACCTTAAAAAATTAAAAATGGAGTTATTAAAACCGCCTAAATCTATAGTATTTGATCAAAACATAAGTAACAATTTTAAAAGGTTTCTGCAAAGTTTTGATATATATTTGAAAGCAACTGGTTTGGATGATAAAGATCAAGAAACAAAAGTAGCTATATTTTTAAATGTGGCGGGGGAAGAAGCACTTGAGGTATTTAATACCTTTAAATTGAGAGATGTTGAAAGAAAAGATTACAAGAAGGTAATAGATACGTTTAAAAAACATTGCATGCCTTGTCATAATGAGGTTTATGACAGATATACATTTTTTACACGTGTTCAAAAAGAAAATGAAGAATTCGATCACTATTTAACAAAATTAAAAACACTAGCTAAAGGATGTAATTTCGGAGAACAAGAAGAGTCATTAATAAGAGATAGAGTGGTAATAGGGATTAGAGACCTGGGACTACAAGAAAGACTTTTAAGAATAACTGACCTAAAATTGGATGCTGCCGCAAAACACTGTAGAGCTGCAGATGTTAGCAGGAAACAGGTGCAAGAACTACAGGAGAAAATTAAAGTTAACAAGCTAGTATGTACAGGAGCAACCCGAAAGATTCTACACAGTGAAAAAACAAATGGTGATAGAAAAACCAATAATAATAATAATGAAGAAAGAAGAAACAAGATTAACTGTGGAAACAATGAAAGATATGACTGTTTAAAGTGTGGTTTTCGTCACAGTAAGGCCTATTGTCCAGCTTTTGGAAAAATATGTAATAATTGTAACGGTATGAACCATTTTACAGTAGGTTGTAGAAATAAGAAATTCTATAAAACTGGATTTAATAATGGTAAGGTTAGTAATAGTAATAAAAAGACATATAAGAAACATGTTAATGAAATAGAAGAAGAAAATGATGACTTTGTAATAGGCACTATTGAGATAAATGAAATTAAGGAAAAAAATGAGAGAAATTGGGTTGAAAATGTTAACATAAACGAAATAATTGTGCCATTCAAATTAGATACAGGGGCTCAATGTAATGTTTTAACGTTGGATTGGTTTAAAAAAATAAAAGATTCTCCACTGAAGTATAAAGAAAGATCTAAGGATATGGGAAGTATGGAGGAGTCTGAAGATGAACATGAAATAGTGACATATAACCAAAGTGAAAATAACAAAAATTATAAAACACGATTTGGACGTACAATAGTGAGACCGACCAAACATAAAGATTACTTAAGTTATTAAAAAGAGAGGGATGTAAAAGATGTAGTTAAGTTGGTATTAAGAGTAGTTAAGTTGGCATTAAGTTAAGGTTAGGTTGACACGTAAAACATGCTTGTACAGTTGTATGTATGAATTGAGATAAACAATAAATATATTAAAGTAAAGAACATGAAACACATTGTATTTGAAATAAGAAAATAGACGTCAACTTGAAAATATTTTCATTTAACAGATCAGATAACCAAAATTTCAGATCAATACCCTTTTTCATTCTTCATATCTTTTTAAGTCCCGGTCTCAATCAATTACCCTGTATAAAAACCTTTGTAGCGGAATGTTATTTTAAATTCAATTTACAGCTTCGTACGAAAAGTGTCTGTGGTGTGTTTTGTCGTGTTGTCAAGAAAACAGATTAGAGTAGTTTTATTTCGGCATAAATGACTTTTTCCTGTCACCTTTGGGTGCTTAATTTTGCTATTTGTCTTAACGTTTTAGTGCGTTTTTAGCGTTTTAGACATTTTCGAGTTACCATTTGGACTGTATACTACACGCGTCTCACCTTAGAATCGAATTCCCGAGTTTTAAGCGATAACGTAAACATAATTCACTAAACCTTGATTTTTTTAAATAATTTTTTAGGCAGTTTTTGTTGCGAGACTTTACTATGTTCCTCGCGGCCTGATAGATAAAAAAGCTGTTCCAAACCTTTGAGAACCTTCGTGTTGCACCCGCTAGGGGAAGATATGATCCAGTGTATGTTATATTTAATGTGTTGGCTGCATTGCTTTACTCACATGTTATGCGCAGTATATTGTCCGTTACATTTTTAAATAATCTAAATTAATAAGATTCCATATAAAGTGTGGCTAACTACGAGAAAGAGCAGAAAAAAGTGTTGTGGAACAAATACTTGTCTAACAAAGACGTTTTTAGTGCCTGATCGTCAAATAACTATTCAACTGACGAAAACTCGACATCAACCGATGATGAAATGCATAAAAAAAAGAATTCGAAAACAACAAGGGAAACATCGAAAGAATTGCCCAAACAAAATTTCCCACAACCGCAACTTGTAGCATCAACGTCAACAGAACGTTTCTTTTGACGATTGACAGAGTTATTGTTAATTATTATGTATAGACAATACATTTGATAATTCGGACGATGACGAGAAGAACATGACATGGAATTCGGTCACGGGTGGTAAACTTAAACAATTTTAAAATTTTGAAGGTAACAACGTGTTACAAGATTATTTATACGAGAGTACATTAATAAATCGCCATACGACTTTTTAAGCTGTTTGTAAACAATGATGTAATTCAACTTATTGTTGTTGAAACTAATAAATATGCAAATCAACAATTAAAAGAAAACATTTCTGATGGCTCTAGGCTTAACGTTTGGAGTGAAACAAATTCAAAAGAAGTAGACATGAATGATTTTGTGGATGGGGTTAATAAAATTACCAAAAATGGCTGATTATTGGTCAAAAAAGCCTTTATATACCACAACGCAGTTAATTCAAAAATGTCGGGAAATCGATTTCAATTACTGTTACGTTTGATTCACTTTAGAGACAACGAAATTTGTGACAATACCGACCGACTGAGAAAACTAACACCACTAACTAACAAATTGAAAAATAAATTTCGAGAATTATACAATCTGGGTAAGAATGTCTGCATTGACGAAACACTAGTGCCGTTTAGAGGTCGCTTATCATTTAGGCAATACATAAAAAATAAACGGCACAAGTTTGGAATCGAACTTTTTACACTTTGCTGTGATAAAGGTTACACCTACAATTTTAGTATTTATTGCGGAGTCTTCAAAAAATAAAAGTGTTCTTTTTAAAGTAGTATTGTCGCTAATGGATTCATTGTTAAACGAAGGAAATAATTATAGCTTTTCTGAAATCATCGTAATTATTCCAGCCCTTTTTATATCGTTCTGTCCATGTAAATGATCGTCTTCTAATAGACATTCAACAACAGCATTTACTTTAGCTGCATTGTTCATGTCAGATGTGTTCATAAATTCATCTAGGGAGTTTATAAATGCGACTGGGTGTTTATTATGCTTACCAGTATACATAGGCATCTTTTTTTAATATGCCTGATTAATGATAATAGTCGAACCCTCAACTATTTTACCTTCATTTGATATTGGATTATGGTTTTCCAATTCTTTTTTAATTAAGGAAAATTCTTCTTTCGTTCTTTTTTCTGTGCCTTCAATGACACTTCTTGTTTCTTAAAGTTCTTCTTTTAAAACGAACAAATCATTTCGTACTTCCTTTAAGCTTAAGATCTCTTTGTTTTTGCTTCATCATCATCATCATCATCATCATCAATTGCATCATATTCACAATGTCTGTTCAGTTAAACTTTCCATTTTTTCGTGAGAATTATTCTCACTACCGATTACTTTTCCTGATCGCAGCAACATACACAGTCACTATTAGTTATTAATCCACAGAACAAACAATCGCGAAAAAGTCAAATTAAATACAGTAGAACCCCTATTAACCGAGTCGCGATTATTTGTCCGGCCAAATGAGAAATTCCCGATTATCCGAGTTTTCAACTTTTTATAGGTCCGAACTCCGTATTATCCGAGCTTATAAAATAATAAACGAAAATTCCTGATTATCGGGTGTTTTCGGAGGGTGGAGATTGCAGACGCGACGTTAAAAGGATCTCTTAATAAATCTTCACAATAATTTGTAGTTTTTGAAGCAGACTCTTAATAAAAGTACAAGTTATTGGTATCGATGGATTCGTTAGAAGATGCTCCATTTAAATAACCACTTGTACCACCATACTTCCATATAAATAAATTGAATTTTTGTCAAAAAACCGATTCCGCAACCTTCAAAGCCAATTAAAGTAACCTAAATGTCATTCAAAATTTACAAAAACGTTTTTTGGACAATTGTTGATATAGTAAAAATCAATTTGTGCAGGCCACGGCATCCTTAATAAAAAACTAAATTTTGTTTAAAAGTTTTTTGAGGTTATAAAAATTAACCAAAATAGTGCAGTTGTATCAAAAATCGCTTCCTCTTTCCAAAAATGTAAAAATATACAGGGTGTTCCATTTAAAATAACTAAGTTGGGATCATTTCTGACGAAACCGGAAGTGATACAAATGTGCGCATGTGCTCAAAAATCCTATTTTTTTGCACATATCATATGTCTAAAATTTCATTTATCTAAAATGAAAACTAAAGAAAAAAAAAAGGGTTGTAGCACACTTCATTTACACCCGGTATGTGTCAGTATCCCCGAAGCGTTTAAAGAATATTGTCTTTCATCATGCTGATTTGAGAGATACCATATATCCTCACTCCCCATCTCCCCAAATATGGTGTATAAAGTTGGGAAATTTGAATTAGTTAACATTTAAAAATATCATAATACTTCCTAACATTAAAGCTCATCTTATAGGTGAGACACACAAATCTTAAGCTGCGTTCACATAGAAAAGTATTTTATTGCATTGTATTGTATTGTATTGCAACGTGCCTGCAAGAGTAGCGTTCACATAAAGGTATTGTAGTGTTTGTGCACTTAATGGCGATTCCCACGCGCATACGCAGGGTTAATCCGTAGATCACTGTCATTGGTTCTTGTTATGGAGTATTGCAAGAAGCTTGGCGCTTGCAAGGTCTTACCACACGGCTTGCAACACAATTCCACTTTGCTTATGTGAACGCTAGCATTTGATAATATTCGTATACTTAACTTTGCTTACGCTACAATACAATACAATACTTTACTATGTAAACGCAGCTTTACACTTGTCTTTTCATGGAATATGCAGAAAATCTTATAATTAATCAGTTAAATTTTGAATTACCATTTTATAAACGCTATGTAGATGACCGGGCTGAAACTGGCAGCGAAACTCATTGAGAGCCAACATAGAACATGCATATTAACTTAGATTCTCCCCACCACGTTGGAGAAGATTAGAGCCAGAAACGTGGAACAAGAAAAAAAGAAGTATTGGCATGCCGTATATAAGCAAGAAAAGAATTAAAACGGCAAAAGCTCCGAAAGATGTAAATTGTATGAATTGCAAATTTAAATGCACATCTAAATTTACAGAAGAGGATAGGAAATCTATTTGTACAAGTTACTGGAAGCTCGATTATTATCGACAAAAGGACTTTACTTTATCATGCGTTTCAAGTTATTTACCTAAGATTCACAGAGTTCGTAGCGGCACAGGTCCCGGAAAAGAATCTAATCGCAAATACTATCTAAAACAAGACGGAGAAACTATTCAAGTGTGCAAAAAATTCTATTTGACAACCTTGTGCATCAGTCATGGTCCAGTAGATCATGCTATCAAAGGTATGAACCTAAATGGATCATTCGATCTACAAGACAAAAGAGGAAAGAAAACACCAAGTAATAAAACACCAGATAAACGTATACTGAAGGTTAAGGCGCACATTGAAAGCTTTCCGATTATGGAGTCTCACTACTGCCGAAAAAGTAGTAACAGGTTGTATTTGGACTCGAGTTCGTCTATTCTATAAGTAAGATGTGTGATTTATACATGGAGCTATGCAAGGAAAGGGACGAAAGACACGTTTCAGAAATAACATACCGCAGAACTTTTTGTAATTACAACAAAGCATTCTTCCATTTAAAAAAAAAAATCAATGGGAAATCTGCACCCAGTTTCAAAATAAAACTGTTACTGAAGAAACTTACCAACAACATTTATGGCGAAGGGATGAAGCAAACGCTGAAAAGCTATTGACAAACTTCGAGCAACTGAAATCAAAACTTAAGTGCTTCTTTTGACTTACAGCGCATACTTCCAATACTTTTTTCTGATGTGTCCCAAATGTATTACTCACTAAAATTGTGCACCTACAACTTCACTATTTATGAAGCGGCACCTCCAAATAATAGATTTTGTTATGCATGAACGGAGATAAATGGACAGAGGGGCACTCACAAATTGGAACAGCACTATTTAAATGGTTTCGATCTCTCTCGGAAGATATTTATATTCTGATACATGCAGTGGACAAAACAGAAATCAGTTTATTGCATCATTATTTATGTACATTTGTACAGTATACTTACATTGAAATCTTACAACACAACTTTTTGGAAAAAGGACGTTCTTATATAGAGATGGATTCCATGCATAGTGCCATCAATACTGCTAAGAAAAATGTTGCTATTTTTACTATGAACGATTTGTTGAATATTTTTAAACTTGTCCGCTCTAAAAGACTGCGTAACAAGAAAAGTAACCCCTACCATGTTACTGAACTACGGTTTCAAGATTTCTTAGATTTGAAATCTTTAGCATCAGTTTTCTTAAAAACAGAATTAAGGACAATGGAAATAAAGTGTCATGGCTAAAAATTAAAATAATGTGTTACGAAAAATCCAAACCTGGCTGCATCCTTTTTAAATACAATCCTAGAGTTTATGGTAGAGCAGGCCAGCCGATATTCCAAAAAATATTTCAAAATATTGTATTTAAGGTCTTTTGCCCATACCTGAGAAGAAAAAAAAACAGCATTGTTAAACTGTGCTCAAACAACATTATTCCTCCTGAGAATCACGCTTGGTATGAACCCATACCAATTGACAAGCAAAAAGAAGTTACAACACCGAGACCAAGCAGCTTTGACAGTGATTCAGAAGTAAAATCTGCCTAACTAGTTTTGAGTTTGTCAGGCTTGGGCAAAATTTGATTTTTATTTAAAAAAATTAAAATCACTTATTTAAATTTAAAAAATCATATTCTTCGATTTTTTTTAAGGAAGTAACGCGATTATTTACCTTTTTTACAGCTAATTTATTAGTTTTTCACACTAAAGGATATCTCCTATAGATCTTTTGACCCTAAAATATCTGCCGTAACGCGTCTCTAAAATTTTGTTTCATTTAAAATTTTTAAATATTTTTAACTGCTTATTTTACGATTTTACCTATCAACACCCAAAGTGTAATTAAAATACCAAAATATTTTATTGCTAATTTCCAAAGTAACAAACTATGCAAGATCGTGCAGCACAAAAGGTTCCTCCCAGCCTCTGGGCATTTGCCTTTTATGCATTTGCACGTATTTTGCAATAAAGTACATTAAGCACCAAAAAATAATTTGGTAATATGTATAAACAAATTGTGGGAACAAATATTACAAGAAATTTTTGTGTATTTCCAACTTAAACAAAATTTATATTTCTTTTGTTCTTTTTATGTCTTGCTCAAAGAATATTTTTAGTCTCATCATTACTGTCAAATGAGAATACCTCACACTGAACACACGCAAGTTTTTTCAGTAATCTTGCGACATTCTTCATTAATATAAAATAAGTTCAAAATATTCGTATTTGAATACTCTTTATGTTCCATTTTCATGGATACTTCAGACAAACGCGATAAAAGTGGTCGACAGTTATTAATATTGGCATTTGTTATCATTTAAAAATGTTACAATTTATCTTAACTTTATTAAAAATTCTTAATAACTCGAAAATTTGTTGCAGATAGGATAGGAAACATTAATACAGATAATTGCAGAATTTAATTGTGCATTAGAAAATGAAAAAGAAATAAATTGGGCATTGCATTTGAAAAAAAAACGAGTTTTAGTGGTCTGAAGTTATATTAACAGAAAATTATATTTTGGACACACTGTAAGTAATTCATCGATTGCAAAAATACCAGATTGAACTCCAAGGTTTCTTCTATGCATAGTCTAAATTTAAGCGCTTTTGCTTTAATAATGGCGGCAGTAGATAATATTAAACATCACGATGAAAATCAAAAATATTTCGGAAAAGTCCAAAAATCTAAAAAACTACTGCACCTAGGTATAGGGAATGCGATTAAAAGTCCCTCTAAAATAACGTGTTAAATCCAAAAATCCAATAAAAAATGGACTATTGTTTTTGAAATAAGAAAGTAGACGTCAACTTCCGGTATTTCCGGAAGTGTCGCCATCTTGAAAATATTTCCATTAAACAGATCATATGTCATTATGGTCATAATCAAAATTTTAGATTAATACTCTTTTTCATTCTTTATATATTTTTAATAGATGTTTGTTAGGTGGTGAATGAGAAAGGACGTGTGCACAATTTCCGGCGATAACTTTTCGATTTTTCGAGTGATATCACGAATACTGTGCACAAACGGAGCAAACAGGTCTGGGGTCGTCTCTCATGTTAGCTAAAGCTGCGATTTGGAGTTCAGGCGGTTCAAGAAATTCAAAATATCGATGATCACATTTCTTACTTCTTAAATAATTATGCAAAACACACGTTGCCTTCACAATCTTTTGGACCGTTTCCACTTTCACTTGTAATGGTCTGTAGTATACGCGCCATTTTTGGGCTAAAATACCAAAAGCATTTTCCACCACTCGTCGGGCTCGGCATAATCTTTTATTGTAAGTTTCTTTACGTAGGTCTTCTTTGCTTTGCCTGTAAGGGAAAGGTTTCATCAAGTAGGGCTTTAAGGCTTCGTCTCCAATTAAGACGTGTGGCGTTGGTTTATTTTTACCAGGTAAAGGTTGCTCTTTTGGAACACTAAATCTTCCAGATTCAAATTTCCGTCCCATTACTGATTCTTGAAATATGCCTCCGTCACTATTCTTACCGTATCCTCCTATGTCTACACAGAGGAACTCGTAATCCGCTCCAACAATGGCCATGAGGACAATTGAGAATTTTTTTAAATAACAGAAATGTTGTGAGCCTGTGTTATCGGGACATTTAATAGTAACGTGTTTACCATATATACTGCCTATGCAGTTTGGGAACTGCCATGTTTCATTAAATTTTTGAGATGATTTTTTCCAAGTCTCTTCAGTAGGCTCAGGCATGTATATTGGTTGCAAACGTAACCAAATTGCATCGCAAACTTCTGCAACTATAGCGCCAACAGTGGTAAATCCATCTCTGAAGCTATGTGCAATAGTAGAATAACTATCTCCTGTAGCTAGAAACCTAAAATATATGACAATTTAAAAAAATGAATACAAGAAAATAATTAACATTATAATATATGAAATGAAAATTATTATGAAGTATGAAATTAAAAAATGCAACGTTATTAACCATCATGTTATTTTATTTAAGGTAGCACACTTAAGAAAAAATGGAAAAATATCAGGGACTTATGCAAAATATGTAAGAAGTACCAAAACTACAACCGGCCAAAGCGCAAAGCGCTATAAACATTGGCAATGGGCAAAACAAATGGAAGAATTTAAACCGTTTCTATCTTTCGCCAATACCGCTAGTAATGTTAGCAGCTGTAGTGATTCACAAGTTACCAGCGTAATAGAATATGGCAGTGAAAACGATGCGGATACTTCAAATAATGCAGATATTCCAAAGCAAAATAACAATACATGCGACAATCAGCGAAATGAAGATAATGGAGAAATTCCTCAAAACAAAGAAGGTTTTGCTAAGCCATCTGCGAGCGCAATTGCCATACGCCAAGTTCTAGTAGTCCCAATAATGTCCCGTCAGCAGTAGATAAAGTACTTGAGCACTTACGAAATAAGCGTAGTCGTGATGAGTATGATGCCAATGAACTGATATTTTTGGGTTACGCAAGAACAATAAAAGCATTTTCTTTAGAAAGGCAGGCGAAAACAAAATTGGAAATAGCCCACATCATAATGCGCCAAGAAATTGAGAATGAAAGAGAGAAGGAACTAATATCTACGGCGTCTGGCGAAAGTTCCCTAACAGAATCATCGACTTCTCATTTAGGATCGGTGGACTCTCCTATGGCCGCAGAAGAAGACTCAACGGAACATTTTTTAGTTTCATTTTTTTCTTAATATGCTGATTTGTAATATTTTTCAATAAAACTTTTTTACTACGAAAACAAGTTTTTTTTTAAATTCTAACCTTAACGCAATTGCTAGACGTTCTTCAGGAGGTATAGGTTCCCTGTAATTTGTGTGTTGTTTGCGTATGTCTTCTTTAATTAAATTTAAAATTTCATCGTAGCAATCTGGCGTCATTCGGAAGTATACATCAAGTGGGCGCCGGAAAAATGAGCAAGACACATTTCTTATGGGGTTAATAGAACGATCCAGTGTAGCTCGCAAGCGTTCAAAAAAAGAGACGCCAAAAAAGAGGGAAAGCACTTTTTCGTATTTTATATTAAACGACTCAAAGAAAGTGAAAGTTTGCAAAAAGGCTTTCTCTATTTTGTATGCGGTAAAAAATAAAGCTCTCTACTGGCTAACATCAATGATTGCTGAAGGAAAATCGCCCATAGATTTGCGTGGTAAGCATCAAAACCGTGCAAAGGCGTTATCAAACGAAATAATTAACAGTATTGACGCGCATATTCGAGAATTTACGCTTAAAGAGTCGCATTATAGCAGTAAAGTAGTAAAATATTTGACGGCCGACCTCAACGTGAAAACAATGTTCGAACTATTTTGCACCAAGTATCCTGATCTTGTTGATGTCGTCAAGTATGATTTCTACCGAAAATACTTTAATGAAAATCATGGATACAGATTTGGAAGGCCTCAGGTGGACGTTGGCTCAACTTGTGAGGCGCTGGAAATCAAAATTAAATCACCACTTCTCAACGAAAACGCCAAACGTGTTGCAGTTGCAGAAAAAATGGTGCATATGCGACGGGCTAAAAAATTTTACAAAAAACAGCAGGAAGTGTTGGCTATATGTAAAGAAAAGGATGAAGTGGGGGCGATTGTTTTTGATTTTATGCAGAATTTACCTTTGCCAAAAATGCCGGTGCAAGAAATGTTTTATTTAAGAAAGCTTTGGCTTTATGTTTTTTGTGTGCATAATATGAAAACAAATTCTGCCGAGTTCTACACATACCATGAAGGGGAAGCAAAACGGGGACCAGATGAGGTTTGCAGTTTTCTGTGGAGGAGCATTCAGAAGATGGATCCTGCTATAAATGAATTACATGTATTTAGTGATGCATGTGGTGGCCAGAACAGAAACAATACTTTGGTAAGATTTTTCCTCACTTTGGTATGTACGGGTCGTTTCAAGAAGATTCACCACTATTTTCCCATGCGTGGTCACTCGTTTTTACAATGTGATCGAAACTTTGGAACAGCTAAACGAAAAATCAGAAAAAAGGACAGAATTTACACTCCCGATGAATACACCGAGATGATTACTACTGCAAAGACAACAGGATTTTCGGTAACCAAAATTACATCGGTCGACATACTTGACTTTAAAAACTGGTGGCCTAACTTCTTTAAAAAAAAACACAAAATCGATAGATAAACATGCGAAATTTCAGATATCCAAGTATAAACATCTAGAATATACATCATCTCCTAAAGGCTACCTTATAGCCTCAGAATTTATTGATGGTTTGGTTAAAGATAGTTTCCTACTCTTGAAACCTGGAATGCCTGCAAAGTTACCGACAGCAAAAGCTTACGAACAAAAAAGACCTATTAATTTCAAAAAAATGCAAGACGTAGGAAAAATCATTGCATACATTCCCGATGACAAAAAATATTTTTATGAAAACATTCTGACTTGGCCCACTACTGAAGTGGAAGGTGAAGAAGACTAAATAAGTTCTGGTATAATTTTGATATAATTTTTTCTTGTTTAAAATAATTTTTGTTTATTTCTTTTTTTATGTGATAATACTTAAATTAGATAAAGTTTATTTCTTTTCATCTTAGATTACTGCAAAACCTTCCTTTTACATCATTTTTATAATTGCAGTTCAATAGTTTGAAGAAGGGAATAATTCCACTCTCTTGTTGTCATGGTTACTGATAAAATATTTTGTCAAAAAATAAAGTGGTCGCAGAAATGTAATAACACAATAAAACTTTAATTTTTGCATCAAAAACAAAATTTTTGCAAGTGAAAATACCAACAGCAACAACATTTTTTTAATTTTCCAAAAATTATTGCCTTCTTCAAACTGCTGGTTCAATTACAGTTTTGCTTACATATATTGTATGTACAGGGTGGGCAAAATTCGATGTTTTCATAGGGAATCTCGGTAACTATAAGAGGTATCAAAAAACGGACCGCGCATCCTCGATCTCTTTTTTTGAGAAAAACTTAATGGTGGAAACAAAAATTTATTATCGTCTTTTGTTTTCGAGTTATCGCTGATAACTCGAAAACAAAAGACGATAACGAATTTTAGTTTTCACCATTAACTTTTTCTCGAAAAAAGAGATCGGGGAAGCGCGGTCCGTTTTTTGATACCTCTTATAGTTACCGAGATTCCCTATTAAAACATCGAAATTTGCCCACCCTGTACCTGTATGTAAGCAAAACTGTAATTGTAAATGGCAGCTCGAAGTTGCCCGAGCGGTTTACATAATCTATTGGCTCAACAAACTTCCGTAGTGCAGTCAGCTGTACAATATATTAATACAACGGTTATCGACGTAGTAAAGAACGAAAACGTATTACTTAAAAACATAAATAATATTAACAGCTATCTAGAAAATT
The DNA here is from genome assembly GCA_947652605.1 of Elmis aenea. NCBI lineage: Eukaryota > Metazoa > Arthropoda > Insecta > Coleoptera > Elmidae > Elmis > Elmis aenea. The sequence goes on from OX393577.1 coordinate 40,820,524, forward strand.
TCCAAAAGGCGGAGGACCGAAACACTAACCTACTAAACCTTAAAAGTGGCATTGAAGCACATGTAGAAATCCTTATTTTACTGATAGAGGAATATAAAACTGAAGTTAAAAATCTAATCGACGCTGTATTACAAGTCCAACATGGCACTGTTCATCCCTCTATTATTTGCCCATCTCAAATCATACAATCATTGCCCATCATACAAGAACTTCATAAAGCATTACCATTTTTACCCCCTGGACTATCCTTACCAGATAATTTAAGCGAGAACTTCGAATACACTGTGCTAAATAAAATAGTGTTTAAAGGCCTGTAAAGTGAAATCAAAGTTAGTTAGTGTTTGTGATAAGTGTGCCATTGCTTCAAATTCCAAACTTCGTACTTTTTAAACTACACCCAATGCCAGTGAAGTCCGTGGACAATCATTATATTTTTATACAACCCTCTTATAGTTATGTGTAGATGATAGTAAAAGACAGTATTTTGTAATAAAATATTCCGATTTTTCAAATTGTGTGAAGGTACAGCACCAACGATATGTTTGTAAACGAATTGTTGAGATCTTAGTGATTTGCTTTAGTATTTGTGTAGTATGCTGTTATTATGTTGTTATGGATATATGTTTTTTGTTGTTGATAGTTACACATAGAAATTAAATTGAGTTATGTAAAGTGAGTCTCTTATTAAATTATTACGCGAAATCTCGATATATATTACAGTCCACTGTTCGTTGGTACATTTTTGGTCATTTCGAGCCGGATCTTCCAGAAAATCTGTGGCGATCGGCATTACCAGCAAGTATCACGCACGGAACTGCTCACGAAAGAAGAAAGAAGGTTTCAGGCAGAATAAAGCTATAATTGAGTAAAAAAGATGAGTACTGTTCAAAAAACTGTAAAAGAAAACTTAAAAATATTGAAAAACAAACGTAAGTTTCTTTTGAAAAATTACTCTATTTTAAACAGACATCTAGAAAGTTATGAAGAAAGTAAAGACGTCAATAAAATTGACTTGATCAAAAAGCATTGTGACACTTGTCAACAAAATTTAAATTCATTTACGTCCTTGCTTGAAGATTCATTTGACGAAGAGATTGAGGAGTTCGAAGAATTCTTTAACGATATGGAGAGCTTAAATGAAGAATTTTTAAGACTTAAATTAAAGATTGATGCCTTAAATAAATTGCCATCCATGTCTTCATCACAGCTTTCTCATTCTTCCCAAGAATTTACATTTGATAGATTTGGAGGTGTTAAATTGCCTATTATTAGTTTGCCTACTTTTAGTGGTAAAGTTGGGGATTGGATTTCTTTTAAGCATACATTCGACGCATTAATTACATCAAAAAGTTATTTAAGTAAAGTAGAAAAATTGCAATATCTTATTGCTTCTTTAGAAGGTGATGCTTCTGACGTAATTAAAGGTTTAGAAATAGTAGACGACAATTTTCAAAATGCTTTTGCTTTATTAGAAGAACGTTTTGAAAATAAACGTGCTATAGTCAATAAACATATACAGGCTATTTTTGAGATACCCATCATAACGAAAGAAACGCCATGTGCGTTAAAAAATTTATTGGATACTTTAACACAAAACTATAGAGCTTTATGTATTTTAGAGCGACCTATTCAGAGTTGGGATGATATGCTCATTTATTTAATTGTGTCTAAATTTTCCTTTAGTGCCCGTCGAGAGTGGGAATCGAAGCAAAAAATAAATCACATGCCCTCATACGAAGAGTTGAAACAGTTTTTGATCCATCGTTTTCAGGTTTTGGATACGATGCACATGAAAGATTCTGATGCAAAGTTAAACAAATCAAGTAGCAGTAAGGCTGCATATTGTAATACCGCAGTAAAAGGTAAAGATTATCCCATTTGTAACATTTGCTCAAGCTCGCATTTTACAAATAAATGCCCCGAATTGTTAAAATTATCTATAAAAGATAGATTTGATTTAGTTTGCTTAAAAAAGCTCTGCAGAAATTGTCTCAGAAAGAACCACATATCTCGATTTTGTCGTTCATCGCGATGTTCTTTGTGTCAAAAGAACCACAATACGCTTCTTCATTTTGAAGAAGAAAAACAAGTAAAGGTAGACGTCCAAGATAAACCTAATGATCAAACTAATGCAGATAATAAACCAATAAGTAGTTCTCTTCATACTCGCGATATATCTTCATTAGAAAGTGTTAATTTACTATCTACATGTCGTGTGGAAGTAAAAGATTCTAAAGGTATATACAGGGATGCTCGTGTGCTGTTAGACAATGGGTCTCAGATAAATTTAGTAACTAGAAAATTCGCGAATTTGCTTTCTTTAAAGGAACAAAATGTTCAACTTTACATTATGAGTGTTAATGGAAACGAAGGCTTATCTAAAACTAAAATAGTTTCTAGTATTAAATCAAAAAGATGTAATTGGGAGGTTAATGTTAAGCTCTATGTTGTTGATAAAATAACTCACAATCTTCCTGCAAAATCTTTTGATTCCACCAATATAAAAATTCCACAACGGGTAGTTTTAGCTGATCCATTTTTTAATCATTCAGCTGAAATTGATTAATTGTTGGGAGTTCAGATTTTTTATGCTGCGTTGCAAGATGGTCGAATATTACTTCCAAACTCAAATTTTATTTTACATAACAGTCTTTTTGGGTGGATTATATCGGGTTCGTTTCCATATAATTCAACTGAACAAGCTAGTTGTAATTTATTACGGGAAGATAAAATACATAAAAGTATTGAAAAGTTTTGGGAAGTAGAAAACATAGACAACGGTAAAATAAAATCTGACGAGGAAAGATTGCGCGAAGAACACTTTGAAAAAACAATACAAAGAAATGCTGAAGGTAGATTTGTAACTAAGTTGCCATGGAAGCAAAATCCGCTAAGTTTAGGGAATTCTTTTGATATCGCTAAAAGGAGATATTATAATCTCGAAAATAAACTGTTAAAAAAATTTTATGCAAAGGAAGAATATGATACTTTTTTACAGGAATACTTAAATTTAGGGCATATGGAAGAAATAGGTTCCATTGATGACGTGAGTGATAGAAGTGGTTATTTCATACCGCATCATGCAGTGTATAGACAAGAAAGTTTAACAACAAAGGTGCGCGTAGTTTTTGACGCGTCCGCTTTGAGTAGTTCGGGTTTATCCTTGAATAGTATTTTAATGCGCGGTCCTGTTATACAGGATGAGTTGTTTGATATATTGTTGCGCTTTAGATGTCACAAATATGTTTTGACAGCAGACGTTACTAAAATGTATCGTCAGTTTCTTATTGCTGATGAAGACTGCAATTATCAAAAAATTCTATACAGGTTTAATCCTAAAGAATCTTTAAAAATATTTAAATTAAAAACGGTAACTTATGGTACCAAACCTGCATCGTTTGTTGCCACCCGCTGTTTAAAAGAATTAGCACGTACAGTACAAAGTCATAATTCTGCTTTGGCAACGGTAATAGAAAATGACTATTACATGGACGATTTGATAACTGCAAGTGATGATAAGAATTTTTTAAAGAATTTAAGAGAAGAAATGGTAAGCTTATTTAATTCTGCAGGTCTTTGTCTGAGAAAATGGGCTTCAAATAATTCTGAAATAATAGATTTTGAAAGTAATGAAAAGCACATGAAGATAGAGTGTAAAGAAACTGAAAAATTAAAGATGCTAGGTCTTCATTGGAGTCCTAATCATGATGTCATAAAGTACGAATCTAATTTATCGTGTAGTGACAGTGCGTCTACAAAACGTATTGTTTTAGCTAGTATAGCTCATTTGTTTGATCCTTTAGGACTATTAGGGCCAATTATAGTAATTGCAAAGAAAATTATGCAAGATATATGGAAAATTTCTCTTAATTGGGATGATGAATTACCTAAAGATTTGCAACTGCGATGGAAAAATTTTGTTCAAGAACTTTCTTCAGTGGCAGATATTTCAATTTCACGTCACGTAGCGGAAGAAGATGCAATTTATGAACTTCACGGCTTTGCTGATGCAAGTGAGATGGCTTATGGAGCTTGTGTTTATGTGAAATCATTAACTAATAGTAACATAGTTAAAAGTTGTAATCTTCTTTGTGCAAAATCTAGAATTTCCCCAATTAAAACAGTTAGTTTACCACGTTTAGAGCTTTGTGCTGCTGTGTTGTTGAGTGAACTAATGTCAAAAGTTGAAAATTCTTTGAGACTTAAAGTGAATCGTAAAATTTATTATTCAGATTCCACAATCGTTTTAGCATGGATAAAATCCTGTCCCAGTAGGTGGAAAACGTTTGTCGCGAATAGAATCGTTGAAATTCATTTGCTGTCTAATAAAGATGATTGGTATAATGTTCCTAGTCAAGAAAACGCAGCTGATATTTGTCTAGAGGTTCATATCCTTCACAGTTAATAAAAAACCAATTTTGGTGGAATGGTCCAAGTTGGTTGATGAGAAGTGGTTGTCACTTAGAGTCACGTACATTTGGTATTGAAAATGTTCCAGAATGTAAAGTTAGTTTAACCTGCATAAGCAAAGGTTACGAAGAAAATCTTATCTTTTCCAGATTTTCTAATTTTAATAAATTATTACGAATTTCTACATATTGTAGAAGATTTATCTATAATTGTAAAGTTAAATCTAACAATAAACGTAATATGCAATCTAACAATTCTTGTATTTATGGAGATCTTACTATTGATGAAATTGATGATACTGAAAAAATGCTTATAAAGGTTGTTCAATTTGAAGCTTATGCTACTGAAATTTCTTCCTTATTTCGTGATAATGAAATTGATCGTAAATCTAACTTATTATGTCTAGATCCATTTTTAGATAAAGATGGCATCTTGAGAGTGGGAGGACGTTTAAATTATTCACAATTAAAATTTTCAAAAAAGCATCAAATTTTATTACCTAGTAAGCACACATTTTCTAAGTTAGTAATAGAAGCAGAACATATAAAAACTCTACACGGTGGGGTGCAAACTACTCTTGCATCATTGAGAACGCGTTATTGGTTTATTAATGCAAAAAGTACAATTAAAAATATTATTAGAAAATGCATTATTTGTTTTAAGTCAAATCCATCTTTTACACAACCAAAAATGGGAAATCTTCCTGTTAGCAGAATTGAAATTTCTCGGCCATTTTCGAATGTCGGCATTGATTTTTTCGGACCATTTTTGGTAAAAGAAAAGGTAAAGTCTAAAAAACTATATAAAGCTTATGGTTGCGTGTTTGTCTGCATGTGCACAAAGGCTGTACACTGTGAGCTAGTAGAGGACTTAAGTTCCGAAGCATTTCTAAATGCCTTTAAAAGATTTTCAGCACGGAGGGGCTTGCCTTCTGATGTATTTTGTGACAACGGGACCAACTTTGTTGGTGCCTCGAATGAGCTTAAAGAAATTTTGAAAGTTTTGCAAACAGATAATCAGTGGTTATTTTTTGAAAAAGAGTTACTTAAAAGGCATATAAGGTTTCATTTTAACCCTCCAAAATCGCCAAACTTCGGTGGATTATGGGAGGCTGCTGTAAAGTGTTTTAAGCGTCACATATATAAAATCGCTAGATCTGCTAACTTAACGTTTATAGAATTGACTACATTGCTTATAGAGGTAGAATCTATTCTCAATTCACGACCATTAACTCCATTATCAAGCGATCCAAATGATTTGGAATTTTAAACACCAGGTCATTTTTTACTGGGTACGAATCCTAGAGCATTACCAGAAGTGAATGTAGAAGAAGTTAAAATGAACAGACTTACACGTTGGCAGAGAATTACACAAATTCAACAGCATTTTTGGAAACAATGGAAGAAGGAATACTTGCAACAATTACAAGTTCGAAATAAATGGAAAGTTTCAAGAGGAAGTGAAATTTCTAAAGATAGCTTGGTTATAATCAGCGATGAAAATACTCCATCCCGTTTATGGAAAACTGGGCGTGTGGTCGAATTGCACCCAGGAAAAGACGATATTACAAGAACAGTTACCTTAAGAACAAGTTCGGGATTACTGAAGAGGCCTATAAGCAAGCTATGCCTTTTGCCAATTGATGAAGAGAATTTATTTTGAAAATTTGATATTTCAAGAGCGGCGGCATGTTGAGATCTTAGTGATTTGCTTTAGTATTTGTGTAGTATGCTGTTATTATGTTGTTATGGATATATGTTTTTTGTTGTTGATAGTTACACATAGAAATTAAATTGAGTTATGTAAAGTGAGTCTCTTATTAAATTATTACGCGAAATCTCGATATATATTACAGTCCACTGTTCGTTGGTACACGAATAGATCCAATTTTTTCAGTGTATGGTCATAAACTCTGCGAAACAGAACTTTTTACCGTACCAAACGAAATTCCCAACGAGTGTGATAAAAGAATTGTCAATGTTATAAATTCCCTTTGGATACCTTTAGAAAATAAAAACACTTGGTTATTTAGTGTTCCACATTTAGAAACTTTAACAATAAACTGTAAAGTTGGTAAAAATTATAATCAAAATTACGATTTAAAATTAACAGGATCTGGAAAATTATATTTAAATGAAAGCTGCAAAGCTTTTAGCAAAAACCTTGTTTTAACGACTAGTAAGTCGTATTTTTAATCAGTTGGTCAAGAATATGTACCTGAGTTTAATCTAACCTTTGAAACTTTTGACACTCATTTAACAAATTTATCAAAACTAAAAATAAATAAACATTTTAAATCAATCGTTCCCCATTTAAATGATCTAAATGAAGCCAGTCAAAAGCTATCCCAAATAAATGAGTTATTAAAGTTACAGCATATACAATCTGTTAGTGAAACTCGTACTAAAATATTACATAGTAGTTTTTTTTACCATAATTGCTTTAATTTTCATCATTGCATTAGTTTATTTTAGCATTAAATTTAGAAATGATCTGTGTAGTTTTGCTTAAAAACATATTTTATGTAGAAAGGCTACTAAATCGAATAATGAAGAAGTCATTGAACTTCGTAACTTAGACTCTTCCAAAATTTATACTGAAATTAATACCACACCTTCTGGCCATTCTTCAAACAAAAATGTACCAAATTTAAAATTTTGTTAAATGTTTTTTTTTCTTTCTTAATTTTTCAAATTAAGCCCTCTCTATCATAGGGGGAAGGTGTCATAAATGATTAAAATGTTTCGTTTCTATTTTTCGTTATAAATGTACTTAAAAACACATAATTCCATGCTTAGTTTAGTTTTTCCTGAATTTGCACATTCTTGCAACTTTGCATTGAATTACGCGGTCAAGGGGTTCAACTTGCGAACGTACAAGAAAACATACGTTAGTAGCTGATAAGGTATCTTAACATTTAGATGTATCGTTAACTTTTAATTTTAAAATAAAACACTTTCAATATTATTCTCTTGTAATTTATCTACGACGAGTCGGTCCCATTTTATAACAAGAGCAGATTTGTTTGAAACATTAGAACGCAATCAAAATCCCAAAGTTGTTAAAGAGTATTCAAGGGGTTTAAAGGGCAGTATGCTTCAAATGTCATTAATTACATTATAACCACAACAATGTAAATTATGTGCGGGTGTACATTCTATTTATTTATGTGAGGAATTTTTGAAACTTACAACTCGAGAAAGAAATGCAAAAATAAAAGAATTAAAGCTATGTTTGAATTGTTTAAAAGGTGGGCACTTTAATTTTAATTATAAATCAAAAAACAGTTGTAGAAGGTGTCATCATAGGCACAATACGCTCTTGCATTAGGATAAACAATCATCGGGCAATAATTCTAATAAATATGCTGGTGATCCTTTAGACCTGAAACAAACACAATATCAGAAATATCACTATCAACTTATGCCAATCAACAAGTTTTATTAGCAACAGTTTTCATTATGATACAAGATCAACAAGGAAATGATCAAGTTTGTAGAGCGTTACTTGATAGCGGTTCTCAATCGAATTTCATATCAAAACAGTTAGTTAAAAGGTTAAAGTTAAAAGAATATGACAAAAATGTATCAATAATTGGAATCAACAGTAGAGCTTCCAATTTAAATCATAAATGTAACATTCATATTAGAGCTAGAAACAACAAATATCAAACAGAAGTTTCATGTTTAATTCTGACAACAATAACAGATAATCTTCCAGTTAGTAGTTTAAAAGGTAGTTCTTGGGAATTGCTCAGTGATGTATTGGCAGAACCTTTGTTTTTTGAGTCAAGTGAGATTGATGTTTTATTGGGAGCACAAATCTTTTGGGATGTTATTATTAGTGGAAACAGAAAAATGGGTAACGGTTTGCCAGTGTTACAAATCACAAAATTGGGATGGATCATTTCAGGTTCAGTTCAAAATTATCCTGAAAAAGGCGTTTTTGTTTGATGTCAAAGCATTATGTTCAGGACGAATTACAAAAGTTTTGGGAAGTAGATGAAGTCAAACAACATGTAGAGTTTATCAGATGATGATAGACAGTGTGAAGAACATTTTCTTCAAACAATGACTCGTGCAGAAAACGGTCAATTTGTAGTACGAATTCCTTTAAGGTATTCAGCATCACATTTAGGTGACTCACAAGTCAGCAATAAAATGACTACTTTAAATTAGACCAAAAATTTAAGGTAAATTCAAGTTTTCATCATAGATATGTAGAATTTATGAAAGAGTATAGAAAGTTAAGTCACATGACTCAGATAACAAATGAACCAAAAAATCAGTTATCATATTATCTCCCTCATCATGGGGTACTTCGGGAAGAAAGCTTAACGACAAAGTTACGCGTAGTATTCGATGGATCTGCATCAACAGATTCAGGTTGGTCATTAAACAATTTGCAATATACCGGTCCCTCGATACAAAATGACATAGTAGATATTTTGTTAAGGTTTCGACAGAAATCATATGTGGTTTGTGCAGATATTGAAAAAATGTACAGGCAAGTTATAGTGCATCCTGATGATCGGTATTTGCAATGTATTGTGTGGAGAGATAATTCCAATGATAACATTTCAGTTTATAAGCTTAACACAGTAACATATGGTACAGCTTCTGCACCATATCTAGCAATCAGATGTCTCAAACAATTATCAGTAGAATTTAAAGATCAATATCCAGTAGCATCAAATATCATTTCAAAAAATTTCTATGTCGATGATCTCATATCAGGATTCGACACGTTTGATCAAGCAAGCACAGTGTGTCAGGAAATTTAATTAATATTAAAAAGTTCTGGATTTAACTTGAGAAAGTGGGTTTCAAATGATACAAGTTTAGTACAGTCGTTACAAAATGGTCATTTTGACAATAACATTTCTAGTTTGGGAAATGAAAATTTTACCAAAACTTTAGGAGTATGTTGGAATAGTCAGTCAGACAATCTAACTTATATAGCAGACTTACCAATGAACATGCAAATAACAAAACGTAGCATTCTTTCGGACATATCAAAATTATATGATCCATTAGGTTTGGTCAGTCCATGCATTGTGGTTGCAAAATTAATCATTCAAATGCTTTGGTTACATAGTATGAATTGGGATGACGATGTCCCAATAGAGTTAGCAAAAGAATGGCAAGCTGTACGCAGTAGTTTATCAAGTTTAAATAAATTACAGCTACCCAGAAATGTCATATGCAGTCAGCCTGCAGCTATAGAGCTACATGCGTTTTGCGATGCGTCTCAAAGAGCATATGGGGCGTGTATTTATGTCAAAAGTGTAGATTTTCATCAAACAACACAAGTTAGGCTCTTATGTGCAAAAACAAAGGTGGCACCAGTTAAAACTTTATCATTTCCAAGGTTAGAGGCTCTGTGGAGCATTAATGTTAGTGAGGTTGATGACCAGAGTAAAACAAGCATTAAATTTACAAACTGAAAGTTTCTATTGGTGTGACTCACAAATTGTCATTTGTTGGATAAATACGGAACCAATTCTATTACAAACATTTGTAGCAAATCGTATAGCTGAAATTCAAAATCTTACAAAGACGAAGGAGTGGTTTCATGTTAATACACTAGATAACCCAGCTGATATCGCATCTAGAGGAGCAACACCTTACTCCTTAGTAGAATCAAATTTATAGTGGAACGGGCCATTGTGGTTATCATTACCAAGGTCCGACTGGCCGTGCATGTCATTTGCAAATTTAGAAATTGCTGAGTTACCTGAATTAAAACAGCAATTAAAAACATTCTCGCAAGTACAAACAAAATCATTTTTGTTTCATTCTTATTCAAATTTAACCAAACTAAAAAATGTCACAGCATATTGTTAAAGATTTATAAATAATTCAAGTAAACCAAAAGATCAACGATATTTTGACAGTTTAACAGTAACAGAGTTGGATAAGGCCATGAAGGTTTTATTGAAATTATCACAGCAAGAAACATTTGCTGGAGTTATTAATGTATTAATTTGCAAAGATAGTTTTGACAAAAGGCATAAGTTATTAGGTTTATCGCCCTTCTTAGATTCAGATGGTTTACTAAGGGTAGGAGGGAGGTTAAAACATTCTCATTTAAATTACGATACCAGACATCAAATTCTTATTTGTGGTAAACATTCTCTAACAAAACTCATTTTTGAACATGAGCATAAAAGATTGTTGCAGGCAGCACCACAGTTAATGTTAGCAACTATTCGTCAAACATATTGGCCAACTTTGGGAATAAATATTGCAAAAAGAGTGGTTAAGGATTGCATAAAATGTTTTAAATATAATCCAAGGTCTCTGAGTCCTTTCATGGCGGACTTGCCAAAGCACAGAGTTAATATTTCCCCCCCATTTAATATATCCGGGGTTGATTATGCAGGCCCATTTTTTATAAAAAACAGAAAGGGTCGAGGTTGTAAAGTTACAAAGGGATATGTATGTCTTCATTTGCTTTGCCTGTAAAGCTGTTCATCTTGAATTAGTAAGTGACAACATCAGAATCCTTCATTGCAGCTGTAAGACGATTTTCTTCCAGACGAGGAAAACCTTCGCACATAAATTCTGATAATGCAACAAATTTTGTTGGTGCTCAAAACGAACTCAATTTTTTACATGACTTTTTTAAGAAGTCAACCAAAATTTTAGCAACACTTGGCAGTGAAAACATAAAATGGCAATTTATACCTTCAAATTCACCACATTTTGGTGGTATTTGAGAGTCACATATAAAGGGAGTAAAGTTTCATTTAAAAAGGGTAGTTGGGGAAACAAAATTAACATTCGAAGAATTTAACACTGTTATTGTGCAGGTAGAAGCAACCCTTAATTCCCGTCCCCTTTATCCCATGTCGTCAGATCCTAATGATTTACAACCACTAACGCCTTCTCATTTTCTAATTGGAAGGCCATTGGTAACCTTGCCAGATCCGACATTGAAGGATATACCACACAACAAGTTGTCACGTTAGCAGCTGTTACAACAATTGCATCAAAGTTTTTAGAACCGTTGGTCAAAACAATACCTTACATATCTGCAACAACGAAAGAAATGGAAAACACATGAAGCAAATTTACAAGTGGGTTCCATGGTGCTAATACGAAACAACAACTTACCATCGAATTTATGGATGCTTGGTCGTATCACCGAAGTTCACCCAGGCAGTGATGGCATCACCAGAGTAGCCAGTGTAAAAACTAATAAAGGACTTCTGAAACGAGCGGTCACAAGGTTGTGTCCACTTCCTTTGCCAGAACCTGAGGAAGAAACCAACAGTAAAAATGAACTATAACATATATGTGTAAAATTAAATATTTCATTTATTGTAATGTAATTATCAAACTTACTTACTTTTATGTATACATACTTACCTTAATGTGTTTGGTTAATTTAGATTTTTTATATATATTGTGACGGACTGTACTGTACATAGGCCGCACTGTTGTAGAAGAGTACTTATTACTCTTATATTTATTGTTGTTAATTATGGCTCGTGATCGTCTTTGTAATGTGGTTGGACCCTCAAACGTTGTTTTACGTAGTACACAAGTCTAGAGCAATTAGTACACAGTAAGAACAAATAAAACACAACAATTTTAACAACAAACTCCTTTATTTTTCGACTGGCTGTACATTTCTCGGGGGTTGGAACTTAACTATCGGTGCGACCGTCTCAAGATTTTAGGTTCCCTGTTGCTGTCCCTTTTTTATTGTAGTTGCATCTTTGTCATTCTTTCCTATAAACACATATTTGTGCGAGTAGTTTGTTCTACTTATGATGTACAACTTTATCAACAAATCATTTGTTGATTGACGAAACCCAAATGCTGGCGTTAATGTGTTTTTACTAAAGTTGAAATCCTCATAACTTGGCCCTTTCGAAGCGTTACGTGTTTTAGTAACTGATGCATCAGCATTTGTTGCAATGTTATTCATTTAAAAGTAAATGAAATAACATTGAAATAAAATAAAATAATTGATCACAGGCGGGGTGTCACAATATATACAGGGTGGTCCACATAGAAGGGCCACTATTGGGATCTCGTAAACGGTAAGAGCTACAAAGTTTAAATTAGACAAATTGTTCCATTTTTGGAGACCTATTCATTGATGCTTTAATGTTTTTAAAAATTTCCATGGCACGCTAGATAATCAACAAAAATCAAAATAAGCATTTTATTAAAATCGTTAATAACTCGGTTATACTTGATGGTAAAAAAATATTTTTTGGGAAAAGTTGTAGGTTTTTTTATGCACTATAAAATGAAAACATTCATTTGTTTCAATATTGTTTCAATTCTTAGATAAATTACAAATGCATTTTTTTAACTGGAAACCCTAGTTGGCCATGACTTTATGTGAAAGAGTATTTTTTAGCTTTTCTGCACGCCTCTTTATTATACAAAAGCGATTTATAAGAACTATTTTTGGTCTAAACTACCGAGATCATTGTAAAGACACTTTTCGTGACAAAGAAATATTAACTTTTTACGGCCTATTCATTCTCGAAGCTATCCTTTTCGTAAGAAATAATTTTGATCTGTTTGAAGTGAATATAAGAAACCATGCAGCCAATACACGACATAAAATTTATTGTTGTTAATTATGGCTCGTGATCGTCTTTGTAACGTAGTTGGACCCTCAAACGTTGTTTTACGTAGCACACAGGTCTAGAGCAATTAGTACACAGTAAGAAACAAATAAAACACAACAATTTTAACAAACTCCTTTATTTTTCGACTGGTTGTACATTTCTCGGGGGTTGGATCTTAACTATCAGTGCGACTGGCTCAAGGTTTAAGGTCCCCTGTTGCTGTCCCTTTTTTATTGGAGTTGCATCTTTGTCATTCTTTCCTATAAACACATATTTGTGCGAGTAGTTTGTTCTACTTATGATGTACAACTTTATCAACAAATCATTTGTGGATTGACGAAACCCAAATGCTGGCGTTGTAGGACCCAAGTTAAGACCGTAATATTTTAACGTTAATGTGTTTTACTAAAGTTGAAATCCTCATAACTTGGCCCTTTTGAAGTGTTGCGTGTTTTAGTAACTGATGCATCAGCATTTGTTGCAATATTATTCATTTAAAACATATATATATATATATAAAACAAATAACATTGAAGTAACATAAAATAATTGATCTCAGGCGGGCTGTTACATTCCCCCCCTGGGTTCGGTGGTTTGCTATTTGGCACTACCGCCGAATCCATTGCGGGTGTGCTTTCACTCTTAGGCCGTTTTCACACACGACGGCAATACCGCTGTCGTTGCCGCCAGAGGTAGCGGCACCGCAAGTTCGAGTCTTTCACACACGACGGCATTACTGCTGCCGCTGAATAGTTTGTTTTTAGTTGTGACGATAAAAGGATGTGTGCTGCTGTCAACAAACGTTATCTCCTTGGGCTAATTTACCTTAGGAAGTACAGATGTAATAAAAATTAAAGAAAATACTGGGTTCATCCCCTTTTAAGCGTGCGATATTTGGAAGGAAGTTTTTATACGTTGAGTACCAATACGTTTGATATTCTGGTGCAATTATTAGAAACAAGTATTAAGCACCAGGATACTAGAATGAGAACGTGTATTCCTCCTAAGGAAATGGTCGCAGTAACAATACTATTTATGAGAATTGACCATAGATAAGTTTTTACAGAAATGAAATTCGACATCAAATGAAAAAGTTACGGGCAAAAAACAAAAATCAACTTTTTTACTTTTTTCCTTATATCTCAAAAACTAAACTAAGTTCTGTTCGCTTCAATTTATTAAGCACCTGAATATACAACTTTGCCCCAATTTAACCGAAGTCGTAACTCTTAGGCCGTTTTCACACACGACGGCAATACCGCTGCCGTTGCCGCCAGCGGTAGCGGCATCAGAAGTCCGAGTCTTTCACACACGACGGCATTACCGCTGCCGCTGAATAGTTTGTTTTTAGTTGTGACGATAGAAAGATGTATACTGCTGTCAACACACGTTATCTCCTTGGGCTAATTTACCTTAGGAAGTACAGATGTAATAAAAATAAAAGAAAATACTGGGTTCATCCCCTTTTAAGCGTGCGATATTTGGAAGGAAGTTTTTATACTATGTTTAAAAAACTTAGAGAAGATCAATCAAAATTCTTTAATTACTTTCGAATGAGTGCCAATACGTTTGATATTCTGGTGCAATTAGGTATTACAAACAAGTATTAAGCACCAGGATACTAGAATTGATATTTATATATATAATATTTGATTACCAATTGGCACTAATAATAGAGTAACACAACTCCAACAATCTGTTAGCCCATAACTATATTTAAAGTTATGATATCTTAAAGAAAAGTGGGAAATTCGCGCGTAATTCAAATACGAACAAATGAGAACTCGCAGCTTGAAATCTTTGTAATACGAAATTATTGGTGTTTAACTAAGTTGGTGCAAATATGCATCACTGCGCACAGCAGGGTTAGGTTATATAACCCTTTAATTTTGTCAAAGATTTACTTATCGATTTTGTAACACAAAGAAGGAATGACAAAGCAATAACTAAAAAAATTAGAGCAAGATGCGTGTTTCCCAAGTTCGGGCCAACTACACGGACATGAACGTAATTTAGGTATAAAATATGTGTATTAATAAATAACTGAACTGTGTTTATCATTGTTATAAAGTTATTTGAACAAATATTAACGTAAATTTCGGTTATTCGAAGTTATTCGTGTTTTATATCGACAAGTAGTATATGTAGAACATCATATTTAATTAGGGTGTCCATATTTCCACAGGACCTAACCGGGACACGAGCAAAAAAAAAAAAAAAAAAAAAAACAAACAAACAAACAAACAAACTATATATTTCAGTATAAAATAAAATAAAAATATCACAAAACATAATCACATTTTCTTTTCACATTTACATTACCAACTAAAAATAGACTCATTTCGTAACACAAATAACATAAACAAAAGCAAAAAAATCACAAAATTGAAATCACACTCTACTTTTACTGTACCACGAATACTTAACGGAACTTTTTGCCGCTGTTAAAAGTTCCTTGTTGTTTTCAATTTCTTTAAGAAAATCAACACAACTTTTGTCGCGCATATTGAATACACAAGTTATTATAGCGTTCACTGTACTAATATCCAGTCTATTTCTCTCATCTGTCCATTGACTAGTTATAAGTGAAAACACACGTTCACAGCTTGCATTGTGACTAGGAATAGAAAATAAATAACCGCACAATCGAAGAAATTCTGTTTTTTGTTCCAAATATTTAATTTTTCCGAATATAGCCATCCATTTTTCAATGCAGCTCTGAGATTTCCATATATCACTGTCGGCAGCAATTTCGGTCTTTATGGTGTCTTTAATAAGGCAGAATTGGTTGTAGAATACATTTTCATTGATGGAAATTACATTATTACATGATTCCATACATGTCGATACCTCATCCCATTCCGGCACTTCTTCTAACAACATCCATTGCAGAAATGAAAATTGATTTAACGGTTCAATCCACTTGTTTAAATATGTTTTTGCTATAAAATTACATTTAAAAATTTCATTTTTGAAATTTTCGATTTTCTGCAATTCTAAATCGCAGTTACGCAAAATTTCTTTTGTTTTTAGAGGTAGAAACTGGTCACGAATTCTGCATTCTATCATTTTAATAGTTTCATTCATAATTGCTTTGACTTCAATGATTGTGATATTTTGTTTTTCAATTTTTAATATTTGACTATTAAAGCAGCTGAGAAAACTGTGCATTGACCATAAATATGCTTCACCAAGTGGATTATTAAAAAATCTAATTAAAAAATCGGGAGCATTTTCCTCCGACAGAAAAAAAGATTTCAAACCCTCATATATTTTAATTATTCTCTCAATTGCTGGCATTAATGATAGCCAACGGATTTGTGAATGGGAAAGTAGTCTATGATATTCAATATCAACGAATTCGCAGAATTCTTTCAAGCGCTCTGTACGCACAGTAAATGATTTGAAAAATGAAAATATTTTTATTACCACTAATTCTACGTCTACAGTAAGTGTTCCACCTGCTTTTCGAGCGCAGTTATGTAAAACGTGAGCTGAGCAACCAACGTCTCTAATAGTAGGTACTTTTTGTTTGAGTTTATAAAAAATATTCTCAACGCCTCTTCTTTCCAATCCACCGAAATTGCAATTCGTGTTATCTGCTCCGAAAGCAATGCATTTACTCAGTGGAATATTGTTTTCCTTAAGAGTATCAAAAATATAATTAACAACAGTGTCGGACGTTTCATTTTTTAGACAGTCAACTTTTATAATTTTTACTTCAATGCCTTTATTTTCTGTAAAATAATGTATTAACAGCACGAACATTTTATCTGACTTATGATTGCTGCCATCGGTGGAAATTCCAAAAAATTCAGCTTTTTTTATATCAGTACAAAGCATTTCAAGACTATACGGCGCCAAAATACTTTTAACAAGAGAAATTGTTTTTGATCGCCCACTTGAAAATTTTTGAGCAATTTTGGAGTCCTCGAACACTACCATATAATTTAGATGTACAATCAGAACTCCTAAATGATTGATGATGTTTTATTAAGTGAAATGCCATCGTCAGCTCAGCAAGAATGATTTTATTATGTTCATTTGAATCTTGTTTAATTAAAAAGTCACTAATTTTGGATGAGGAAGACGATGCCCGACAATTACTTACGTGCTTTTTTGAATGTATGTGATCATTTATGTCCGATTGGCCACCGTGACTGATATTTAAAAAACAGCGACATATTTTACATTCGGCTTCGTGCTCATGTCTACCTTTTTTAATAAAAGACCATTTGTTTTCAAATTCTTCTCGAAATAAACATTTTCTTTTCGGCATTTTTAGGGATGATTGCTAAATTTAATTATTAAAGAAACAATTATTTGTTATTACACTTATAACAAAAAACAAACACCGAATTTATCAATGTATATATATTTCTTTGTGCTAAACAGCTAAAATTGCCTCAGTCTGTGTCACGATTATTATTAAGTTAAGGTATTACTACGACCACACTACGACACAGCAGAGGCAAAGATGACTTACAAAATAATACGCATGCTCTAGATCCGCCTGCACTCCCCTCCATCGATCTTTATCGCGCCTCTCGCCGTTGAAATGAAAAATTGCATATCTATTAGGTGCTGATGATCAGTGGTTAACAAAACCGGGACAATTAACTGTCCCGAAAAAATATGTCGGGACACCGGGACAAGAGAGATAAAACCGGGACGAATCCGGGAAAACCGGGACGTATGGACACCCTATATTTAATCGCACTTTTTATGTTCTTGATACCGCTAAGCAACATAACCTCACTTAATATTAAATAAGTGTAATTATTGATAGAGAAATGGTACAAACAAAATTTTTACGGTACAATCCGGTACAAACGCGGTACAAACGATTGCCGTTGAAAGAAATTAATAATTATGTGCGTGTTAGATTTTAGCGCTACCGTGAAGTTAGCCCCCACCAATTAAATTGGCTATAACTAATTAACGGGAACGGTACAAACGAAAATTTTTACGGTACAATCCGGTACAAACGATGGCCACAAAAAAAGTGAAATATCTTGATATGGGGGGGCTACCGTGAAGTTAGCCCCCACCAATTAAATTGGCTATAACTAATTAACGGGAACGGTACAAACGAAAATTTTTACGGTACAATCCGGTACAAACGCGGTACAAACGATGGGCACAAAAAAAAGTGAAATATCTTGATATGGGGGGGCTGTCGTGAAGTTAGCCCCCCCTAATTAAATTGGCTATAACTAATTAACGTAAACGGTACAAACGAAAATGGTTACGGTACAATCCGGTACAAACGCGGTACAAACCTATGGTTATGTTTTTATTTTACTTTTCTAAAGGGGGGGGGCTAACTTCACGGACCTTAATTTGTGTCCTATCTTAAAGAAAACAGATGTTTTTCTACACAAAATGCTTTAAAAACTTAGTACCTGACCCGGCCACAGAACGATAATGTTTCTGAAATAGTATTTTTACAACTCCAATTCTTGTACCCTAAAGCAATAAACAACAGTGAATGACAAGAAATATGACTGTACCCACATGGCTGTAACAGTTATGCACAAAATTTCGAAACACCCTCGATCTTCCCCCCCATAATCGGTTTTTCGGACTACATTTTCATTCACAAATATTTAAATTTTCTTACTGTGTGTGAATTTTAAAACTCCATCCTGGTCTCGCGGCACCATCTGTGACGGACCGTACTGTACATTGACCGCACTGTTGTGGAAGAGTACTTATTACTCCTATATTTATTGTTGTTAATTATGGCTCTTGATCATCTTTGTAACGTAGTTGGATCTTCAAACATTGTTTTACGTAGTACACAGGTCTAGAGCAATTAGTACACAGTAAGAAACAAATAAAACACAACAATTTTAACAACAAACTCCTTTATTTTTCGACTGGCTGTACATTTCTCGGGGGTTGGATCTCAACTATCAGTGCGACCGTCTCAAGGTTTTAGGTTCCCTGTTGCTGTCCCTTTTTTATTGTAGTTGCATCTTTGTCATTCTTTCCTATAAACACATATTTGTGCGAGTAGTTTGTTCTACTTATGATGTACAACTTTATCAACAAATCATTTGTGGATTGACGAAACCCAAATGCTGGCGTTGTAGGACCCAAGTTATGACCGTAATATTTTAACGTTAATGTGTTTTACTAAAGTTGAAATCCTCATAACTTGGCCCTTTTGAAGTGTTACGTGTTTTAGTAACTGATGCATCAGCATTTGTTGCAATATTATTCATTTAAAAGTAAATGAAATAACATTGAAGTAACATAAAATAATTGATCTCAGGCGAGCTGTTACAATACTTATCTTCAAAAAAATGTTGCCTCTATAATTATTGCAATATACAGGGTGTGTAAAAATTGGCGGAAGGGCTACACGGGGCGATGTTCTTCGTAAAATTTTAAGTCGAAAATATTAATAAGAAAATGTTGTACCATGCTTGCTGTGTCTGCAAGAGGTCCTCAAAGCTTTGACATTTAGTCCTTTAATAGGCGTTATTATTTAATACTTGCAAATGAAAAAGCTGCAATTTGGAATAAAAATAGATTTCGAATAGTATTTTTTCCTAGATATTGTGTTCTTCCTTTCGAAAATTGGTGTTGAAAATATGTAAATCACTGATTTTAATGACAGTAATACATATGGCAACATTGTCATTAGCTGTCATCTCTGTTTTTCTCGTAATTATTTCTTTTTTGTGTTTTACGATACCCAAAAGTTTGCAGCTATGTTTACGAACTGAAGGCTTTCAGTACGAACAAAAAATGTAAATACCTAAGTAAAAATTGCTGATAAAAAAATGTCCAAACGCAAATCAATGTATGCAATGTTGCCATTTTTTTTTTCTTTAAATGGTTCTTGAGGCCATAGGAAGCATGGTACAACATTTTCGTATTAAGATTTTCGACTTAGAATTTTACGAAGAACATCGCTCCGTGTAGCCCTTCCGCCAATTTTTACACACCCTGTATAACAAATTTAATACATCACCTGAGAGTATAAAAAATCTACGCACCCCCGACTTGAAGAAAAGATTAAGAAATGTCCTAATTTCTAAAGCTTACTATGGAGTTAGTGAATACCTTAATGACGCTTACTTTAAAAACTCTTTTAATTAAGTAATTATAATTTTGTGTTGTATACAGGGTGGTCCACATAGAAGGGCCACTATTGGGATCTCGTAAACGGTAAGAGCTACAAAGAAGTTTGAATTAGACAAATTGTTCCATTTTCGGAGACCTATTCATTGATGCTTTAATGTTTTTAAAAATTTCCATGGCACGCTAGATAATCAACAAATATCAAAATAGACATATTTTTTAAATCGTTAATAACTCGGTTATACTTGATGGTACAAAAATAGTTTTGGGAGAAAAGTTGTAGATTTTTTTACGCACTATAAAATGAAAACATTCATTTGTTTCAATATTGTTTCAATTCTTAGATAAATTACAAACTTGCATTTTTTTAATGGAAACCCTAGTTGGCCACGACTTTATGTGAAAGATTATGTTTTTAGCTTTTCAAAAATATATAGTTTTATATATTTGTAGCAAAAAATAACCGAGATATGGCCAATTTTGTAAAAATTCGATTATCAAAGTTTGCCATGATTTCTTCATAAACAAGTGATGTTTGCAATTATAAAACAACTAGACGTCATTGCCAAGTAAATTCTGAAACAGCCGCTACGTTTTCATCACTTACAAAGTAATATTTTAACATATTAAACTTTTTAAAGAGTTGAAATTTAGCCATGTTCACAATACCACAATAAACAGTTATAAAATACAAAATAATACAGGGATTTGCTTTAAAGTTGAAAAATTTTCTTCGAAATGACGTTTAGTTGTTTAATAATTGCAAACATCACTTGTTTACGAAATCATGGCAAACTTTGATGATCGAATTTTTACAAAATTGGCCAACTAAGGTATCCATTTTAAAAAATGCAAGTTTGTAATTTATCTAAGAATTGAAACAATATTGAAACAAATGAATGTTTTCATTTTATAGCGCGTAAAAAAATCGACAACTTTTCCCCCAAAACTATTTTTGTACCATCAAGTATAACCGAGTTATTAACGATTTAAAAAATATGTCTATTTTGATATTTGTTGATTATCTAGCGTGCCATGGAAATTTTTAAAAACATTAAAGCATCAATGAATAGGTCTCCGAAAATGGAACAATTTGTCTAATTCAAACTTCTTTGTAGCTCTTACCGTTTACGAGATCCCAATAGTGGCCCTTCTATGTGGACCACCCTGTATATTCGTATATATGTGTATTATTATTATCATTACTGTGACATGTTCTAGGCCTTTTTGGATTTTTCAGAACAAGTAAAGACTACTACTACTATTAGTCGTTTATTAGAATCATATTTTCCGATAAGAGCAAGTTATATACAAACTTCAACATAGTACTATACGTGTGAACCTGCAACTTAAGCATTATCCCGCGAGTGCCTTTTTAGTTATGTTAGCATATTTTTATCATTGTGTTTAACATTATGTTATTCTTTTATCTTTTAGATTAGTTCGTTCTTGCAACTCATTTAGTTTAGACGTAAGTTTAATTGTTCAATTTAATATCCAAAAATCAAGTTGTTGTTGTAATAAGTAAATAAATATTTTTAAAAAACGGTTTTAGTTAAATCGTAATTTAATTGGCGCAGTCGGTAGGATAATCGAGATTACTGTGTATCGAACGAGTGATTTTCGTATCAACGATTAATCGATTATCCGAACAAAAATTTAAAAAAAAAGTGAGTGTAACCAACCCGAGTGGATTACTTCATCCCACTTATAGAAGGCGGATAATTGGTACCCTCATGAAGGTGAACTACGTGGCCACGCTGGGGTAAGTTTCATATGATTATACATGTCTGACATCGATCAGCTCGTAGAAGCAATCGAGATCCTTAACTTAACCACTAACCCCGCCACTTCCAGTTCCGATAATAATATATTAATAAATACAAGTGAAAATTCACAAAATTGTAATTTAATTAATAACTCCAATATGGCCTTAACTTTCAAGCCGGAGTACTTACACTGCGTACCGACGTTTGACGGTAACGCAAACGATTTGTTAGAATTTATAAGTAGTGCGGAAAGTATTATAACTACCTTTGTGGATGTTAATAATCCAGCACATTTTTTAAATACTTATATTCTAAAATCTATTACCAATAAATTAATTGGAAATGCAAAAATAGCGGTCAACATCCAATCAGTGGATAGTTGGCAAGAATTAAAAGAAGTTTTAATACGAAATTTTAGCGATCAGCGCGATGAAGTTTGCCTCATCCGCGATCTAGTACTTTTAAAACAAGGCAGTGAAAGCGCCTTGCATTTTTATGATAAAACAGTTAGTCTCTTAAATTTGCTTTGTTCCTATGTAAAAGCGCATGAAGCGACTGAAGAAGGCAAAAAGATAAAAAAAGAATTATACAATAAATTAGCGTTAAAAACGTTTCTCGCTGGCTTGAGAGAGCCGTTAGGCAGCGCAATACGCGCTATGCGCCCAACGGATCTCCCAACAGCACTTTGTTACATCAATGAAGAAAATAATGTGAGATACTATCAAAAACCATTGGTTACAAATTATGAAAAAAGTAAGAACACTTTTCAAAATTCAAGTAATAAGAATAATTTCCCTTCAAAACCTATAAATTGGCAACCAAGACAAATACAGCATAAATTTCCTACTAATGCTGAAGTCTTTCATAAAACTAACACAAAACCAAATTTTGTTCCAAATCAAAGTAGAAATGTCTTTAAACCCAACCCAAATTACAAACCTCCTGTACAAACCCCTATGAGCGTTAGTACAAGGCAGACATTTTACCAACCCTCAAGTTTTTCACAGAGGCCGATACAAAATTTTATTTCCGAAGAATTGCATAACAACGAAACATATGAAATTAATGACGCAAATAGCGCTCAGGCAGATCAACCAAATGACTCATCAAATAATGAACTCGAACAAAATTTTCAAATAAGTGCCTCAAACATAGAACAAATTCCGTAATTAGTTTTAATCATAATGAAGAATATACGAGTAAACTGCCGTATATTGTATTCCCTGAGTATAATAATTTAAAACTCTTAATTGATACAGGTGCAAGCAAATCCTTTATTAACCCCGAAATTGCAGAAAAAATATTCCCAGAGACAATTCAATTCGATCCTTTTATAGTATCAAATGCATTTTCTACTTCTGCTCATCGTTATAGCGGGTGGATGAATGTTCCAAAAATTTTTAGACGTCCCGGCGAATATATGAAATTTCATTTATTCAAATTTCATGATATATTCCATGGATTGATTGGTCTGGATAATATTGAATATTTAAATGCCACCTTAGATTTTAAAAATAAATTATTAATAACCTCTTTTACGAAATTAAAAATTCATTATCAGCACCTTCCTCAAAAACAAATTAATACTTATGATATAGGCCCTAGAGTTCAGCAAATTATTAAAATTAAAACAAATATTAAAGAGGGTGACGTCATTATACCTCATGTAATCTCTCACGGTTGCGAGATACCCGAGTGCGTGACAATCAGTAAAAATTATGAATCTTACGTCAGTATACTGAATAAAAACGATCATGTTGTCAACCTTAATTTCTCAGAACCACTTTACGCTGAGAAGTTAGAGGCTAAATTAATTTCACCTCTAGAATTTCAAAAAAATAAAAACTTTAATTCAAATTTTAATAATTTTCAATGTAATCAAGTTAAAATACCAGAAATTCGCACTGAACACATGAATGCTGAAGAAAAATCGGCTATTTTAAAATTAATATGCGAATATTCTGATGTATTTCATGATGAAAATAAAACTTTAACTTTTACTAATAATGTAAAACATAAAATTAAAACCACAGATGAAATACCGGTCTATACAAAAACTTATAGGTATCCATTTGTACATAAAACTGAAGTTCAAAATCAAGTTAAAAAAATGCTAGATCAAGAAATAATTAGGCCCAGCAACTCCCCGTGGAGTTCCCCAATTTGGATAGTTCCAAAAAAATTGGACGCCACCGGTAAACAGAAATGGCGTGTAGTAGTCGATTACCGTAAATTGAACGAAAAGACTATTAACGATAAATATCCTTTACCAAATATTAACGATATATTGGACAAATTAGGTCGTTGCCAATATTTCTCAACACTCGATCTTGCTTCCGGTTTCCATCAAATCGAAATGGACCCGGAAGATATTCCAAAAACCGCTTTTAATGTAGAAAATGGGCATTATGAGTACCTAAGAATGCCGATGGGTTTAAAGAACGGTCCTGCTTACATTTCAGCGCGTGATTGATAATATTTTAAGAGGCTTTCAAAATGAAATTTGCTTAGTCTATTTAGACGATATAATTATATTTAGTGTATCCCTACAAGAACACATAACAAATTTAAAAAAAGTATTTCAACGATTACGCGAATCAAATTTCAAGATTCAAATTGACAAGTCAGAATTTCTCAGAAAAGAGGTTAATTATTTAGGTCATGTAATAACCCCGGAAGGCATTAAACCAAATCCTGATAAAATCAGCGCGATAAAAAAATTTCCAATTCCAAAGACGCAAAAGCAATTAAAAGGATTCTTAGGACTTATAGGTTATTATAGGAAATTTATTAAGAACTTTGCTAAATTAACAAAACCTTTGACCAAATGCCTGAAGAAAAATGCAGTCATTAAACACGACGATGAATTTATTTCGTGCTTTAACGTATGCAAAGATTTACTCACAAACGAACCCCTTTTGCAATATCCTGACTTTTCAGAAACTTTCAATTTAACAACCGATGCAAGCAATGTAGCTATAGGAGCCGTGTTATCCCAAGGCCCTATTGGTAGTGATTTACCAATAGCGTATGCTTCGCGCACCTTAAACGAAAGTGAACAGCATTACGCGGTAATTGAAAAAGAACTGTTAGCTATTATATATGCTGTTAAATATTTTAGGCCTTATTTATATGGAAGAAAATTTAATATCATAACCGATCACCAACCCTTACAGTGGTTATTTAACCTCAAAGAACCTAATTCCAAACTTGTTAGATGGCGGCTCAAGCTGGAAGAATTTGATTATAAAATAATTTATAAAAAAGGAAAACTAAATTTAAACGCAGACGCCTTGTCGCGAATTGAAGTAAATATTAATGAAAGTAGTAATACTAGTAATATATTTGAATACATAAACAAATTCAATGACGAATTATCCATCTCAAATGATAATCCTGAACCAACTATTGCTAATATAGATAATAATTCAATTATTGTTAATATAGATGATAAGTCACAAATTCAAATGCCAGAGGAAGCAATAGTTATTAACGATAGTCAGGATGACCAAACACAGCATTCAAATGATCAAGAAGATCCCATCGTAGGTATTCCTATATCTGACTCAATTTTTAATAAAGGTCAAAATCAGTTAGAAATCCAGGTAGTTAATTATTCTCCTGCAAAAACAAAAGTACTACGACCTTTTCCAAACATACAAAGAATAGTAGTCCAAATTAGTAAGGAGAATTTCGAAAACGATGTAATTCAGTTTGTAAAAGAATACGTTGTACCTAAAATAACGTATTATTTATATTTTAACCCCCCGGAAACATATTACTCTTTTTGCACTATAATACAAAATACATTCAAGTGGCCGTGCTATAAATTCGTTTGCACAAAAATTAAATTAATTGATGTTTTACAAGAAGAAATTTCGGAAGTCATACAAAGATATCACGAGGGAAAAACAAATCACAGGGGTATTAACGAAACGTTAACCCGTATTAAAAGCTTGTATTATTGGCCGAATATGAGAAATTCCATCCAAACATACATTAATACTTGTGATATTTGCCAACGTGCTAAATACGAACGGAACCCCCTTAATTTAGAAATTAACCTAACACCCACACCTTCCAAACCATTCGAAATAATTCATATAGATACAATAAAAATTGATAAGGAAATATTTTTAACCATTACAGATGCTTTCTCTAGATATGCACAGATTTACAAATTACCAAGTCTAAATTCAGTAGATATAATTCCAAAGTTAATTAAATTCTTTTCTTACCTTGGCATACCCAAGAAAATTGTAGCCGACAATGGCACAGAATTCAAAAACAATAATTTAAGGGAACTATTAGAACTTCATAAAATTCAAATACATTTCATAACCCCCGAAAATCCAAGTTCAAACGGGTTAGTCGAAAGATTTCATAGCACTTTATTAGAACACATAAGATTGTTAAACGAACAATTTCCTAACGAATCAATAAAAAACAAAACCCTTTACGCAATACTTGCTTATAATAACACAATTCACTCAACTACAGGTAAAAAACCAATCGATATCATTTCTGGACACCTCGAATTAGATAATCCTTTCGATATTAATTGTAAAAAATTATTGATGTCAAATTACATTCAAAATCATAAAGAACAGACAAAATTGATGTATGAAACTCTGAATTCTAAACTACAGGAAAACAAAGAAAGACTAATTTTTAAGATTAATAAAAATAAAGAAATTTTAGATATAAAACCGGACCAATCAATTTATCCTAAGGAAGTAAGACGTGTTAATAAAACACACAATAAATTTCGACAAAAAATTATTCCCATAAGTATTGATAAGAGAAAGAACATAGTTCATGCTACTAAACGAAATTATCATTTACGCAACTTTAGAAGACCCCCAAAAGTTGATATCAAAGAATTGTTACAGGTTCGCCCTGGTTATAGCGATCCTAGCACAAGTAGAAGTCAGAAACCTTCATAATAATCCAGGACTTCTACCAATACACTTAGGCCCAGCCAAAATCCAAGAATATTCACACAAAATTATCCTTTATTTTGACATGTCCCTAATTTTTAATAACTTAAATAAGCTTAATAATCAAACAGTTCCATTAATTCAACATTTATTAAAAGACTCTTATTACGAAAAAGAATTCGGTAATTATATAAAATTAATTAATAACACTAAAAGTAATATTTACGAAATGATTGACGAAATATTACCAAAACCAAATAGACCAAAACGAGGAATTATTAATGGACTCGGTTCAATTTTTAAAAGTATCACAGGAAATTTAGATTACGACGACGGAGTTCATTTTGAAGAAATAATTAGACAATTAGAACAAAATCAAAAAATATTACAAGATCATATCAATAAACAATATTCACTTTCGGACGAAATAATTAACAATTTTAATAAAACTATTTCGGATTTATATGAAAACGAAGATGCGTTACAAAAACGTTTAATTAGGCTCGAAACTTTTCTAAGACAGCGAGTAAGCGAAGTTAACGTTAACCATATTGCAAATACTTTAAACCAATTCCAATTAATGTACAGTACTATTGAAAGAATTTTAGATAACTTAGTTTCAGCGATTACCTTTACAAAATTAAAAACTTTACATCCAAGCATAATATACACAAATGTATTATTTAATGCTCTGCTAAAACTAAAATTATTAGTGAAAACAAACCAACTACCATTCGAAATCAAATTCGAAAATTTAATTTATATTTCAAAATTAATTACAGTCGATTCTTATACTTTAAATTCTAAACTTGTGTTTATTTTATATATACCTGTGTTCCATAACGAATTATTTAATTTATACCGATTATACCCGATACCTGTCTGGTTCCAATCCAATAAATTTAGATTGCTACTACCCGATGCTAGATATGTGTTATTGTCTGAAAATTACCTGGCCCATGAAACTGGAAACTGCCAAGAAGTAAATAACATGTCCTTCTGTACAACTACCGTAGTGGAACATAACCAAGCCGATAATTGCGAAGCAGGCATCATCCTCAATCAAAAGTCACCAAACTGCAATCAACACACAATAGAAATATCCGACCCATACGTGGAGGAACTAGAAAACACCGAATTTTGGCTGCTCTTGTCATCAAACCCAATCGAAATCAAGATCAGCTGTCCAACAACACAGGAAGTGAAAAATTTACAAGGCTCATTTCTACTCCGTCCTACCAAAGAGTGCTTCATGGAAATAAATCAAGACCGACTAAATTTACCCGCCACAAAAATCAAGGGTCAACCAATATTATTCGAGTATACGAAAATTGATCTCCAGAATCAAGAAACCAAATATAGTCCAACAAAAAATATTAAAAAATTAAATCTACAAGACATAAACAATCTCAAGAATCATGTCCAATGGGTTCAGCTACCGAAGATCCATTCAACAAATATTCATCACTATTTTACCTATTCCATTTTAGCAATTTTACTAATACTCATTTCTGTTAAAGGACGTATTATGTCATTAATCAACAGAATTAGCAAACGGACAGATGGAGGTCAACCATCCCAAGTTCAGCTTCCTCGTGAAGTATCCCTCCGAACCTGAAATTGTGAAGGGAGGAGTTATATACAAACTTCAACATAGTACTATACGTGTGAACCTGCAACTTAAGCATTATCCCGCGAGTGCCTTTTTAGTTATGTTAGCATATTTTTATCATTGTGTTTAACATTATGTTATTCTTTTATCTTTTAGATTAGTTCTTTCTTGCAACTCATTTAGATTAGACGTAATTTTAATTGTTCAATTTAATATCCAAAAATCAAGTTGTTGTTGTAATAAGTAAATAAATATTTTTAAAAAACGGTTTTAGTTAAATCTTAATTTAACTAGCACATTTTTGATGCATTTATGATATTGTGTATTCCTTGGCACTTAAACAACAATTAACTTAACTTTTGCTGATTTTTTAATTAAATTGTGTTCATTTGGTAAGCAAATAATTCTTAAACGCGTTCTTTATTTTTTTGTTTTTCTCATGTGTAGATTATATATTTAAAATTTTTTGTTATTAGAATCGCTGTTTCATATAATCGTTTAATTAAGGTGATCACAATAAACGGCGTTTAGTGTAGTAATTTATATTATGTATATTTATATTTATGGTGTGCTTAATAATTATGCAATGTTTTTTAAATTTTCATATCGTTTAATAAATTTATAATTATATTTTTTGCTTTTATTTCATCGTCTTTTAATACAATTACATGTCAATAAAACTGAATAGTAACTGTTTTAATAGTGAACTCATTTGAAGTGAAGGCTTTGTGGACTTTCGAAAGTCCCGCTTAATTTATTTAGTTTAGTCCACTTACAACAGGTGACGCGACATTGAACAAGCAGTTACTTAGGTACTTCGTATTCCATCTTCTTCTATGGTGACACATCCCTTTCATGGCCCGATAACGATCAAACTGTCGGCCGACTGAAAGTCTGTAGTGGGCGGTTTCTCTTAAGGGTTAGTACTCAAAACGGAGTTTTCGTGAAGTTACTTTCAGCAAAATCACACGTAGCCCCATTGCGATCTGTTACTTTGCCGCGGCTCGAACTGTGTGCTGCTTACTTTCGCAATTATTAGAAAGAGTTCATAGCGCGGTAAATATAAAAGTTCAAAGATAATTTCTTTGGAGTGATTCGACAATTACATTACATTGAATCAATTCAGAAGCCGGTAGATGGTCCACGTACATAGCACACACGGTGGCCGAAATACGCAGGTTCACAAATTTAAAAGATTGGCATCAAGTCTCGTCACACGACAACCCTGCGGTTCTTATATCTCGCGGAGTGTCGGCAAAAAAATGAGTCACATCATAGCCTTCTTTAGTTACAAGCCGGGAAGTAAAAATTTGGCAACGTGTCGTGTAGGTCGGGTATCACCACATGTGCGTGCAGTTGTGTGGGTGTGCTCCAGTTTGCTATACAATACATAATAGTAAGCTTCAAAAGGGCCATTTGTAGTCAAGTTTTTAAATTGTGCATAATTCGTTTTGAAAATTAAAAGCTTACCATACACTAAAGAAGGTAAGAATTTAAATTTGTTTATAAACATTCACATAGAAACTTAGGAACCGAAAGAAATTTACAATAATATTGTGTTACTTTGTAGATGCCGAGGTTATGCAGCGTACCAGGTTGCAAAACGAATTATAAAAGTACTCTACGAGAAGAAAATTTACAAACAACGTTTTCATTTCCAAAAGACGAAGTGACACAAAAATTATGGGTTAAAGCAATTCATAGAGACAATTTTAAAGTAACAAAATATTCAGTTGTTTGTTCAAAACATTTTAGTGAAAGTGAAGTGATTAGACACGAAAAAATATTAAACCAAAATGGTGAAATAATTGTTCAAAACTTAAAAAGACCTAAGTTAGTAAATGGTGCGATTCCGCATATATTTGAAAACCAACCAAAATATTTATCAAGTTTTGCTACATCCAGGCGTGATCCGGAAGATCGCAGGAAAGAGTTTTTAAGTAAAGAAGAAACTAAAATTAACGATTTTTTGTGTAGTGATGTGATACCCAGTTTTAGTGATTTACAAAAAAATATTTTAAATCGTGTTAACTTGGGAAAATGGGACTGTAAAATTACTAGTGAGCATATTTATTTATATTTATTAAATATTTCTGAAAGCAAAAACAATATAGATAGTGTTGAAGTTTTAAGTAGTATTATTATCCATAAAAATTGTTGCGCTAGGATTTTTTTGAAAGGTATAGAAGTAAGTCCTAAAGATTTAAACTGGATTTTACCAGAAACATGCATTTTAAGTAGCTGGTCACAAATTGAAAACATCCTTTCTCGATATTCTTTCACTAATTCATATGACATTGATGTAAGCCATTATTTGAAAAAGACGTTAAAATATTTTGAAATCATTTTGAATGCAGAGTGTGGTGATGACAGTGAAAAAGATAACAGAACAATATTACATTTATTACGCGATCAATTACATTTATTCCAAAGTTCACAAAAACGATACAGTGCGTATACGCTAATATTTGCTCTTATTATTTATAATCAATCGTCGGCAGCATATAGTAGGTTAAAAGATTACTTATTTCTACCCTCAGAAAGACATTTAAGGCAATTATCGTGTGATTTTAATGTAAATCCTAATAATCAAATGAAAGAAGAAAATAATTATTTAAAATATTTAGCCTCTACCTTGAGTCCAAAATCAAAAATTGTAAATTTGTTAATAGACGAAATATATATTAAATCAAGTTTTGAATATAAATCCAAGTCAATTAGTGGATTTGCACAAAATGATAAATCTAAAGTAGCAAAAACAGTTCAAACATTCATGATTTCTTCTCTTTTTGACAATTTTAAAGAAGTAATTCTTCTTTACCCTGCATATAATATGACAGGAAATGATCTAAAGAATTTAACCCTAAATTGTGTTGAATATATTCAAAATATTGGTTTTAAAATCGTCTGTATTATAACAGATAACAATCGTATAAATCAAAATATGTACAAAAATTTATCTAAAGATCATTATATTGAAATATATATTTTATCCCAAATAAAAATATTGTTTTGGTTATACAAGTAAACATGCATACGTTCTACCATATAGCACAGCTTCTGGCGAGTAGACCTACTAGTTGAATTAATGGCGACGTTGCCTTTCTCACTTCCAGGCTTGTAACTATAGAAGGCTGTGGTCACATGCAACTTGTGGTGGAGTGGCCCAGAGTGGCTATCCTTGGTCGATTTTCGCGTACCCGAATTGCCGATGATTGATGCTAGCAGACACACTTGAAGAGCGTAAATTGGTTCACATGGTATGCAACATTTATCATGGAGATTTTATTTTCCACCGATATTCGTCTTTCACAAAACTATGCAGTTTTTGCATACGTGCTTAGGTTCCTGTCCAAAATTCAAATAAAGCGCGTGAGCCATTTTACAGTAGCTGAAGCATTAATGGTATTGTTAAAAATGGCTTAACAATTGAGCTTCGCTAAAAAGAAATAATTTTTAACTCGGGTAAATATTGCCAAAATCGAGCAAGTATTATCTTTAAATATATTTTTTGACGCGAACGGAATATTGAGGGTCGGAGGTCGAATCAGGCAGTCGCGCACAAACTTCAACAAAAAACATTCGATTCTATAACCATCGAATCACGCGTTGTCTAAATTAATCATCGAATATGAACATAAGGGTCATTTACATGCAGGACAGCAAGCAGTCCTAACCGCTGTACATCAAAATTATGGGCCAATTAATGGTAGATCAGTAGTTCGAAAGATTTTGCATAAGTGCATCCACATGCTTCAGAGCAAAGCCAAAAAATTTATGTCCACTGATGGGTGATGTTCCCGGTTAAAGAATTCAATTAATTGGCATTTTAACCCTCCTCTCTCACCTCATCAAGGTGGTCTATGGAAGACAGCTGTGAAGTCGGTCAAAACTTATTTAATTCGACACCTCATCACGGTGCTCTGTGGAAGGCGGCTGTGAAGTACGTCAAAACACTCATTTAATTCGAATTATTGGAAACGCTCATCTAACTTTGGAAAATTTGTACACGGTGCTTTGTCAGATCGAAGCAATATTAAACTCCCGGCTACTTGTTCCTTTGTGCAATTATCCAGAGGATCTTACCGCTCTTACCCCAGCGCACTTTTTGGTGGGAGATACACTTACCTCCGTTCCACAACGGGACGTCAACGATGTGCCTACAAACCGTTTGAAGTTATACGAGCTGTTGCAGAAAATCATCCAGCATTTTTGGCAACGCTGGTCAAGCGAATATCTTACGTCGATTCAACAGCACACTAAGTAGCAAAGGGATGTTCCTGGTCTAAAGGTTGATGATCTCGTCGTGCTGAAAGAAACAAATTTACCACCACTCCGTTGGAAGTTGGTCGGATCACGGCTCAACATCCAGGCAACGATAACGTCACACATGTTGTGAGTGTTTTGGTTAATAATGGAGTGATAAAACGAAATGTGACAGTTATGTAAATTACCATTAAGTCACTCAAGCGTCGACGCTTTATCTTAATGTGCAGATTCAAAGACTGGCTTTGCGAATATTCAGTTATATCATTAACATTTGTTGATGTTATTTAATCTTCATATGTTATGTACATCAAAATGTCATCTTCCCGCCATTTGCATTGTATAATTTTCGAAACCTTGGAGGATTGCAACTACGCCGATGTGTCCAAGATTATTTAACCTTTTGAATACCCACAGGTTACTCATGTCCCATCAACATTTCTAAGATGTTCATCGGACTTAATACGTCCCGATTTTGCATGATTTTGGTGCGTCTCGGTCCTTTATATGCTAGTAAATGATTTTTTCTCCATTCCAGACCATAAACTAAAAGTTTTTGCGATAAATGTGCACGTTTCTGTGGCTGATGGCTTGTTTTAAAAAATTAGTGGTGTTAAAAATTGCAGGTAACTAAATAATGTTGGACGGTAATATTTACTCTTTACGTAAACGTTAAAAATTAATGAGAAGTCATTATTTCTGTACATTAGTTAGGTGGGACCTGTGTGTCCCGGTAGACATTTTAGCTGGGTTGAAGTTATCCCAAGAGACATTTTTGTTGTTGTATGAAGCGCCGATGTGTACCCTTGTCTGATAAAGCATTTAGCTGAACATTTATCAGATATTGAATCAGACGAAGATCCCTTTGTAGATAGTGATGATAGCAAAGATGAAGACTACAGTTGCGATGAAGAAGACGTAAATGAGTCAGATCTAGATGAACATTCAGCAAGTACTGAAACTGATGAAGAAGAAAATTCACAAGAAGACAAGTTCTAACAGATCGATCACAAGAAAATAAAATAATTGAACATGAGGACGAGCAACAAGAAAGTGAAATAAATAATACAAGTACCAGGCAAGATACCAACCCTATAAATATATTGTGGTCTTGGGTTCCTAATTTTATCCCTCGCCTGTCAATTCCTCCTAAAAATGCACCCAGCATTTCTCCCAATATGAAAAGCACTGCAAATGAATTGGAGATTTTTTAAAATATGTTTCCTCCAAGCTTGTTTATTCATATTGCTAACTATACTAACGAATGCCTAAAACTAGTTGAAAAAAAAAAGCCAAAACTGATACTGAGAAATTCTGCTCGTTCTAGGATGCATCCTAATAATGTGTTACAACAGATTGCCAGCGTTTTCTCATTACTGGTCTAACAATGTATTGCTTGGAAACTATGATAAAAAGCGCTATTTCCAGAAACAGATGTAAACTTCTTTTGTCTAAATTATATTTTACCAATCCTGAAAAGTCAGGCAACGCAGGAAAACTGTATTATATCGAAGATTTTATATCGTGTTGTAAATACTCTTTCCAAAATTGTAGGAAAGATAGTCAGTTCATTGTGTCAAATGTGCAATATTCCACTTTGTAAATGGTGGTAAGTTTCACCTCGAAATTTAAAAATTATCAAAAAATTGGATGCTTCACCAAATACCTTTAAATTAACTACTTTAAGTCTTAAAAATACATGAAAATGATTCTTAACTTGATTTAAAAAAAGTGGTCTTCAGAGGGTTAAAAATTGGATCGCCCTAATCCTTTCCAGGACAGTTTACCTGGAAAAGATTGGTGCTTGTTATTTGAAGCACGTTGAAAAGAGCAATTCAGTAGGAGCGTTGCCCAAAACTTACAAAAAAATAGAGCAGAAGCGTGTTCACGTGAAATAATAGACAATTTTTTGTGTGTTAAACTTAGCAATATTTTTAATAAATTTGATTTAAACAAACCACAAAATATATTTAACGTTGACGAGACAGGTTTTCAAAACTGACACAAGCCAACAAAAAATTCTTTGCCGTAAGGGTTCTCAAAATCTACACAAATTGGTTGGAGGTGTAACTAAAGTAACTTAAACAGTTCTGGTCTGCTGCAATGCAGTTTACCACATGTTGTAAATTATAAAGGCCTTCACCTTTACACAACCTGGTGTTAAAATGGGCCGCACGATACAAGATACAATTGCTCTCCTTCTGGGTGGATGGAATCTGCTTAATTTTTGGACTGGTTTCAAAATGTATTTATAAATCCAATATCCATTGTACAAAACTTTTAATTTTCGATGGGCATAATTCGCATATTTCAATCCCTCTGATTTAACAGGCCACAGTAATAATATTCAGCTGTTATGCCTTCCAGCTCATTATTTCTTATTGTTTCCGCGGAGGTGGTCCCCTTTCGGGTTCCTGTACTGCGACCTATTGGTCTGTTGTACCCCCTGGTGATAGCCCCTTAAAGAAGTCCTGTGTTTCTAAAAAACTCCAGGATTTTCTTCGGAGGTGTTTTTCTTAACTCTTTAGACGCTAAGTTTGACCGCATTTCACTTCCGGTATTCGGTATACGTGACATCCTGTCGGCAGTAGTCAGTCTCGAATCAGCTTTCATATAGTACAGATCGAGTCTCGCAGCGTACACACCCAAACGTGCATAGGCGTTTTTGTATTAACCGACGTTATCGCAAAGTCATTGCGTTTCCCAATGTACTAATGGGGTTATAAATACAAAATGCTAACTGTTATTTCTCCGTAAAGGATTGTGTGGACAAACGTATCTTATCGTCGACTTTTTGTTTGATCCCATAATTCAAGGCGACTGCCCGTTAAACTTGTGCCCGTTTGAAATATCTGTAGCTTCGTTAACGTAGTGCATCTAACGCATACCTCATACACCGTTACTAATAAGTTTTATCTTCGATTACCGTAAATCAACTGTTTTTTTTTTTTTAATATCTAGTGCCTAATGTATACCTTCATCAGCTGTTGTGATTGTGACGAGTATAAGCTAGCCTTGCTGGCTTTCTTTTGTTTCGTGCTGTACCTACATCTACGCTTGTGCTACGTCAACGCTTCACAGTGTTTACTGCGTCCATCTTGCTGTCACTTCTAGTGTTTCAATTTGTTTATAACCACCTGTGAATCAAAACAGTAAGTCTCAGCGACCTAGATTGCTTTGCGAAGATAAACATTTTGAGGTAAATAACGGGACAGTGGTCATGAGGTTAATAAAGAAAACTCTTTACATCTGGTAAATATTTCGAGTCTGATCAGACAAATACTATTCTTGAAGTCTTTAATAAAATATAACTTATTAAGTATATGAACGTCCGTTGTATATAAATTGTAAAGCGAAGAAATAAAAATCTGGTATTACTGGACGGTATATTTTATTCAACGTCTACTAATCCTACGTTTCGCTCCTTATTTTTAGGAGCATCTTCAGGGAAAAAAAAAAAAAAAAAAAACGTTAAATTCAAAAAAAATTTAAACCTTTAATCTAGTCATCTGTTTAATCAATCATCAAGTTCCATAAATTATATCAAGCTCGATACGCAACTTTTCAACATGTATTTTTATTGTTCATAACCACGCCTCAATGTAAGTATTTTAAATAAGTTACATATGATTATATTCAAATTTAGACTATAATTTTTGTTAAAATAATGTTGTTGATGATTACCTATTGTATATTGATTAGTAATGTAGTTTTTCAAGTTTTAATATCTGTTAGTTTCATTTCTTTTTATAAAAAAATAATTTTAAATATTAAGATTAAGAATGACTTGTAAATTAATTGTGTGTTTTTATAAAATATTATAGCCCTGAAGATGCTCCTAAAAATAAGGAGCGAAACGTAGGATTAGTAGACGTTGAATAAAATATACCGTCCAGTAATACCAGATTTTTATTTCTTCGCTATAAAATATAACACTCACATAGAATTCACTATTGAAAAAGAAACTCATAGAAGTGTTCCATTTTTGGATACTAAACTCATTCGCACCGAGCATAATGAAATTATATTGGATTGGTATCAAAAACCTACTAGCTCTGGCAGGTATATTAATTTTTTATCTTCCCATCCGTTTAATACCAAAATTAATTTTGTTACTGGCATGAGGAACAGGATAACTAAAATCTCTCATACTTCGTTTTTACATAACAATTTGACTAAATTGACACGTATTCTCATTGGCTGGCAATTCATACCCAAAAGCGTTGGTTTCCAAATTGATTTTTCACGATTCCATCACTCAGACTTTCAAAAAAGCTGCTCCTGTGGATCTTGGTGTTAATAACATTTCTAGTAATTGTGCGGACCCAGTACCAGAGTATTATTTTAGGCACGTTGCCCTTTGTTAAAGATTGGACACCACGAATTACAAACATACTTTATAAAGAAAACTTGTTAATTGCTAAACGCAACTTTATCAATATTGCTCAATTATTTTCCAAAGTTAAAAATGAGACTCATTTGCTACTTGAGTCGAATTTAGTTTACAGTATCTCGTTTAAATTGTGAAAAAAAATATGTTGGTCAAACCAAACAACTTTTAAAAACCAGAATATCTCAACATGTGAATGAAAGTAAACGAGAAATTAATTTGAATTCTTGCGCTTTAGCCTCTCATCTACTAAATAACAAACATGTAATCAATAATGATAACATAAAAATCTTAGACAGAGAAAGTAATTTAAATAAAAGACTGTTTCTTGAAATGTATCATAACAGTAATGAACCTAATGCTTTAAACAATAGAACTGACATCAACAATTTAAGTTTGATATATGCATACTTACTTCGCTCCTCAAGCTTTTAACTTACAATAAAATGACTGGCTTACATTTCTTATAAAAAAATCCATAACACACAGTTTTTATACACGATTCCGTTTGGGGTATTATTTTATATTTCACATATGCTTGACTTAATTAGTATATCATTTGATATTATAGTTATAATATTTTCACATTTATTATGTTTTATTTGTTGTATTATATTAGTTACAAGAGTTAAGTGTTAAAACAAGTTATTACTTTTACTATAGGAGTGTTGTAAATAATTGTTATACTGTAATCCTATCATTAATTTTATCATTCTTTAATTTTTACTTGTAGATGATAATTTAGTAACTTATGTAAATTCTCACGTCTGAAGGTAGTTCAGACACATTTGAATTACACGTCACTTTGTCGTTATACCGTTTGACATACGTCTGCAAGTCTGCATTCTGATTCGCACCTAGGTTGTGGTGGTTGCTGCGCTAAGTGAATCCATTTTAAATGTGTCTTTAATTATTTTAATTGTGCCGTACTAAATTTTAACATGTTCTTCGAACATCCATTGTAATTGTATACATACTGGATGTTGATTTTATTTTATGGAGTGACATATGTTTCTACCCAACCACATGGTGATTTTTCTTGTAGTTCATATTTCAATTTTTCAATTCGAACTCTCAAAATTTCAATTTTCCAAGTAAAATCACTTGTAAACAAAGTTATAAATTTTCAAACAATTTCAATCAAGTACCATTTTCAATGTAATTATTCGTCGATATCTTCAAATGTTTATCATATTTATTGCCTTCAATAACCTCGCTCATCCGTGAGTACTATCAAAAACTTTTACTTTAAATTGTTAACTTGTTTCCTGTATTGTAGCCACCGATGAAGAGTCAATAAAGACTACAAATATTTAGCAGATGTAAAGAGTTTTCTTTATTAACCTCATGACCACTGTCCCGTTATTCACCTCAAATTACTTTATGGTCGTAATTTCCAATTCATAAACATTTTGCATTACCACTTTGTCGTCAACTATTTCAACTCATTTTTCAATTACGTTAAATTATTAAAGTTCAAAGTTATGTTATTGTAATATACATACTTATGTAAATGCGTTATTTGGGTTTCGATTATTGCGAACCGATATTCAGTTATTTCAAGTTTCTTTGTTTATTCAAAATTTTATTTCCAAATTTATGGGTCAATAATCACAACCCAACATTAAGAGTTGTTAGTATATTATATTTTAGGAAAGGATACTTTTGGGCTGGGTGACGGTACCGTATCCCTTTATTCCAAAGCCTCGATAAATTATCGATATTTCTTTTAGTGTAACTTTAGTTTTTTTTTTTTTGCATTGCATTACTGTTTACCCCCAATATACTTAAATCTTTGTTTAATGTTTAATAATATCTAATCTTTTATTTTTGTGGAAGTGAACGCGTATAGCCTTACTACTGTTTGGTAAACTTATGTGGTTGAAAAGCGTTTGTTTGAATCGTTATTTTATCCTTTTCATTATATTGTTACTTGTTCTTTCTTTATTTTTGTAATATAGCAAACCCCTCCCTTTTCTCTCCTAGTCTTGTATAATTTGGGATCAAGACAAGACTCAATTTTTCCCGCAACACCGTAACATAGATTTTGGCGCCCAAATCGTGTATCCTCGACTTTATTTTGTTTGGTCGTTTATTTTTTTGTATACCAAAGTTTCGGCTTTAATTTTCTGTTACTGGATTGTAACAAGGACTTTAGTATTTTGTAAAGATTATTACTACCTACGAATCTTAAGGACTTCTATTTTATTTTCAGTTTAGCTTTCACCATGGGATCCAAATTGTGGAAACTTTGTTTGGAACGTTTGAAACAAGCGGAGCTATCTTACGAATTAGAGAGTCGAGGTTTGTCACTTGGTACTGCTACTGAAATGCGTACTTCAGTGCGTAATATCTTTAAACCAGACTTTAATAATGTAAGGGTTTCAGTTTAATTTTAAATTTGGCGCCATGCATGTTAGATAGGATGGCAACCCTGATATAAAGTTAAGTTGGTAGTTCGTGGTAGTAGTAAAAATGTAAGAAGTACTTGTAACACGCTCTCGGCCAGACCGCCTACAATATATTATTTATTTTATGTTTATAGTTTTATTAGACACGGCCTACAGTTTTCAGAAGTGGGATTAGTAAACCCGGATTGCAAAGGAATAAGTTCTTTGTGTTGGTTTCGTAAATACGTTACGTGATCACGCGTTTTATTTAAGATAATGGCGGATGGGGAAAACGTTACTTCAGAAGCTGCCGCGTTGACAGCAGAAGAAATTATATCGGTCGCAGTACGTGCAATGCAAATGCAAAATAAAAGTACCAGTGAAATTGCTCCGCTGATACCGAAATTCTCGGGCAAAAGCGACGATAATGTACGCACGTGGTTTACGCGTATTAAGACAGTTCAGCAAATGTACGAAATAGACGATAAGAAAATGTTATTAATAACAATATCAAAACTTAGCGACTATGCCGAAGAATGGTACCACTCCAAGACTGGTAACGCCGCACTCAGCATCGGTCAATTGGAGGAAGAAATGGTCCGAATGTTTGGTGTAAAAGAAGACATTATCACACTAATGAGAAAATTTGAAGCCCGGAAGTGGAAGAAAGGAGAACAATTCATGACGTATTATCAGGATAAGATCTTACTTGGGAATCGACTGGGCCTGGAAGAGCCGGAGTTGATAATACACTTAGTTGAGGGATTTGACAATCCCACCCTACAAAGTCAAACCAAGATGTCTAGGTTCGCCAAATTAACGGACATTCTTGAAGTAATGAATAATACAGGGATGCGCAAAAGTATGGAAACAGACAAATATCTAGAACACCATTGCAAATAGAACAATGAAATTTTGTACCTGAGCGTTATGGTACTATTTGGATTCGATAAAAATATTAAGGTTGCAATACGACTTCCGGTTCAACCGGAAATGGACTCAAACTTTGAAATTTTAAATGGAACACCCTGTATATTTTTACATTTTTGGATTCCTCTTAACATTTACTTTAAAAAATGTGTAAGGTTGGTCTAAAAGTGGGTCTAAAGTCAACCGTTTTCGTAAAATTTACATTTTTGTGAAAATTTTGAGCGATACTGCACTTTCAATATTTCGAACATTTAAGTTATTTAAAACGGCAGTAGAATTTTGTTTGAAAATTAGATTGACAATAGATTATTTAACACTTTGCACCAGCTACATTTTTAAAATATTATACAGGGTGTTTTTTATGCTTCAACAAACTCGTGAATTTTTAAACGTTGATAACTCATTTTTCTACACAGTCTTGTAGAAAATTTGATTATCTTTCAAAAACATTAACAATGTTTTATACCTAAAACTGATATTCTACGAGATATCGCGATTTTATTGTAATTTGTTCGATATCGAAATTTGGATATCGCCTACCCCTACAAAATGGCATTGCTTATACGACAGCACCTGCCGATCGAGCTTTTTTTAGAAGCTTAGAACGTTTTTTGTGAACCACCTCTGTCTACGTACCCTGTCCATAGGATACACGGCCACGTCCAAAAGCCACCCCCAACCGTCCGTCCGTTTACCCTAAAATACAGCGCGATTTGGAGTGCTTGACGGCGCAATCAAAGGAAACAACATTTTCACGTTTGTTTTTGTAACCCTAAAATTTACAATTATTCTTTCCCATTAGTTGCAGACGAACATTTTTTTCATACGTACAGTGTACCCGTCGAAAGTCAATTTTTTCACCGCCTCGCGAGTCTTGGGTAGCTACCATTCTGATAGAACTACGCATCTACTTTGCCATTTCGAACGAAACACCCTATATATTTGTGTTCGTCGTAAAACGAAAAGTCGCCGCCGTACAACCCCACCGTGTGCCATACAATTTT
Organism: Elmis aenea; assembly: GCA_947652605.1. Lineage (NCBI taxonomy): Eukaryota > Metazoa > Arthropoda > Insecta > Coleoptera > Elmidae > Elmis > Elmis aenea. Next base: position 40,861,926 of record OX393577.1, read on the forward strand.
GAAATTTTTTTAACTTTTTCACTCGACCAATTATATCGACGGTATATGGACTATTTTACCATATGTTTACGTCACTACGACCTCCTATCCTTTCGATCCGAAAAACTATCTGAAATCGCCGATGCACGAGCTTATTTAAGAAAAACTACTTTTGAAATCTTTTTTTTTGTTCCTTTGTTTTCGAATATCTCGTAAACCTTTTAATTGTATAAAAACCGCACCGGTCGTGTCATGTATCGATCAGAGTGCACTTTTTCCCCTTTATCGAATGTCCCCACCATTCCCGGCTAGGCCGGAAAAAAACATCAACTTTGGTATTTATTCGCAAACACCCTGTATATAATCGTATCGAAAGTCCGAGAAATGCTTAAAATAGCAATTCCAAAGATCGGTCGATGTTCACAAGCAGTTTAAACTGAACCTACATAAATAATACCGAAGAAATCAATCCCTACTACTACTTTGGGAACAATCAGCGAAGCCACAACAAGCTCGGATATAAAATGTTACAATTGCAACAAGTTTGGACATTATGCCTCAAAATGTCCACAGTCAATTAGGCCGAAAGGTTCGTGTTTCAATTGTGGGTCCATCAATCATCAGAAGAAAAACTGCCCTAACAAGATGAAAAGTCCAAGGTCGAAAGAAGCAGACTCGACAACGTACTTATTGGTAGTTTCCAAAGATTTGGTTCCTGCATACAGGTTAGAAGTTCGAGCAGAAATAGGTAACAAACTGTTAAGACTTGAACCCATAGTAGATACCGGCAGTCCAGTGTCAATTATCGCAGACAACTTAGTTCCATCAGAACTATTAAGGGATGGTGGCGATTGCTCGCTTGAAGGTATCAAGGGTACAAAATTAGATATTATATAGATATTATATAGGATTTGGTGCAATACTCGTGCAGAAACAACAAGTAGATGGCAAATTTCATCCAGTAATGTATTTTAGCAAGAGAACAACAGATACAGAGTCACGCTATCATAGCTTCGAGTTGGAAATGCTGGCTATTGTTTATGCGTTACAAAGATTTATCTTCAAGGGATTCCTTTTAAAATAATGACAGATTGTAATAGTTTAACCTTAGCCTTAAATAAGAGAGAAATAAATCCTCGTATTCTTCGTTGGTCATTGGTACAACAAGACTATGCATATACTTTGGAACACAGAAGTAGCGATCGCATGAAACATGCAGATGCTCTGAGTCGTTGTGATGTACTGGTAATAGCTGAAAGTACCTTCGAAAGATATTTAGCAATCAAACAGAATCAAGACCAAGACATTTGTATTATGAAAAAGAATTTGGAAATTTCAGAAAATAAATTATATGAGTTACGAGACGGTCTGGGGCGGTATTCTCAACTCCTCCTGTTCAGCGTTATCACTACCGTTGAACGCGAGAGATGCACAAACCGCTGAGAATCGTATTCCCAACGTCTCCTCTCGCAGGCGCTCCATTCGCGTTCAACGCGAGTGGGTAGACCCACTCCTCTTGGCAAATACCGCTCGCTTTGCACCCAAATCGTAACCTTTGTGTGTGTTGTGAGTTGTTGTTGTCTTCTATTATGGATGATATTAAATTTATAAATTTAATTGAGGACTTAGAACAGGCTGAAAATGATGTGGCCGAACCTTATAATTTAATATTATTAAATTCATTTACATAGGGTTGCCAGAATATCACTTTAAAGAAACATTTTCTCTTTTTTAATTCTGATATTTCTTTTTCTTTTTTCATGTAAAAATGTTCACTTTTGTTCTCTTTTTTCAGTTACCCTTTTTTGAAATGAGAATGTTTAGTGAAGTTAATTTAATATTCGAACTTAAACTTAATGCATAAAATTACAAGAATATTTCTTGTAATTATTTTTATGAGTTTAAAAATAATACAGATTTTCTAACGAAAAAAAAAACATCGTAACATCTATTACTTCAAAAATTAAATTTAATTAAAAAGGAATATATGTATGAAAAAAATGTTTCTTAAAGAAAAAGATTCTAATAAATTTAGGTATTTAATGAATAAATATTTTTTTCTTATTAGTAATATGGAAAGGAATCTAAATAACCGATTTTATTGGGTAGAAGGCTACTTTATACTAGGAATGTCAGTTTATTAGGACGTGATTTCTCCAACCAAAGAAACTAATTTTCAATGATTTATATTATATTTATGAATATATATGTAAATAATTTTACTGATATTATGTGTAATTAGAAATAATATATAAGAATAATCTATTTTTTCTACAATTGTGCAATTTTTTTCTTTTAAAATATGTTTTTCAGTTAATTCCGCAATGTTCTCTTTTTTGATTTGTATTGTTCTTTTTATACATTCAGGATTTCTGGCAACCCTACATTTACACAATTAAATGTCGATGAATTTCGAAAAAAATTTAGACTTTCGAGGGATACTCATTCCAATACATTTTACATACTATTTAAATTTGTAGCAATTACACTCCATTGCTTTTGGGCATCGTTATATGTAAAATTTTGTGAAAATTTGCCACTTAATAATTAACTATTCTCCCAAGAATTTCTACTAATGCTGCTTTCTGCTGCTCCGTTAATTTCCCCATAATCAATCAAAACCAAAACCACAGAACATTCAAAAACTGGCGGCAAAGTGACAGCCCATGCAAAATTCCAATGTTGCAACATCTACCCACTCGCGTCGAAGAATTGCAAAGGCAGGGGTATATGAGAATACAGAACGACCGCTTCACTCGCATTGACGAAGCTCGCTTTCATAAGCACTGCTGTTCAAAGCGAGCGAGTTGGGAATAGCGCCCCTGGTGTATCGGAAACTGAAGAATCGACTATTATTTTGGGTTCCAAGATGTATGGTATCCAATGTTATTAGAACTTGTCACGATGAGATTGGTCATATTGGTGTAGATAAAACTGTCGAACTAATAATGAGTACATATTGGTTCCCGGGTATGAAAGAAAAGGTCAAATGTTATATTGGTAATTGTTTGAAATGTATAACCTACTCACCTGTAAATGGAAAGGCAGAAGGCTTCCTACATAATATTCCTAAAGGTAACTTACCTTTCGAAACTATTCATGTGGATCATTACGGTCCGTTAGAAAAGTCAAAATCTGGAAACAGGTACTTACTTTGCGTTGTTGATGCATTTACCAAATTTATTAAGTTGTATCCTTGTAAGAAAACTACTACTAAAGAGATTGTGAAACACCTTACTAATTATTTCCAAAGTTATAGCAATCCAGCTAGAATTATTAGTGATAGAGGTAGTTGTTTCACGGCCCATGATTTTACTGAATTTGTTAATGAATGGGATGTTAAACATATTTTGATTGCGAGTGGTGTTCCTCGAGCTAATGGTCAAATAGAGCGACATAATCGCACAATTATACCCATGTTAGCAAAATTATGCCCATCTCCAGGAGAATGGGATAAGGTTTTATACGATGTTGAATATGCAATAAACAACACTGTTTCAAAATCAACGGGTGAATCCCCTAGTAAGTTATTATTTAGTGTGTACCAGAAAGGAAAAATCAATGACCTAGTGAGAACATACTTAGAACCAGAAGAGAAAGCAGATATTTTAGAAATTCGTGATAAAGTTGCGGAAAGAATTATTGAGAGTCAAGATTACAATAAATAGTACTACGACAAACGATACAAACCACCAAATAAATACAAGATTGGAGATTTGGTTATGATTCAAAATACCGACGTAACAGTAGGAGTTAATAAAAAAACTAATACCCACATACAAGGGCCCTTATGTTGTTAAGACTGTTTTACTAAACGATAGGTATATTGTTGAAGATGTGGAAGGACATCAATTAACACAAATACCATTTAAAGGAGTTGTGGACCCAGGTCGAATGAAGGCTTGGTGTGATAACCCAGAGTGAAATTTGATATTTATTAAGCTTCGACTTGTTGATCAGTGACTAAATTGTTATTTATAAATTTGTGTTTATTAGAATGTTATATGTTTTGAACTTGAACGTATTTATACTTACATTAGAGCATGTATTATTGTTCAGGAATAGTTAAAAAGCATTTGTAGTTGTTTGATATTTTAAAAATGTAATGTTAACTTTTGGATAACTTTGTATTGTATTTTAAGTTAAGAAATATTTTAGTTTAGAGTTGTGATTATGGGAAATCATAATGTCAGGATGGACGAGACTGTAAGGGTTTCAGTTTTATTTTAAATTTGGCGCCATGCATGTTAGGTAGGATAGATAGGGTGGCAACCCTGATATAAAGTTAAGTTGGTAGTTCGTGGTAGTAGTTAAAATGTAAGAAGTACTTGTAACACGTTCCCGGCCAGACCGTCTACAATATATTATTTATTTTATGTTTATAGTTTTATTAGACACGGCCTACAATAATAACACTAAATTTTTCTCGCATCACCACAACATCTTCTTGGTTGGCTTTTTCCATCCCCAGAAGTCTACGCCGATAGTGTGTGAATCCTTTACACTGGCATATTATGTGAAGAGGAGTTTCTTCTTCTGCACCACATCCTCTGCATATATCGGTGTCTAAGAGCCCTAATATGTAGAAGTGTTTGTTTAGCCCGGTATCCTGTAACGAGTTCTGTGGCTGCTCTGCTAATCCTGAGCATTTCTTCTGTCTTTTCTTTGGAGACCATTGACAAGATAGCCTTAGATGCAGCTTTTTTCCAATGAGCATTATGCCCCTATATTAATATGTCATTAAGACACCACTTAGCTGTTCCATAGGATGTATCAACTGCGGGTTCTGGTCCGACGAAAGGTATCTCGCTGTCAATTTTAGCTAGGCAAACTGCCTTCACGTTCCTTAGTATGCTGATCTGCCCTGGGCACCATACCAGTTTAAAGAAGTTTAAAAAGAATTTTGTTTCATCAGGCTGTCAAAATATTGATAAGGTTCAATTTCGTCAATTATTGAAAAAGCTTTGCGATAGTGGTTGCTTTTCGAAACAAATGCAATAGGTGACTTTGATTGAGCTAGAATATTTCCTTTAAATTAAAACAAAATACTAGATAAATGTGCTGCATTCAGTTATTGATACATCAACTAGTAACAAAGAAGTAAATTCTGCCGAATCAAGTACTGAGAAATCCACAACATAAATATTGTCTCAAAAAAAACTGTCATTATTGTCGGTATTGCAAAGTGAAGAAATTAAGATCGTGGATAATAAAAAGAGAAGTAGAGTAAGACGTAAATTTGCTGAAAGTTTAACAAGTATTGTAGTCAAAGAGAGAATGATATTAAAACAAAGAAAAAATCAACAAAAGATAATAAAAAAAAGAGAAACGGCTAAAAAGAAAAAGCAAATTATGGAAAGTAGTTGAGAAAGTAAAGTCAGCTTTGTGTTGGCAGAGAGTAGTGATTCAGAAATTTCTATTAATGATATCGAAACTATTGAAGAAGAAATGCCATCTAATCAGGTTTTGGAAGTAAACTCATGGGTATTGGTAAAATTTTCAACTAAAACAAATGAAGCAGCATGTTCCAGCTCTCATTATGTGCACTACGTGGGTTAAATGGTATCTGTAAAGAATGGTTGTTTAGTGAAATTTTTGAGAAAGACAAGTCGACATTTTGTCTATCCCAATGTAGACGATAAAACTGTAGTATTAGAAAACCAAATGGTAAAGTTATTGCCTCCACCACTGATTCAGAAGGGATTACATTATGTCCCTTTAAATATGTTTAGCAATGAAGGTGTGTTCTTAGTAGTTTATTAAAATTTATGTTCATATACATGTATAATCAATATTATTGGTAGAGATTTTGTAGAAAATATACACTTTTCAATTTGTTTTTTTAATTTTATTTTTCACTTAAAATGTTACCCTACACGCATATACTATTGCCATAACATCAAGTTAACATGAAGTGTCAATGTTAGCCACAATGATGGGTAATATTGACACTTGACAGTTAAAAAAAAAAATACTTTATGACATTTTAAATTATTTTAAATTTTAGGTAGAAATAATTATCAAAGATGGATCTACAATATTTGTAATCAAATTTTTCGGTATTGTTTTTAAATTGCCTGTAAAAAAAAAAACAAAAACAAAGTTGTGTCAATGTTAGCCGTCATTACCTTATTTAACATCGGATGTTGTACTTTTGACAGATAGGGTAAACGTGACAGTTGTTGGCCACCAGAAAGTTGTTAGCCACCTTATACAAAAACGTAAATATTACGCTAGACATTTAAACGTAACAAATCTAAAATTGGTATAGCAACATTGAACTTTTACTGCACAAACTTTAATTTTGTTAGTGTCAACTTAAAACACTACAGTAAGTATAGGCGCATTTGTCTTGCGGGAACTAAATGCACAGTGCACGCACTACGTGTTCGTCATGTGTAGGTGTACTTAAAACTGTACGTCCGGCATTGCAGGTGCATGCACGTGCTACGCGCACTAAATAATTCCGTTACAGATTCGGTGCGTTTTGTGGAACAAAACATGATGGCTAATCTACAAAACGTGTTAATTAATATAAAAGGTGAAATACTTACCTTTTGCTTAGACGCAGAAGGTGCAAATACTTTAAAGCAATACTAGGGAGATAGACCATGAATTATTACAAAAAAATGAAAAAGATGACTTCGGTAAATAATTTAATTTTAAAAACCATCTGATACTTAAAAGGGTTTTTTGTTTAGATCATTTCATTTGGAGAAAAAAAAAGTACCAAGTTACTAATAAGAACTTGTGAAGAAAATAAAAACAAATTTTTAAGTCCCAAATATACAAAAAGAACGGTAAAATACTGTTTTAATTATTTATTTTTAATATAAATTAATGCATTAATTTATGTAGATTTGGAAATACCGTAAATACGGGTTACTTTGTCCCTTAGGGGTTTATTTTGCCCCACAAGGAAAAAGAGATATAAAGTTCTATGTATAGATGGATGGAAACACCAAATATTGTCTTAGTTCTATGTCTTTCCGCTAGGGACCACCATTAGACAAGCGAATAACCCTTAAAACTGGTTCTTATTTGATCCGCAAGGGCGCAGCACGGGCAGTTTCGAAAGTCTGTGACAACTACGTTTTTTGTGCTTTCCAAACTTGCAACGGGTACAAACTTTTGATTGACCTTTCCCTATAAGTTACTACTACAAATCCTTAACGGACGGCGGGTTACTCACCGGGATGCACCATGTGGGGGAGTAAATTCGCTCAATCTCAGGGTGTGGAAAATTTCTTACTCACCCCCACACACATACTCTTCGAAGCAGCAACTCGGGTGCAATAATTTTACAAAGTACTATTTAAATATTGAATAGTATTTAAAAAAGTAAACAAGCACAAACGTTACAAAAACTCAACTAGAACGAAAGGTTTCTAAATCTTATTTAAAACTATTTCTAACACTATGTTGGCAAAAGGAATAATACAGAGTTTAAACAATCTATCAATAATCATGTACGTTAAATATTATATTTAAGGTAATAAACATGTATAATTCAGCAATTAACTAAATTGTATAACCTCTAGAGCAACTACAGGTGTTACGCTAAAACGCCTTAATCTAATACCTAACCTTAATTAAGTCCCTGCTCGTTGGTGCACATGACCGTTGTGATGCCGGCGAAGAGATGTTATTTCTAGTGGTTGGTTTGAGGAAAATCTACGCCTGTGGACGTGACAGTTGTCGTAGGCCCTCAACTTGTAGGAACACCAAGCCTTGATCACGTGGTATTGTTGACTCGGTGTTTTCGGTTAGCAATTTCGCAATTTCACACTTGGTTTAATACTCTCGATTTGTACGTTATACTGGCTATTTGTTCCAGGTCCTTTTGATTGACAAAATACTGAATTACACACGTTGCACTTTCGTGCCGCAACCCAGCTCTTATTACGTATTATTGCTAGTTTAGTTATTGCCTTATTCGCTTAACACACTGCTAACCACTAGGTGAATATTTCATACACATATACAATGGTTATTGAGGCACTTTTCTGTATCAGATATCTGACGCACAATTTCGCAAATAATAATAATATGCAAGTATTCAACAACCTCTACTAGCGTGTGTACCGCCAGTAACCATCATGGCTGCGCTCTCCCTTCCGCTCCCTCGTTACTGCCAACTTTATATTACCCGCAACTAAAAATACCCCAGATAGTGCACCCCGAATGTCACTAACTATTAAGAAAAAACTTAAAAAAATTTAAAATTAAAATAGAGCAGAATGTACCCATTACAAACTTTTAACTGTGCAACTTGTTCTCTAAAAGTGTTGACCTTGGTAGGTAATGTATTTGGAAGCTTTTATTATGTATTTAGACACCATGTATTTGATATTTCGAAAAAAGTTACGTTTTGTCGTGTCTAGTGATTCAAATAAAATAGTGCTGGTATAGGCAAAGAAGTGGGTTACTTTAGCCCACAATCAACGTTTAGATTTTTTACATCTTACTGAAAAATTTGTTCGGTGTCCTTTAAACTTGTTCAAAAACCTTTTGTTAAATATTAGTTGCCTATTCTCCATTTTGACAGATTGGAAAACATGCCATTCATGTATAAGAGACTACCTGGAAGTAGAAGATATTGTGATTACAGCAATGACCAACTTAATAATTGCTTAGAAGCTATAAAATCAGGAGAAATGAGTCAGACAGGCTTCGGTTCATTTCAAAATCTGCCGAAGTACCATAAAAAATAAGCTAAAAAATAAGTTTCAAAGTAAGCCTCGTCATCCAAAAGTCTAGTGCAGATGAAGAGCTCGCATTTGCGAGCCATGTAGATAAACTTTCTGAATATGGGTTTCCTGTTGATGAACTAGATTTGCGATTTATAGTTAAGGCTTATCTAACTAGACAAGGAAAAATTATAAAAACGTTTCAAAATAACTTGCCAGGGCGTGATCGGGTGAAGGCATTTTTAAAGCGGAATCCTCAGCTGACAATTAGATTCGCTACTAACATTAAAAGAATTCGCGCCGCGATAAATGAGCAGATAATATCAGAGTACATAGACAACCTAGGTCAACTGGTAAAAGATATACCATCCAAAAACATATATAATTTTTGACGAGACTAATATGACTGACGACCCCGGTCGGAAAAAGATCATATGCCGGAGGGGCTGTAAGTACCCAGAAAGAATAATGAACTCAACGAAGTCAAGTACAACGGTTATGTTCTGTGGTAATGCCGCAGGAAATACAATTCCACCTTACATCATACAGGGTGGTCCACATAGAAGGGCCACTATTGGGATCTCGTAAACGGTAGTAGTAGTAGTAGTAGTCTTTATTTGTTCTGAAAAATCCAAAAAGGCGTAGAACATGTCACAGTAATGATATAAAAAATACACATATATACGAATATATACAACACAATTATAATTACTTAAAGGAGTTTTTAAAGTAATCGTCATTAAGGTATTCACTAACTCCATAGTAAGCTTTAGAAATTAGGACATTTCTTAATCTTTTCTTCAAGTCAGGAGTGCGTAGATTTTTTATACTCTCAGGTGATGTATTAAATTTGTTATATATTGCAATAATTATAGAGGCAACATTTTTTTGAAGATAAGTATATTTGAAGCAATCGGGCTTAAGATTTTTTTTATGTCGTGTATTGGCTGCATGGTTTCTTATATTCACTTCAAACAGATCAAAATTATTTCTTACGAAAAGGATGGCTTCGAGAATGAATAGGCCGTAAAAAGTTAATATTTCTTTGTCACGAAAAGTGTCTTTACAATGATCTCGGTAGTTTAGACCAAAAATAGTTCTTATACATCGCTTTTGTATAATAAAGAGGCGTGCAGAGTCACTAGCGTTACCCCAAAAAATTATAGCATAACGTAACCTAGATTCAACATACGCATGATATGCAGTTTTGGCCGCGTTTGTACTGACTAATTTTTTTAGGTTTTTTAGTGCGAAAGGATACCGTGACAGGCTTTGTGACAGGCGTTCGATGTGGTATGACCAGTCCAGTCTAGAGTCAATACCTAAACCAAGAAATGATATTTTATTAACAACATTTATAGTTGTGGAATTGTTTTTAAGTTTTAGGTCGGAGGTTAATTTACTTTATGAAAACTTTATTACTTGAGTTTTATTGACATTTAAGGTTAGATTGTTTAATGTGAACCAAAGTTGGAGTTGGGTAAGAGCTACAAAGTAGTTTAAATTAGACAAATTGTTCCATTTTCGGAGACCTATTCATTGATGCTTTAATGTTTTAAAAAATTTCCATGGCACGCTAAATAATCAACAAAAATCAAAATAGGAATTTTTTTTAAATCGTTAATAACTCGGTTATACTTGATGGTACAAAAATAGTTTTGGGGGAAAAGTTGTAGATTTTTTTACGCACTATAAACGGAAAACATTCATTTGTTTCAATAGTGTTTCAATTCTTAGATAAATTACAAACTTGCATTTTTTAAATGGAAACTCTAGTTGGCCATGACTTTATGTGAGTTTATATGAGTTTTTTTTTTAGCTTTTCAAAAATATATAGTTTTATATATTTTTTGCAAAAAATAACCGAGATATGGCCAATTTTGTAAAAATTCGATCATCAAAGTTTGCCATGATTTCATAAACAAGTGATGTTTGCAATTATTAAACAACTAAACGTCATTGCGAAGTAAATTCTGAAACAGCCGCTACGTTTTTATCACTTACAAAGTAACATTCTAACATATTAAACTTTTCAAAGAGGCATATAAGGCTGAACATTTATGGTCAACCTGGACCGAAAATGGACCTCCTGGTAGTCGATATAATAGAACCAAGCATGGATGGATGGACTTAGCCACTTTTGAAGAATGGTTTTCATCTCATCTTTTACTAATTATGAAGAAACAAGAGGGAACTAAAATTTTGATTGGTGACAACCTGACTTCTCACTTGAGCGTGAGTGTTGTAAAATTATGCGAGGAGAATAACATTCGTTTCGCCTCCAAATTCAACCCACTTAACCCAACCCTTGGAGGTTGCTTACTTTAGACCACTAAAAATAAAGTGGAGAGAAACGCTTAGCCTTTAGAAACAAAGTGAAAGTGGAAAAACTGTAAACACCTTGCCCAAAGATTTGTTTCCCACGTTGATAAAAAAAGTTCTAGATGATCTAGAAGGTAATATGGCTAGCAACGTCATTTCTGGATTTACGAAAGCAGGAATTTACCCTCTTAACAAAGAAGAGATCCTGAGCCGCCTTCCTACTCAAAGTACATCAATTCTGTAAACTTAGATTTAGTAGGGCAAACATTTTTATCTCACCTAGAGCAAAAAAGACATGAGATTGTTAAGCCCCGGACTACTAGAAGAAAAAAATTGAATGTGCCTCCCGGCAGAAGTGTGACAGAAAACGACCTCCTCCAGTTGGAAGCATCGAGCTCAAAACAAAATCAACCTAAAAAAAGAGGAGCTAAAAAACTACTAAAAAAGAACTTGTCATCTTCAGAAGAAGATATTGATAATTTCAGTCTTGCATCATCCGGGAACAGTAATTTCAGTTTATTCGACAGTGAGAATGAAACAGTGCATGAAATTATTCGGCCAAATAAAAACTCCCGGAACTGCATAAATGATCAATCTTCTTATCAATATGCCAGTAAATCTACTGTGCAAGATGAGACACCTCCCGAAACAACAAGCACTAAGCCCATAAAGGATTCTCTAGAGGAAGGAAATGTTGTAATCATTGAATGGGAAGGAAACAAATTTCCTGGTAAAGTCACGAGTGTAGCAGAAACTGGCGCTATTGGTGACTGTAGGGAGCCAACCAAAAAAGCGTGGAAGTGGCCCAAAGATAAGGACATTCTATTTTACAAGTGGAGTGACATTTTAGAAATTATTCAACCCCCTAAACTGCTAAAAAGGGGACTTTTTTCAATTAACATCGAATAATCATACTTTTCAATGTTGAACTGTACTGAAAAATATAGGTAGCCCTTATAGTTTTTTCTCCTTACCTACCTATATCTTTTCTTAGTTTGTTTTTCTTAATAAATGTTATAAAAACCACATTAATGTATAAAAAATATATTTAAGTTACTATTTTGTAAAAAATAAAGATTGTTTTTTCCATGCGTTATTGTGGATAGAATTTAAACTTAGAAACCCAAGTCCTACATTGACCCAAACGTGTGTCTCATTGCTTTATTATAGATAAATCCGATGTGGGCCAAAGTTACCCAAACACCGGGTCAACATTGGCCAAGTGAAAAAAAAATCATATTTAATAACTTAGGTAAAAAATTATGTCAAATACCATGTTAACCAGTTCCCAACTACCTAAGTAATGTATAAGCGCTTACCAGCAATTTTTATTTCACTTCATTAATTTATAAAGACGGTATGAAGGAGAAAATATTGAAAAAGTGGGTCAAAGTAACCCGTATTTACGGTATATCATTGATAACGCAACAAAAAAATAATAATGTATCAGATGTGCAGTGTGAAAATATATTAATGTATCAGATGTGCAGTGTGAAAATAAGAGGAAAGGTATGCTAGGAGAGTAAAAAGCTGTAAAAGATCGTAATAAAAAATCGGGAAGAGGCAGAAAAACTGCCTTATTGGCAAGAGTTGGATAAAATTTTGGAAAGTAGTCTCAATATTACTCCAGTGGCAGTTGCAAGCTGCAGATTACTACCACCTGAGATTGAAGTTGAAACAACTGATCGTTCTCCTTCCATGTCATCTTCTCCTGTTTTGTAATGATACATCAACTTTAGATAAAATTAGAAAATAAAAAAATCTCGGCAAAACTTTTCATCGAACTACTTTTGAAGCTTATGTAAAGCATTTAAAAAAATTAAATGAAGCAAGAGAAAGAAGAAACAAGGAATTAATGGCAGCCATTAATAAACAAAATGAGATGTTACAAAATTTATTATCCAAAAAAACAGTTTTTTTTTTAATATCAATGTTTTATATTTCATTTATAATTTCCATTAAGTATTGCATTTTGGGAGTTGGTTCATCATTTATTAATACATCTTCATTGCCAACTTCTTCATCTGCATCATCGTTATCTAAAAAATCTTGATCTGTGTTTTCACCACAATCTAAACATTCAATCATTGCGTTATCATAAGCAACTGCTTTTCTGGAGGAAGAGATGGTTGTCCAGATCCTTTATTAACAATCTTATCGCCAATTAAATTAATTAAATAATCCATTGAGGGTCTAGCTCTAGATAATTTGAAGTGATTTCTGAAAAAAAAAAACAAATGAAAATACAAGTACATAATACAACATTAAAATAATACCTACCTAAATTTGTCAACTGGAAATCGCACTATGACGTACTCAAAATAGCCTTTTAGACAAATACTTTCTTTTTTTCCCTTATTTATACCAAAAATGTCAAATAACAGCTCCTCCTCATAACTACTTTCTTCGTTTTCTATGTGTGCTATAATACATTCATTTAGAAAAGAAACGTGATTTATATAATTAATTTTTATTTGTAAATAATTAACAGTAATATAACCTCATAAAATTGTTGCACCGTCTTCACTTAACTTGTTTGCACCGACGACGTCATTAAAGTGTACTTTGTGTTTGCATTCCCAATGCGCCTTATAAGTGAACTCGTGCAAGTGTGTTACACCTTAATAGTTTTACAAAATTATTATGCAGTGAAAAGAATATTCATACAATATTTTAATGCGTATTGGTTCAGAATTAATTATCTTAACTGTTTTATACAAAATCAGAATTTTATTTTATAGGTTGTCGTATTTTTTGTATGCCAACAACTGGCATAACAATTTGCTTAAAAATAGTTATCGGCATAGGTGGTCAATCAATAAAAAATAAAAATAAGCATAAAATTTGATGTCTAAAGTGCATTTTGGTTTATAATTAATTTATTATTTACACGACATGATATAATATCATGTATAATATTACATTTTTTAAGTAGTTGGCCATATGCCAATAACTATTATAAGGTTAAATTAAACGATGATTTGTTGGTTTTTAACAGGTTTATTATTATTTTTTATTAATACGTCCTACAATAATAATAAACCTGTTAAATTGTTTAATTTAACCTTATATCAAGAAGCAGGAGAAACCAAAATTATCAATAACTACATATTTAGGTGACCAATAACTGTGCTCAGCATTGTTTTTTCCCCTTAGACATGCCGAAAGTTAAGTGTGGTGAAAAATATTTAAAACAGTATAAAATAATATAATCTTTATTTAGCGTTGTAGCTATTTTACATCATTTTCATCCCATTTATACTTATTTGTACAAATTCTCTTACAATAGTTTTTATTTAAATTTAATTTTAAGTATTTCTACATCAAAATTTTATGTTTTAAAGGTACAATAAGTACAGTACAACAAAAGCTATAAATGCTGTCAACGAAGGCATGTCTCACCGGGCAGCGGCTAGAAAATTTGCAGTCCCATGTCCCATATTACAGTTTAGAAATGGGGAAAAAGTCAAAAAGGTATCCCATGGACCAAATCCTATTTTGACTAAGGAAGAGGAAGATCTGGTAGAATGGATTTCCATTTGTTGCAAAGGTTTTTCACGTAAAAAACTAGACGTGTTCAGTATTCTGTAAAAGAATTTTTAGAAGCCTCCTCTAAAGAAAAATCATTTACAGAAAATCATCCTGGTGATAGTTGGTACAAGACATTTTTGAAACGAAATCCAACCATCACCAAAAGAACATCGCAAAGAGTAACATCTGCTATAGTAAGGTTTCAGAAAAAGATTTGAAGAAGTGGTTCGTTGACATTGAAATTTATTTGAAAGAGAAAGGTTACTCAGAAATTTTAAAAGATTTAACTCGTTTATGCGTAATGTATACGAAGTAGATACTGCTCCGGCTAAACAATTTTTAACTGTAATGTACACCATTTGGCCACGGGTCAAGTAACGCCTTCAATAATTATCACTATGCGTATAAACGTCTACCTTTGTCAATTATAAACTCAGTGCCCGATAATTACGGAGTAGCATGCAGTGATAATGGGTGGATGAAAACCCACATTTTTTTATGAATACATAGGTAATGTTCTCCACCCAATTTTAGTTAAATCTGAAGTTTAGTTTCCCGTGATACTATTTGTCGATGGACATAGCACGCACCTCACTTATAAATTAAGCGAATTGTGCAAAGAAAAACAAATTATATTCATTGCACTGTATCCAAACTCAACTCGAATCTTACAACTAGTTGATGCAAGGGAGTGTTCCACGTTTGTTTGAAAATTGGTAAGTAAATCAAGAGATATTATTTCAAGCCCCTGAAAATATTATACAGTGATATGTTTCTGCTTGTACGAATGGTTGAAATTACTCGCTTGAAAATAGTTCGTTATATGCATGATCCTTGGAGTATAAAGAGATAAAATAACCTTAAAAAATACCGAACAAACTAGCAGGTTAAGAGTGATGCCGCAAAATGGCCGCTTTGTGAAAAAAGGTCAGCCAAAGGCAACAGATGCCAAAGATAGAAGCACCCCGCCCAACAACCAGCCAGCAAAATACCGGTCGCGGTGAAACCACTAAAAGCAGTTGACAAAACAAAGAAAAACAATGGAAATAAATAAAATGAAGGTTGATTGCTGTTTTATAACTACTTTAACTAACTTTCGTAAAGAAAGTTTTATTCTATGTTGTTGTTTTATTGTTCTTTAATATTTTTATTCATTAAACACACTAAACAATTTAGAAAAAAAAATGTAATGAAATAATTTATTGCGATAAATTATTCCATTGTTTTGCAGTGTACTCAGATGTTTACAGCGCTGTTCAATACACGCTCCTTACGACCGTTCTGACCGCGCAGTATAAGTGGGGCGCGGACGCTTCCACTCCGACTCGGCCACTATAAAAGGCCGCGCTTCATCGCTGAAAGTCACTTCTGGCCTGAGATCCAGCCAGAGTCCTCTACATCTAGCTAAGGCGGTGTTGTCAAGACTTATGCCCGTACTCATAGTCGAATCTCGAACTTGTTCTTGAGACATACTCAACGGAGTCGATCTCAAGTACTTGCGAATGCTCAGCGACGGTTGTATTCCATAAACAGAACTTCGGCAATTCTCGGCGAAGATCAAGAATATCACAGGAATCTAGTAACTTTTTACATTGATACATTGTCTGGATTAAATATTATCATATTCATAACCTCACTCGCGTTTGGTATTATTTTTGAAAGTGGGGTCAAGTGATAGTAAATTTTTTCGCGTTTTAATATTATTTTTTTTACTTTGTATTGTATTGCTGTGTACGTGTACTGCTTTTAAAGGGCGCTATGGTGACTAGAATAGTACCTTATACAGGGCCACCTTAACCACAGGGCTATTGTTGGAATCTTGTAAATAACCACTTCTGTAATTCTGTGTATTTCTGTATTGTATCGACTAATGGCAGCGTAATGATACTTTTCCCGTTATGCTCTGTAACTGTAAATTGGGCATGTACATAGTTTTAAGTATTAATTCCAATTCAGTTTCGTTTCTATACCAGTCAAGTGCTGTTGGTAGTAAATTTGTTCGTGTTCTTTAATTTTTTTTACAATTTGTTGTTTCATTGTCGAGTGCTTTCGTGTTTTAATAATTTTTCTTTACAATTACCTACTCGGTCTTTCATTGTCGGTAGTGCTTTCGAGATTCAATAATTTTTATTACTATTCGTGTTTCACTGTCTGTAGTGCTTTTAAAAACCGCTATGGCCACTAAAATTGTACCATATACAATCAAAGAGAAGTTGCTGTTGGCAAATTTAGTGGCCCACCACAAAATCGTGGAAGACAAAAAAAAACAGATGCGGCCACAATTCAGATGAAACAAGCTGAGTGGCAAAAGATCACGGCATCGTATAATTCTCAAGTCGATGTAATTACAACAAAGAGGAACGAAGCACAGTTGAAAAAGCTGTGGTGCAATTTAAAACAACGGTATGTAAAATTTTTTCAAAAGGGTTATAATATTATATCAATCTATATCTTTTATAGGAAGAGGAAAGAAAGAACAGAAGTTAAATACAAGCGCTTGAAGACAGGAGGAGGGCCCTCTCCAGCTGATCCAACCGATCCAGTGATGGAAGCTGTAAGCGTGGCAGCCCCACATATGGATGTTGTTCTAGAGTGCCCATGGGACAGCACAGCTGAATACGAGAATACATTAGGAGCCGGTACACTCGTCAATCACGAACAAAGCCAGTCCGATGGAAGTGAAGATGAGGTTGGAGGTGATGCAACCGTACCTGTTACACTTGCATCGGCAGTTCTTTCATTTTCAACGCCTGCCGTTGCAAGTGCGTCCAAACCAAGGATGCGGCGAAGGGCACTTCCAGTGATGTGAAATGACGGTCATTTATGATTGTGACGTCATGACCGGTCATTTATGATTGTTTTTATAACAATGGTATAAAATTAATATATATGTAATAGGAATAATAAATAAAAAGCAGAATTATTAGTATCAGTATCTCTATCTGGGTATTGTATTCCTTCAGAGAAGGCTCTAGAAGTCGAGGCAGTTGAAGGTGATTTTGGACTACTTATGCTGAGAGCTAAACATTTTTAAATAAAATTTTTATTTGAGTTTAAACTTTAATTTTATATGCTCTGGGCATTTCTTGCATGTTGTAATTTATTGTTCTGCCATTCTAGTGGCATGTAATCCGTATCTCTTTCTACAAAATTGGCAACCATAAGTAGCTACCTTTTGCTGCGAACTTGCAGGATAACGTACAAAAAAGTAAAATACCTTCCCTTTTCTCCGCATTGTGTTTACCAACTTTCAGAATACTTTATATAGTGGTATTTACATTTTTATTAACGATATTGCAATTAAGATTAACACAAATCAAGTGACAACCACCATGTAAACTTAAAACTGTCATTTTTGGATGTTAGAAAAACTGACATTTTGAATTTTGGAGCTTAGAATGGTCACGG
Source organism: Elmis aenea (assembly GCA_947652605.1). Classification (NCBI taxonomy): domain Eukaryota; kingdom Metazoa; phylum Arthropoda; class Insecta; order Coleoptera; family Elmidae; genus Elmis; species Elmis aenea. The sequence continues at coordinate 40,879,856 of OX393577.1, forward strand.
TCATTTAAAATCATTGTGACGTGACGTCATGACCGTCATGACAAACTGTCATGACGCGGTCATATGACACACACACATCACTGGGCACTTCATGTCGAGACGGAGTGCGGTTTACGCATTCAAAAATTAAAAGAGGCCATCGACCATCAGCATGTTCTTCACAATGTCCGCCTTCAAATCGAAGAAGAAACGTTGTTGAAAGTGGCAGCTGAACGACGAAAGGCGGAGATAGACGAGAAGCTTTCACAACACAAACTTGACTTGTTCATACAACAAAACCTTAAGTAATAAAATAATGGTGTTCTTTCTCAATAAATTTAATAACTTTACTGCATTTTTTTTTACACCCAAGTGTTCTGACATTTTCATGGACAACTAATTAATTGCGATCATTTATAATATTATTATAAAGTTTCGAAATTAGTTACCTTACATTATACCGGGAATTAACATTGGTTTTAACTTTTTTTCGGATTCCTGCTCCCCAATTGAATTTATATTAAAATTAATGGTAACAATAGAAAGAAAAAATTATTACGTATCATTTTAGGCCATTAATAAGCTTAAAAGTTTAATATTTAGTTGATAATTAATATTTTAAAATTGGATTAATTTTACAAATATAAGTAGCCATGACTGTCAATCTGACATTTGTTTTTTTTTTTTTTTTTTTTTTTAATTGAGTGTTTAAGGACGCTTCGACTGCTATGGCCATTAGCGTCCGGGAGGAGGGGGCGGGGGACAAGGAAAGGTTGGGTAAGGGTAGAGGGTAGGTGGAAGTACTGTCACAGCATTTGCCTATAGTAGGTAGAGGAAACCACCTGAAACCTCTACGATGACAGACGGCCGTGGGATTCGAACCCACGACCTCCCGATTAACTCGGAAGGTTGCGTACCAACCAGCCACGGAGCTCGGTGACATTTGTTTTCATTCATTTTTGTTATCTGTCAATTTTTAAATCAGCCAGTTATTTCTTTAACCATTTTGATTAAAATGAAGAAAAAAACACTATAATAGAGGAAGAGTTTTAATGGTGAAAACTTTTTACAGCATTATAGTGGCGCATCTTTGTGGAGATTAATTACAAGAGTCGACACTATTATTACTTAAATTTCAACTTAAAATTAAAAACAACAAAAAATATAAAAGAACAAATTTTACAATAAATACTCAAAAAGCCCCCCATTCCTACATAAACAATACCCCAATCTATTATAAAAACCGTTTCTCACAGAGGCTAGCTGTCTGTTATTAATCAAAGCACATTCTGCTACTATTGCATTCTTCAAAGAATTAATATTTGGGTGGCGTTTTTTATAAATTTTACTTTTAAGGTGGCCTCACAGAAAGAAGCCGCAAGGTGCTAAATCAGGAGATCTGACTGGCCAATTTATTGTTCCACCTCTACCAATCCAGCGATTGGGAAAACAATCGTTTAAAAAGTTTCTAACTTCTAAATTGTAATGAGCTGGACAGACGTCATGTTGGAACCAGATCTCCTGATTTTCTCTTGCAACTTCTTCCAGCGCAGGACCTACCTTGGTTATTAAAAGGTCTAAATATTTTTCTGAATTTAAATTTCCCTCAATTTCAAAAGGACCAACAATTTAATTATTAACAATGCCAGCCCAAATATTAATTTTTTGAGGATATTGCGTTCTGGTGGATATGTAGCAGTGTGGATTTTCCTGTGCCCAGTATCTGCTATTTTGAACATTTGGTTCATTGTTCAAAGTAAACGTAGATTCGTCGGTAAAACACATTGATGAAAGAAAACTGCGATCGTTGTTGGCGCGTTCTTGCACGGACATGCTGGAGATAATTTGCAAGCAAGATGCGACCTATGTCTAAAATGGGAAAAGCACATTGATCATGCTAACTATTCAAGACAACTTTATCAGGAACAAGCCCAAACCAATTTTGAAATGGATACCATCTGCGTTTCCGTAGATCTACAAAAAATTATTATGCTCCCAAGAATAGACACATTAAAAAAAGTAATTTTTGTCAAACGGTTAATCGCCTACAATGAAAGCTTCGTACCTTTGGGCAAAAAATCCAAGTTGCGCGCATTTGCTGTTGTTTGGAATGAATCCGTATCCCGACGTAACAAGGAAGACATAATTAGTACATATTACTCATTCTTACTATGGCAAAGTGATGCAACACATATTTTGGCTAGACAATTGTTCTAGTCAAAATAAAAAATGGTGTTTTCTAACATTTATCGTGCAAAGTGCTAAAAAGGGCAAAGTTGAAGTGAAAGTAATGGAACACAATGACTTCTATGAATGGAAAGATCAAAAAACCCAACAAAAAATTAACCAAGATCCCAGCCGCCCATATTTGTCTGACATCGTACAAATAGAAGCTACCCGCGGAAATTATACGCTGAAGTACAGGACTTCACTAAACGACGAAGCAGAACTTAAAAACTTGGATTTTCTTTGCAAGAAAGCGATGAAACAAAGTGGCCCCTTGTTAATGCCTGTTCATTCGCTTATTAAACCTTATGGATTTCCTAAAGAAAAAAAAGATGCACTATTAAAAGCAATAAACGGTATAATTCCGGAAAATCGAAAACTATTTTGGAATAATCTCCCAGAGCGTGAAGGCGAAGAATAAAAATCTGTTTGTTTTTTTAACTAAAACTATTGGTTGTTTCACTAAAATGCCAATTCTTTAATAAGCTTTAAAATGTATAAAATTGTTCAATAAACAATTTTTTTTACTAAATAAATGAATTTTATTGTACCTTCAGCACCCTAAAGATATAGAGCTACTTCCTATACTTAGGTATCAGTACTAAAACCAAAAAAGAAAGCGTTAACTGCAGGTTATTGTAGATACGGCATCCTTCTTTAGTAAAAGTACCGATCGTGTTGTAGAATAATGCCGTGTTATTTTTTCATTGAAAATTTTCAAAAATCGATGAAATAAAGTGGTGAAATAGATTTCTGATGTCAAGTTTAATGATAATGCACATTTAAAATTTTAAGTAGTTTTTAAACAGCCAAGGGCCAGAAGAAAAACTTTAAACATATTTTTCTCATTTTGTTGCCTCTTGAAGATACGGCGTTCATCTTTAGAACGGCAGAATACCCGTAACTGGACTGCAGGAACCTAATGCGGACAGTCTTCTTCCTTCTATAAGCGGCTTCACGAAAGATCAGAAAATTAAGTTTCGTTGCGAGATCTGTTTTACTAAATATTATTAGAAGAATGAAGACACCGCAAAACGCCGCAGCAAGCGATCTGTAGCCCAGTCAAGCTATATCTATATACACAAGTGCATTTCAATCACCTTCACATGCACCCTTTCTTCCATCACATCCAAGTTATATTCCTCATGCTTCACCCTATCAGCATTCGCAATACTCGCAACATCCTTTCTCTGTTCTTACAACCTTAACCCAAGCACCTGTTGTTAGCCCTAAAAATATCTAGGACGCAGGTACAAGAATTAGAAAACACGGAATTTTAGTGTTTGCTGTGACCTAACCCCGTGGAATTAAAAATAGATTGCAAGACGAATCAACAAGTACAAACGTTACAAGGAACCTTCTTGCTGCACCCTGATAAAGAATGTTCCCTAGAATTGATCAAGAAAAAATATTTTTTTTACCGACCGAAATCATTGGTCAAGTTTGGAAAAATCGATCTTCAAGATTCAGCAATTATAAATGGTAATTCCGAAGAAATTCAAGAAATTAACCTGAAGAATATCAACGATTGAAAATCCAAATTTAATGGGCTCAACTACCAAAAGTCAATACATCACGTGATCACCATCACATTGTAATTTATACTATAATAATTATATTATTAATTGTATTTTGTATATTTTAAAGTTCGTATTGTCTCGACAATTAAAAATTGGATAAAATTCAAAGAAACACCGGACGATCATGAACTTCAAATTCAGCTTCCTCGGCCTCAACCCGCCGGACCTGAAACTACGAAGCGATGAGTCACATAATACTTAAAAGCCCTATAACATTTAAATAACTTAGGTATAAGGAAGTAAGCTGTCAAACCCCTAATAAACCAACCATTTTTATTACATCTAATCTAAATAGAATTAGGTATAGATCCCACATTGCACACATGCATGTTTATTATTAATGTTTAACTTTTAACCCCAAAAATGCAAAGCCCTGCTTGGCTGTATTTTGTAAACTGTTAACATAAAAAGTAAGTAAGTTGATGTTTAGTTAGTTCAATCTTGCAACGCACGTAGTTAAGGTATTTATACTTAATAAAGTTTTTTTAAAACGTTGTAACGGTTTAAAAGCCGTGTACAGCCTTGGCAACTCAGCAGTTGTATTTAAAGTATGAATTAAACGTGGCAACGCGGCAAAGTGAAATTTTCTCAGCTTAGCGTGGTTAAAATTGGCACTTCCGGTGAGGCTGTGGTAACGGAATGGCACAGTGGGTGAAGTCTGATTATTGCACGTGGTGCTAACTAACAATAATTAGTTTATTTAAGGATTAGTTTACTTTGTCATAAGAGTGAGGCTTCCGGTGAGGCTGTGGTAACGGAAGACACAGTGGGTGAAGTCAGATTAGTGCACGTGATGCGGCGACGTTCAGATTGTAAAAAGTGCTGAAGTGACAACTATCATCAGTAAACCAGTATTGAAATCTGTTACGTTAAGTATATCTGGAATCAGGGAAATCGAGTGGTAGCACGAATATCCACTAGTGATAACGGCAATAGCTAAATCTTCGTAGTTAGCCGAACCTTATGGGAAATCGGCAGTTGGTGTATGTACGGTTGCCGGACTATCTGGCGTTCAGAAGTGTTTCTAATCAGTGCATCGCGTGTAAATACGCAGTTCACCGAGCAAAGTGAGCGGAGAAGTACCTATTAAGTCAACCGCGATGACACCACATATCTGTGGGCCTCAGGCCGAGTATCAGCGACTATCAGCATCCGATCAGCAATCTATCAGCATCCGATCAGCAATCTACAGCATCATACAGCAATCATCACGCCCTCTTTCAGCGGGCAAAACATGTGCACCAACGGTTAAGAAGGTCAGATATTGCGTTTAAATATTTAAGGTGTCAACTATGTTTTTGATTGCTTAGTCATAGGGTATTCGATAAGAATTAGAAATATTACATTCTAGTTAAGTTTTCATTTTTTTCTCTTTGGTAATGCTTGTACTAGTTTTTTTGTTATTAAATATCAATTTATCCTCATGTGATTTCTTTGTTTAATTATTTGTTAGGAAAAAAAAATATTAATCAAATAATTTGGCGCCCTTATAAATTTTCTTTTTTCTCTTTATTTTATCTTTATTTTTTTTTGGAAGCTAATATTTTTAAGACCCACGGCCCTTGCCTCCGACATAGGGCAAAGCTGAGAAAGTTACAACGTAAAGTTCGTTTTCACGAATTTAACTTGCACATAAAAGCAACTTCGCCAGCGTACGGCTGCCGTGCGATTACCGCACGGTAGAAAAACGCACGAGTGCAACGGGCCTTAGAGATGACGAGTTTTTTATGAGATCCCGGCGATGAATCAGATAGTGATATTTTTAAAATTCAAGCTCAGATGAAGATTTTGTTCCTGGGACATCAAGCGAGGAAGACGACGAGTGTGGATCTAGTATCAACGATGATGAAAACAACGTTATGAACACAGCAAGAGTACGGATAGTGTCCATCATAGAAAATCTCCACTTGCAAAGAGCGTGACACCGGTGAAAATTGTTTCAAAGGATGGAACTCAGTGGCATGTGATTGACGCTAATGCTTCCTCTTCTGGAAGAAAACTGCTGTAAACGCCCTGAAAGAACAAGGAGGGCCAACAGTGTATTCCTTCCGCCGAGTGGACGACTCCGCATCAGTGCCTTCCGTCTGCTTGTCGACGAATCAATGCTTCGCCTCATGAAGCAGTATACTGACAGAGAAGCTCAGAGACAATTAAAAAATAACGATTAGTCAGTGTCTTTAGAAGAGTTACATGATGGGGATAAGGTACGCCCGGGACGCGTTATGTGCCAAAGGAATCTCCTTGAACTATCTCTGGTCAGGATCCTGGGGACCAAGCTTTATCAAGGATACAATAGCATGGGACAGGTTTCGTCAGATTATCAGATTTTTTCACTTTGACGAAGTGGAGTCCAAGTACGTTTGCAATGCATTACTGTATCTTGAAAAATATGATGCTCGTCGGACGAATCAGTCTTTAAGGTGAATATGTTGTCCTACGTCTTATGGAGCCGTTCCTAAATCAGGAAAGATATATCACAACTAACAATTGTTTTACATCTCCTCAGCTTGCGCACAAGTCAATAGAGAGGAAAACGTCATTGGTAAAAACTATGCATAAAATAAAGAGGGAGATTGCAGATGAAATGAAGAAGTTTAATAGAGAACTGCACTCCGCCATAATGCTGAGACCTTCAGGAGAAGCCAACTGCACTATGACGGTGTATAGAGGAAAAAGAAAAAGAATGTCATCCTTCTCAGCACCCTCCACCAAGAAGTATCAGTGGGCAAGAAAGGTAAAATGAAGCCGGAAACTGTGACGTTTTATAACTCCACTAAGTACGAGGTAGATGTTGATCAAATGGTCAGAAAATATACCACAAAAGCGGCAAGCAGAAGATGGCCAATGCATGTTTTTTAAATTGTTTTGGATTTGGAGGCTATAAATGCTTGGGTACTGTACAGAAAAGTTACAAAAAGGAAGACCTTTATTCTGCAACTGGCAACAGAGCTCAGAAAATGTCTTATAAACAAAAAGCAGGCATAAAAACAACAAAAAGAAAACCTAGAGGAAGAGGCTGAATTAGGCAATTAAAAAAAAAAAAAGTGTCAGGTAGGCCAGTGCAAAGGGAACAAAACTCTAGACAGCTGTGTTAAAGGCTAGAAACGAGTTTGCGGTAAGTGCGTCAAAAAGAAAAGAAATGTGTCAAGTGCGCTTAAATTTACTTTGTATAGATTCAGACGTAAATTTTATAACACCTGTTACAAAAACTTTAATAAAATAATCCAATGTAATATTGTTACAAACCCCGCGTTTAACAACTGCTGGATTACTGTGCTAAGCGGTAATCCAGTGGGGATGGCCACGATTATGTTAATTGTTAAGTGGTGGCCAAGAGCAAGTGACGCGTGTTTAGCAGAAGTCGCGGTAATTATGTAAGTAGTAATTAAGTATTAATGCATGTTTATGTTATGTTTAGATTTTAAGGGTAATGTAAGGTATTTCATTTATTAATTGCTTAAATCGATCATAATTAAAGTTTTATTCTTAATTCGGTACTTTCTTTACATTTAAATCCGGCACCCGATAACGGTACCCTACGCACTTGCGTAACATATTTGGTGGAGACGCCGTTCTAAGATCTAAATTTTCTAAAAAAATAAAATTTCGTATTAAATAAAATAGATTGAAGAAAAATAATAGATGAAAGTAATTTTACAAGCAATTAACGCAACACATACATTACATTACACGTTGATAACACACGTATAGGTACATAGTGCTGAATCAGGTGTCATTGCCATAAGCGCGGCGCGGGTCAATATACGGAATACGCGTTTATTTGATAATTAATAAATTTAAAGCATTTAAATATTTAATATTTAAGCAGTGATTATTTTTATGGAAGATAAACCGCTCACCAGACTTGCGCTGCGTAAACAAATCGAAGAGGGCGCCTACTCTTTAGAAATTTTTCCACAAAAGCGAAACCAAAAAACAGAGAGGAGCCCTCCGCTCGACTCCGACAGCTCAGTTTTTAATTTTTCGACACTTAACTTACCAGAAAGCACACGTTTAGAAAACACTAATAGAAGTCGATCAAAAAGCGACACGGTTTTTTCAAAAACACATTTAGATACAACAATTCATGCAACAAAAAATAATCACAACACTGCAAATTTAATAAACGATATGGCAAATCAACACAAGACAGACACAGGATCGGATCCAGTTACGCATAATTATACGTTGGGTACTTTGTACAATCCAAACAGAGATCCAGCGTTGCCAAAATTTATACCGCCCCCAACCTACGATCCGGATTATAATAATGTTGGCGAATTCATTCGCGTATACGAAACAACGGCCATCTTAAATAACTGGGACGATGGTCTCAAACTAAATTATTTCGCAAGTTATTTAAGAGGACTAGCGAACCCTTCGGGGTCCGCTAGTCCAGCCTGGCGCGTAGAATTCTCTTTTTCGCGTAAAATTCTCTTTCCGAGTAGAAATCTCTGCTGCACGTGTAATTCTTTTTCGCTCAGAATTTTGCTTGCGCAAAGAATTACTGTTTTTAATTTCAAATTCGCAATAATCGCTACCGCAACGACCGTTACCGCACGCATGTACCGTCGGACGGACAATTTCGCGGAAAATTATTTCCACCCGCACCCGGATTCGAACCGCAGACGCTTGCGTCGTGAGCGCACGTCGGACCGCCCGGCTATCACGGCGCGTTGCATGGATATCGAAATGACAGAAGTCAATTTATATGTTATGCTGTCATTTTGTCATTTCTTGATTTCTAGGTTATGCAGTCAGTTTGACAGTGATGACATTATTCAATTTTTAGGTTATGCTGTCAGCCTGACGGTAGTGTCATTTTGACACAACTAAATGTCAAATTTTTTACGGCATCATCGTATTTTCACATCCCACGGTCTTAATTCGACTCGAAACTTGTTTTTTTTTTGTACGTATCTTTAGGGGAGAGCGAGACGAATCCGATTCGGTACGACGCGCGCGGCGGAAAGCCAATTTGGAGAAGGTCTGAGCGTTTTCGATGTTTTTTCGTGAAAAACCGACATTTTTGCACGTTTACCTTAATAACTATCTGAAACGATTTTCGAGGGGCTTCTTGCTATTTTATTATGAAAATTTCATCCTTTCTACGATTTTACGGCATTTTTTCGCGATTTTAGTTGTTAATAATTACCTGCTATAACACACATTGCTAAAATTTGGTTCATATTTTTAATTTATAGTCGAACTTTTTAAGTTTGACAAGTAATTTTGTAAAATAATCGCTTTTAAATCCCCAAGGTAAAAGTTTGGTTTATTTATAATATAAAAGCATTATAGTGGTAATGTATCGGATTCATTTGTAGATTATAAATCTTATTGAAATTTTAAAATATGCTGAGCGTATGATGATATTCTTTGTTAAAGTCTTCATTTCCTGGTTGTAATCTAAAAAGTATTGTTTTTAATAAACTTATTAATGTAGTTTATTTAATGTAAGAAGAAAAGTATTTTAATAACCTGATAATGTTATGATTTTTAATTTTAAAATAATCGAGGGTTTCTCCTAACTAATTTCTGAGTGTTTATTATGGTCTGTATTTTCTGAAAATGTTAAAGACACCATTAGTAATTAAAAGTTTTGAAAAATATTCCAACGGTATACCTTGTGTTGTACTAAATGTCTCTCGACAGCACCCATCCAAAAGCAATATTTTAATAACTCATTAGTTACCACAATTTTTTAAATTTCTATCCAAGTTCCCAACTGACCAAGTCCACTATACTTTATAAATTCATATTTGAGACCTAATAAATACGGCTTCCTTTAATTTTTATTGGATTTTTACTACCTAATGTTTTTCGAAATTCAACCATGCTTGGGCTTTTTTTTGTCGAATAATCTCACTACACTGCCGCAATGCGCAACCTAACCTATTTCAAATTCGCTATAATCGCTACCGCAACGACCGTTGCCGCACGCATGTACCGTCGGACGGACAATTTCGCGGAAAATTATTTCCACCCGCATCCGGATTCGAACCGCAGACGCTTTCGTCGTAAGCGCCCGTTGGACGCGTCCGGCTATCACGGCGCGTTGCATGGATATCGAAATTCCATATATAATAATACAAAGTTGTCAAATTTTGACAGTGACAGAAGTCAATTTATAGGTTATGCTGTCATTTTGACATTTCTCGATTTCTAGGTTATGCAGTCAGTTTGACAGTGATGACATCATTCAATTTTTAGGTTATGCTGTCAGCCTGACGGTAGTGTCATTTTGACACAACTAAATGTCAAATTTTTGACGGCTTCATCGTATTTTCACATCCCACGGTCTTAATTCGACTCGAAACTTGGTTTTTTTGGTACGTATCTTTAGGGGAAAGCGAGACGAATCCGATTCGGTACGACGCGCGCGGCGGAAAGCCAATTTGGAGAAGGTCTGAGCGTTTTCGGTTGAAATATCTTAGTAAAAAAATGCTTGAGTAAATGTTTATTCCTAAAATGATGCATTTAACTTTACTTAGGACTACATTTTTTCCTTATGCATTAACATTTATTATATTCTTCATTTTTATTTATTTCATTCAATTTTACAATTTTTGGTTGTTATAAGTCTGATGGTTTTAATTTTAAATAACATTTTAAAAACTGACAGTGCCATTATTTCTTTATCTATTTTAGCGTATGAAATCTCGCACTTAAATTTTATTTTGTGAAAGTCGATTGTTTAGTGTTTATTATTATTATTATGTGTTTAGAGGTGTGATAAATTGTCTATTTAGTTTCAAAAAAGTGCAATAGAAAATTGTATTTGTTTTAATTCACATTAACACCTGGTAATCAGTAAATCATATCTATTGCATAAGAAATGTTGGAGCATGTTGTGATTTTTAATTTAAAAATAATCGAGGGTTTCTCCTAACTAATTTGCGAGTGTTTATTATGGTCTGTATTTTCTGAAAATGTTAAAGAAACCATTAGTAATTAAAAGTTTTGAAAAATATTCCAACGGTATACCTTGTGTTGTATTAAATGTCTCTCGACAGCACCCATCCAAAAGCAATATTTTAATAACTCATTCGTTACCACAATTTTTTAAATTTCTATACAAGTTCCCAACTGACCAAGTCCACTCTACTTTATAAATTCATATTTAAGGCATAATAAATACGGCTTCCTTTAATTTTTATTGGAGTTTTACTACCTAATGTTTTTCGAAATTCAACCATGCTTGGGCTTTTTTTTGTCGAATAATCTCACTACACTGCCGCAATGCGCAACCTAACCTATTTCAAATTCGCTTTAATCGCTACCGCAACGACCGTTGCCGCACGCATGTACCGTCGGACGGACAATTTCGCGGAAAATTATTTCCACCCTCAGCCGGATTCGAACCGCAGACGCTTGCGTCGCGAGCGCACGTCGGACCCGTCCGGCTATCACGGCGCGTTGCATGGATATCGAAATTCCATATATAATAATACAAAGTTGTCAAATTTTGACAGTGACAGAAGTCAATTTATAGGTTACGCTGTCATTTTGACATTTCTCGATTTCTAGGTTATGCAGTCAGTTTGACAGTGATGACATTATTCAATTTTTAGGTTATGCTGTCAGCCTGACGGTAGTGTCATTTTGACACAACTAAATGTCAAATTTTTGACGGCGTCATCGTATTTTCACATCCCACGGTCTTAATTCGACTCGAAACTTGTATTTTTTGGTACGTATCTTTAGAGGAGAGCGAGACGAATCCGATTCGGTACGACGCGCGCGGCGGAAAGCCAATTTGGAGAAGGTCTGAGCGTTTTCGATTGAAATATCTTAGTAAAAAAATGCTTGAGTGCATGTTTATTCCTAAAATGATGCATTTAACTTTACTTATGACTACATTTTTTCCTTATGCGTTAACATTTATTATATTCTTCATTTTTATTTATTTCATTCAATTTTACAATTTTTGGTTGTTATAAGTCTGATGGTTTTAATTTTAAATAACATTTTAAAAACTGACAAAGTGCCATTATTTTTTTATCTATTTTAGCGCATGAAATCTCGCACTTAAATTTCATTTTGTGAAAGTCGATTGTTTAGTATTTATTATTATTATTGTGCTTAGAGGTGTGATAAATTGTCTATTTAGTTTCAATAAAGTGCAATAGAAAATTGTATTTATGTTTTAATTCACATTAACACCTGGTAATCAGTAAATCATATATATTGCATAAGAAATGTTGGAGCATGTTGTGATTTTTAATTTAAAAATAATCGAGGGTTTCTCCTAACTAATTTGCGAGTGTTTATTATGGTCTGTATTTTCTGAAAATGTTAAAGACACCATTAATAATTAAAAGTTTTGAAAAATATTCCAACGGTATACCTTGTGTTGTACTAAATGTCTCTCGACAGCACCCATCCAAAAGCAATATTTTAATAACTCATTCGTTACCACAATTTTTTTAATTTCTATTCAAGTTCCCAACTGACCAAGTCCACTCTACTTTATAAATTCATATTTAAGGCATAATAAATACGGCTTCCTTTAATTTTTATTGGAGTTTTACTACCTAATGTTTTTCGAAATTCAACCATGCTTGGGCTTTTTTTTGTCGAATAATCTCACTACACTGCCGCAATGCGCAACCTAACCTATTTCAAATTCGCTTTAATCGCTACCGCAACGACCGTTGCCGCACGCATGTACCGTCGGACGGACAATTTCGCGGAAAATTATTTCCACCCGCACCCGGATTCGAACCGCAGACGCTTTCGTCGTAAGCGCCCGTCGGACGCGTCCGGCTATCACGGCGCGTTGCATGGATATCGAAATTCTATATATAATAATACAAAGTTGTCAAATTTTGACAGTGACAGAAGTCAATTTATAGGTTATGCTGTCATTTTGACATTTCTCGATTTCTAGGTTATGCAGTCAGTTTGACAGTGATGACATTATTCAATTTTTAGGTTATGCTGTCAGCCTGACGGTAGTGTCATTTTGACACAACTAAATGTCAAATTTTTGACGGCTTCATCGTATTTTCACATCCCACGGTCTTAATTCGACTCGAAACTTGGTTTTTTTGGTACGTATCTTTAGGGGAAAGCGAGACGAATCCGATTCGGTACGACGCGCGCGGCGGAAAGCCAATTTGGAGAAGGTCTGAGCGTTTTCGGTTGAAATATCTTAGTAAAAAAATGCTTGAGTAAATGTTTATTCCTAAAATGATGCATTTAACTTTACTTAGGACTACATTTTTTCCTTATGCATTAACATTTATTATATTCTTCATTTTTATTTATTTCATTCAATTTTACAATTTTTGGTTGTTATAAGTCTGATGGTTTTAATTTTAAATAACATTTTAAAAACTGACAGTGCCATTATTTCTTTATCTATTTTAGCGTATGAAATCTCGCACTTAAATTTTATTTTGTGAAAGTCGATTGTTTAGTGTTTATTATTATTATTATGTGTTTAGAGGTGTGATAAATTGTCTATTTAGTTTCAAAAAAGTGCAATAGAAAATTGTATTTGTTTTAATTCACATTAACACCTGGTAATCAGTAAATCATATCTATTGCATAAGAATTGTTGGAGCATGTTGTGATTTTTAATTTAAAAATAATCGAGGGTTTCTCCTAACTAATTTGCGAGTGTTTATTATGGTCTGTATTTTCTGAAAATGTTAAAGAAACCATTAGTAATTAAAAGTTTTGAAAAATATTCCAACGGTATACCTTGTGTTATATTAAATGTCTCTCGACAGCACCCATCCAAAAGCAATATTTTAATAACTCATTCGTTACCACAATTTTTTAAATTTCTATACAAGTTCCCAACTGACCAAGTCCACTCTACTTTATAAATTCATATTTAAGGCATAATAAATACGGCTTCCTTTAATTTTTATTGGAGTTTTACTACCTAATGTTTTTCGAAATTCAACCATGCTTGGGCTTTTTTTTGTCGAATAATCTCACTACACTGCCGCAATGCGCAACCTAACCTATTTCAAATTCGCTTTAATCGCTACCGCAACGACCGTTGCCGCACGCATGTACCGTCGGACGGACAATTTCGCGGAAAATTATTTCCACCCTCAGCCGGATTCGAACCGCAGACGCTTGCGTCGCGAGCGCACGTCGGACCCGTCCGGCTATCACGGCGCGTTGCATGGATATCGAAATTCCATATATAATAATACAAAGTTGTCAAATTTTGACAGTGACAGAAGTCAATTTATAGGTTATGCTGTCATTTTGACATTTCTCGATTTCTAGGTTATGCAGTCAGTTTGACAGTGATGACATCATTCAATTTTTAGGTTATGCTGTCAGCCTGACGGTAGTGTCATTTTGACACAACTAAATGTCAAATTTTTGACGGCGTCATCGTATTTTCACATCCCACGGTCTTAATTCGACTCGAAACTTGTATTTTTTGGTACGTATCTTTAGAGGAGAGCGAGACGAATCCGATTCGGTACGACGCGCGCGGCGGAAAGCCAATTTGGAGAAGGTCTGAGCGTTTTCGATTGAAATATCTTAGTAAAAAAATGCTTGAGTGCATGTTTATTCCTAAAATGATGCATTTAACTTTACTTATGACTACATTTTTTCCTTATGCGTTAACATTTATTATATTCTTCATTTTTATTTATTTCATTCAATTTTACAATTTTTGGTTGTTATAAGTCTGATGGTTTTAATTTTAAATAACATTTTAAAAACTGACAAAGTGCCATTATTTTTTTATCTATTTTAGCGCATGAAATCTCGCACTTAAATTTCATTTTGTGAAAGTCGATTGTTTAGTATTTATTATTATTATTGTGTTTAGAGGTGTGATAAATTGTCTATTTAGTTTCAATAAAGTGCAATAGAAAATTGTATTTATGTTTTAATTCACATTAACACCTGGTAATCAGTAAATCATATATATTGCATAAGAAATGTTGGAGCATGTTGTGATTTTTAATTTAAAAATAATCGAGGGTTTCTCCTAACTAATTTGTGAGTGTTTATTATGGTCTGTATTTTCTGAAAATGTTAAAGACACCATTAATAATTAAAAGTTTTGAAAAATATTCCAACGGTATACCTTGTGTTGTACTAAATGTCTCTCGACAGCACCCATCCAAAAGCAATATTTTAATAACTCATTCGTTACCACAATTTTTTTAATTTCTATTCAAGTTCCCAACTGACCAAGTCCACTCTACTTTATAAATTCATATTTAAGGCATAATAAATACGGCTTCCTTTAATTTTTATTGGAGTTTTACTACCTAATGTTTTTCGAAATTCAACCATGCTTGGGCTTTTTTTTGTCGAATAATCTCACTACACTGCCGCAATGCGCAACCTAACCTATTTCAAATTCGCTTTAATCGCTACCGCAACGACCGTTGCCGCACGCATGTACCGTCGGACGGACAATTTCGCGGAAAATTATTTCCACCCGCACCCGGATTCGAACCGCAGACGCTTTCGTCGTAAGCGCCCGTCGGACGCGTCCGGCTATCACGGCGCGTTGCATGGATATCGAAATTCCATATATAATAATACAAAGTTGTCAAATTTTGAGAGTGACAGAAGTCAATTTATAGGTTATGCTGTCATTTTGACATTTCTCGATTTCTAGGTTATGCAGTCAGTTTGACAGTGATGACATCATTCAATTTTTAGGTTATGCTGTCAGCCTGACGGTAGTGTCATTTTGACACAACTAAATGTCAAATTTTTGACGGCTTCATCGTATTTTCACATCCCACGGTCTTAATTCGACTCGAAACTTGTTTTTTTTTTGTACGTATCTTTAGGGGAGAGCGAGACGAATCCGATTCGGTACGACGCGCGCGGCGGAAAGCCAATTTGGAGAAGGTCTGAGCGTTTTCGATGTTTTTTCGTGAAAAACCGACATTTTTGCACGTTTACCTTAATAACTATCTGAAACGATTTTCGAGGGGCTTCTTGCTATTTTATTATGAAAATTTCATCCTTTCTACGATTTTACGGCATTTTTTCGCGATTTTAGTTGTTAATAATTACCTGCTATAACACACATTGCTAAAATTTGGTTCATATTTTTAATTTATAGTCGAACTTTTTAAGTTTGACAAGTAATTTTGTAAAATAATCGCTTTTAAATCCCCAAGGTAAAAGTTTGGTTTATTTATAATATAAAAGCATTATAGTGGTAATGTATCGGATTCATTTGTAGATTATAAATCTTATTGAAATTTTAAAATATGCTGAGCGTATGATGATATTCTTTGTTAAAGTCTTCATTTCCTGGTTGTAATCTAAAAAGTATTGTTTTTAATAAACTTATTAATGTAGTTTATTTAATGTAAGAAGAAAAGTATTTTAATAACCTGATAATGTTATGATTTTTAATTTTAAAATAATCGAGGGTTTCTCCTAACTAATTTCTGAGTGTTTATTATGGTCTGTATTTTCTGAAAATGTTAAAGACACCATTAGTAATTAAAAGTTTTGAAAAATATTCCAACGGTATACCTTGTGTTGTACTAAATGTCTCTCGACAGCACCCATCCAAAAGCAATATTTTAATAACTCATTAGTTACCACAATTTTTTAAATTTCTATCCAAGTTCCCAACTGACCAAGTCCACTATACTTTATAAATTCATATTTGAGACCTAATAAATACGGCTTCCTTTAATTTTTATTGGATTTTTACTACCTAATGTTTTTCGAAATTCAACCATGCTTGGGCTTTTTTTTGTCGAATAATCTCACTACACTGCCGCAATGCGCAACCTAACCTATTTCAAATTCGCTATAATCGCTACCGCAACGACCGTTGCCGCACGCATGTACCGTCGGACGGACAATTTCGCGGAAAATTATTTCCACCCGCATCCGGATTCGAACCGCAGACGCTTTCGTCGTAAGCGCCCGTTGGACGCGTCCGGCTATCACGGCGCGTTGCATGGATATCGAAATTCCATATATAATAATACAAAGTTGTCAAATTTTGACAGTGACAGAAGTCAATTTATAGGTTATGCTGTCATTTTGACATTTCTCGATTTCTAGGTTATGCAGTCAGTTTGACAGTGATGACATCATTCAATTTTTAGGTTATGCTGTCAGCCTGACGGTAGTGTCATTTTGACACAACTAAATGTCAAATTTTTGACGGCTTCATCGTATTTTCACATCCCACGGTCTTAATTCGACTCGAAACTTGGTTTTTTTGGTACGTATCTTTAGGGGAAAGCGAGACGAATCCGATTCGGTACGACGCGCGCGGCGGAAAGCCAATTTGGAGAAGGTCTGAGCGTTTTCGGTTGAAATATCTTAGTAAAAAAATGCTTGAGTAAATGTTTATTCCTAAAATGATGCATTTAACTTTACTTAGGACTACATTTTTTCCTTATGCATTAACATTTATTATATTCTTCATTTTTATTTATTTCATTCAATTTTACAATTTTTGGTTGTTATAAGTCTGATGGTTTTAATTTTAAATAACATTTTAAAAACTGACAGTGCCATTATTTCTTTATCTATTTTAGCGTATGAAATCTCGCACTTAAATTTTATTTTGTGAAAGTCGATTGTTTAGTGTTTATTATTATTATTATGTGTTTAGAGGTGTGATAAATTGTCTATTTAGTTTCAAAAAAGTGCAATAGAAAATTGTATTTGTTTTAATTCACATTAACACCTGGTAATCAGTAAATCATATCTATTGCATAAGAAATGTTGGAGCATGTTGTGATTTTTAATTTAAAAATAATCGAGGGTTTCTCCTAACTAATTTGCGAGTGTTTATTATGGTCTGTATTTTCTGAAAATGTTAAAGAAACCATTAGTAATTAAAAGTTTTGAAAAATATTCCAACGGTATACCTTGTGTTGTATTAAATGTCTCTCGACAGCACCCATCCAAAAGCAATATTTTAATAACTCATTCGTTACCACAATTTTTTAAATTTCTATACAAGTTCCCAACTGACCAAGTCCACTCTACTTTATAAATTCATATTTAAGGCATAATAAATACGGCTTCCTTTAATTTTTATTGGAGTTTTACTACCTAATGTTTTTCGAAATTCAACCATGCTTGGGCTTTTTTTTGTCGAATAATCTCACTACACTGCCGCAATGCGCAACCTAACCTATTTCAAATTCGCTTTAATCGCTACCGCAACGACCGTTGCCGCACGCATGTACCGTCGGACGGACAATTTCGCGGAAAATTATTTCCACCCTCAGCCGGATTCGAACCGCAGACGCTTGCGTCGCGAGCGCACGTCGGACCCGTCCGGCTATCACGGCGCGTTGCATGGATATCGAAATTCCATATATAATAATACAAAGTTGTCAAATTTTGACAGTGACAGAAGTCAATTTATAGGTTACGCTGTCATTTTGACATTTCTCGATTTCTAGGTTATGCAGTCAGTTTGACAGTGATGACATTATTCAATT
This sequence comes from Elmis aenea, assembly GCA_947652605.1. NCBI lineage: Eukaryota > Metazoa > Arthropoda > Insecta > Coleoptera > Elmidae > Elmis > Elmis aenea. The sequence goes on from OX393577.1 coordinate 40,898,079, forward strand.
TTTAGGTTATGCTGTCAGCCTGACGGTAGTGTCATTTTGACACAACTAAATGTCAAATTTTTGACGGCGTCATCGTATTTTCACATCCCACGGTCTTAATTCGACTCGAAACTTGTATTTTTTGGTACGTATCTTTAGAGGAGAGCGAGACGAATCCGATTCGGTACGACGCGCGCGGCGGAAAGCCAATTTGGAGAAGGTCTGAGCGTTTTCGATTGAAATATCTTAGTAAAAAAATGCTTGAGTGCATGTTTATTCCTAAAATGATGCATTTAACTTTACTTATGACTACATTTTTTCCTTATGCGTTAACATTTATTATATTCTTCATTTTTATTTATTTCATTCAATTTTACAATTTTTGGTTGTTATAAGTCTGATGGTTTTAATTTTAAATAACATTTTAAAAACTGACAAAGTGCCATTATTTTTTTATCTATTTTAGCGCATGAAATCTCGCACTTAAATTTCATTTTGTGAAAGTCGATTGTTTAGTATTTATTATTATTATTGTGCTTAGAGGTGTGATAAATTGTCTATTTAGTTTCAATAAAGTGCAATAGAAAATTGTATTTATGTTTTAATTCACATTAACACCTGGTAATCAGTAAATCATATATATTGCATAAGAAATGTTGGAGCATGTTGTGATTTTTAATTTAAAAATAATCGAGGGTTTCTCCTAACTAATTTGCGAGTGTTTATTATGGTCTGTATTTTCTGAAAATGTTAAAGACACCATTAATAATTAAAAGTTTTGAAAAATATTCCAACGGTATACCTTGTGTTGTACTAAATGTCTCTCGACAGCACCCATCCAAAAGCAATATTTTAATAACTCATTCGTTACCACAATTTTTTTAATTTCTATTCAAGTTCCCAACTGACCAAGTCCACTCTACTTTATAAATTCATATTTAAGGCATAATAAATACGGCTTCCTTTAATTTTTATTGGAGTTTTACTACCTAATGTTTTTCGAAATTCAACCATGCTTGGGCTTTTTTTTGTCGAATAATCTCACTACACTGCCGCAATGCGCAACCTAACCTATTTCAAATTCGCTTTAATCGCTACCGCAACGACCGTTGCCGCACGCATGTACCGTCGGACGGACAATTTCGCGGAAAATTATTTCCACCCGCACCCGGATTCGAACCGCAGACGCTTTCGTCGTAAGCGCCCGTCGGACGCGTCCGGCTATCACGGCGCGTTGCATGGATATCGAAATTCCATATATAATAATACAAAGTTGTCAAATTTTGACAGTGACAGAAGTCAATTTATAGGTTATGCTGTCATTTTGACATTTCTCGATTTCTAGGTTATGCAGTCAGTTTGACAGTGATGACATTATTCAATTTTTAGGTTATGCTGTCAGCCTGACGGTAGTGTCATTTTGACACAACTAAATGTCAAATTTTTGACGGCTTCATCGTATTTTCACATCCCACGGTCTTAATTCGACTCGAAACTTGGTTTTTTTGGTACGTATCTTTAGGGGAAAGCGAGACGAATCCGATTCGGTACGACGCGCGCGGCGGAAAGCCAATTTGGAGAAGGTCTGAGCGTTTTCGGTTGAAATATCTTAGTAAAAAAATGCTTGAGTAAATGTTTATTCCTAAAATGATGCATTTAACTTTACTTAGGACTACATTTTTTCCTTATGCATTAACATTTATTATATTCTTCATTTTTATTTATTTCATTCAATTTTACAATTTTTGGTTGTTATAAGTCTGATGGTTTTAATTTTAAATAACATTTTAAAAACTGACAGTGCCATTATTTCTTTATCTATTTTAGCGTATGAAATCTCGCACTTAAATTTTATTTTGTGAAAGTCGATTGTTTAGTGTTTATTATTATTATTATGTGTTTAGAGGTGTGATAAATTGTCTATTTAGTTTCAAAAAAGTGCAATAGAAAATTGTATTTGTTTTAATTCACATTAACACCTGGTAATCAGTAAATCATATCTATTGCATAAGAATTGTTGGAGCATGTTGTGATTTTTAATTTAAAAATAATCGAGGGTTTCTCCTAACTAATTTGCGAGTGTTTATTATGGTCTGTATTTTCTGAAAATGTTAAAGAAACCATTAGTAATTAAAAGTTTTGAAAAATATTCCAACGGTATACCTTGTGTTATATTAAATGTCTCTCGACAGCACCCATCCAAAAGCAATATTTTAATAACTCATTCGTTACCACAATTTTTTAAATTTCTATACAAGTTCCCAACTGACCAAGTCCACTCTACTTTATAAATTCATATTTAAGGCATAATAAATACGGCTTCCTTTAATTTTTATTGGAGTTTTACTACCTAATGTTTTTCGAAATTCAACCATGCTTGGGCTTTTTTTTGTCGAATAATCTCACTACACTGCCGCAATGCGCAACCTAACCTATTTCAAATTCGCTTTAATCGCTACCGCAACGACCGTTGCCGCACGCATGTACCGTCGGACGGACAATTTCGCGGAAAATTATTTCCACCCTCAGCCGGATTCGAACCGCAGACGCTTGCGTCGCGAGCGCACGTCGGACCCGTCCGGCTATCACGGCGCGTTGCATGGATATCGAAATTCCATATATAATAATACAAAGTTGTCAAATTTTGACAGTGACAGAAGTCAATTTATAGGTTATGCTGTCATTTTGACATTTCTCGATTTCTAGGTTATGCAGTCAGTTTGACAGTGATGACATCATTCAATTTTTAGGTTATGCTGTCAGCCTGACGGTAGTGTCATTTTGACACAACTAAATGTCAAATTTTTGACGGCGTCATCGTATTTTCACATCCCACGGTCTTAATTCGACTCGAAACTTGTATTTTTTGGTACGTATCTTTAGAGGAGAGCGAGACGAATCCGATTCGGTACGACGCGCGCGGCGGAAAGCCAATTTGGAGAAGGTCTGAGCGTTTTCGATTGAAATATCTTAGTAAAAAAATGCTTGAGTGCATGTTTATTCCTAAAATGATGCATTTAACTTTACTTATGACTACATTTTTTCCTTATGCGTTAACATTTATTATATTCTTCATTTTTATTTATTTCATTCAATTTTACAATTTTTGGTTGTTATAAGTCTGATGGTTTTAATTTTAAATAACATTTTAAAAACTGACAAAGTGCCATTATTTTTTTATCTATTTTAGCGCATGAAATCTCGCACTTAAATTTCATTTTGTGAAAGTCGATTGTTTAGTATTTATTATTATTATTGTGTTTAGAGGTGTGATAAATTGTCTATTTAGTTTCAATAAAGTGCAATAGAAAATTGTATTTATGTTTTAATTCACATTAACACCTGGTAATCAGTAAATCATATATATTGCATAAGAAATGTTGGAGCATGTTGTGATTTTTAATTTAAAAATAATCGAGGGTTTCTCCTAACTAATTTGTGAGTGTTTATTATGGTCTGTATTTTCTGAAAATGTTAAAGACACCATTAATAATTAAAAGTTTTGAAAAATATTCCAACGGTATACCTTGTGTTGTACTAAATGTCTCTCGACAGCACCCATCCAAAAGCAATATTTTAATAACTCATTCGTTACCACAATTTTTTTAATTTCTATTCAAGTTCCCAACTGACCAAGTCCACTCTACTTTATAAATTCATATTTAAGGCATAATAAATACGGCTTCCTTTAATTTTTATTGGAGTTTTACTACCTAATGTTTTTCGAAATTCAACCATGCTTGGGCTTTTTTTTGTCGAATAATCTCACTACACTGCCGCAATGCGCAACCTAACCTATTTCAAATTCGCTTTAATCGCTACCGCAACGACCGTTGCCGCACGCATGTACCGTCGGACGGACAATTTCGCGGAAAATTATTTCCACCCGCACCCGGATTCGAACCGCAGACGCTTTCGTCGTAAGCGCCCGTCGGACGCGTCCGGCTATCACGGCGCGTTGCATGGATATCGAAATTCCATATATAATAATACAAAGTTGTCAAATTTTGAGAGTGACAGAAGTCAATTTATAGGTTATGCTGTCATTTTGACATTTCTCGATTTCTAGGTTATGCAGTCAGTTTGACAGTGATGACATCATTCAATTTTTAGGTTATGCTGTCAGCCTGACGGTAGTGTCATTTTGACACAACTAAATGTCAAATTTTTGACGGCTTCATCGTATTTTCACATCCCACGGTCTTAATTCGACTCGAAACTTGTTTTTTTTTTGTACGTATCTTTAGGGGAGAGCGAGACGAATCCGATTCGGTACGACGCGCGCGGCGGAAAGCCAATTTGGAGAAGGTCTGAGCGTTTTCGATGTTTTTTCGTGAAAAACCGACATTTTTGCACGTTTACCTTAATAACTATCTGAAACGATTTTCGAGGGGCTTCTTGCTATTTTATTATGAAAATTTCATCCTTTCTACGATTTTACGGCATTTTTTCGCGATTTTAGTTGTTAATAATTACCTGCTATAACACACATTGCTAAAATTTGGTTCATATTTTTAATTTATAGTCGAACTTTTTAAGTTTGACAAGTAATTTTGTAAAATAATCGCTTTTAAATCCCCAAGGTAAAAGTTTGGTTTATTTATAATATAAAAGCATTATAGTGGTAATGTATCGGATTCATTTGTAGATTATAAATCTTATTGAAATTTTAAAATATGCTGAGCGTATGATGATATTCTTTGTTAAAGTCTTCATTTCCTGGTTGTAATCTAAAAAGTATTGTTTTTAATAAACTTATTAATGTAGTTTATTTAATGTAAGAAGAAAAGTATTTTAATAACCTGATAATGTTATGATTTTTAATTTTAAAATAATCGAGGGTTTCTCCTAACTAATTTCTGAGTGTTTATTATGGTCTGTATTTTCTGAAAATGTTAAAGACACCATTAGTAATTAAAAGTTTTGAAAAATATTCCAACGGTATACCTTGTGTTGTACTAAATGTCTCTCGACAGCACCCATCCAAAAGCAATATTTTAATAACTCATTCGTTACCACAATTTTTTAAATTTCTATCCAAGTTCCCAACTGACCAAGTCCACTATACTTTATAAATTCATATTTGAGACCTAATAAATACGGCTTCCTTTAATTTTTATTGGATTTTTACTACCTAATGTTTTTCCAAATTCAACCATGCTTGGGCTTTTTTTTGTCGAATAATCTCACTACACTGCCGCAATGCGCAACCTAACCTATTTCAAATTCGCTATAATCGCTACCGCAACGACCGTTGCCGCACGCATGTACCGTCGGACGGACAATTTCGCGGAAAATTATTTCCACCCGCATCCGGATTCGAACCGCAGACGCTTTCGTCGTAAGCGCCCGTTGGACGCGTCCGGCTATCACGGCGCGTTGCATGGATATCGAAATTCCATATATAATAATACAAAGTTGTCAAATTTTGACAGTGACAGAAGTCAATTTATAGGTTATGCTGTCATTTTGACATTTCTCGATTTCTAGGTTATGCAGTCAGTTTGACAGTGATGACATCATTCAATTTTTAGGTTATGCTGTCAGCCTGACGGTAGTGTCATTTTGACACAACTAAATGTCAAATTTTTGACGGCTTCATCGTATTTTCACATCCCACGGTCTTAATTCGACTCGAAACTTGGTTTTTTTGGTACGTATCTTTAGGGGAAAGCGAGACGAATCCGATTCGGTACGACGCGCGCGGCGGAAAGCCAATTTGGAGAAGGTCTGAGCGTTTTCGGTTGAAATATCTTAGTAAAAAAATGCTTGAGTAAATGTTTATTCCTAAAATGATGCATTTAACTTTACTTAGGACTACATTTTTTCCTTATGCATTAACATTTATTATATTCTTCATTTTTATTTATTTCATTCAATTTTACAATTTTTGGTTGTTATAAGTCTGATGGTTTTAATTTTAAATAACATTTTAAAAACTGACAGTGCCATTATTTCTTTATCTATTTTAGCGTATGAAATCTCGCACTTAAATTTTATTTTGTGAAAGTCGATTGTTTAGTGTTTATTATTATTATTATGTGTTTAGAGGTGTGATAAATTGTCTATTTAGTTTCAAAAAAGTGCAATAGAAAATTGTATTTGTTTTAATTCACATTAACACCTGGTAATCAGTAAATCATATCTATTGCATAAGAAATGTTGGAGCATGTTGTGATTTTTAATTTAAAAATAATCGAGGGTTTCTCCTAACTAATTTGCGAGTGTTTATTATGGTCTGTATTTTCTGAAAATGTTAAAGAAACCATTAGTAATTAAAAGTTTTGAAAAATATTCCAACGGTATACCTTGTGTTGTATTAAATGTCTCTCGACAGCACCCATCCAAAAGCAATATTTTAATAACTCATTCGTTACCACAATTTTTTAAATTTCTATACAAGTTCCCAACTGACCAAGTCCACTCTACTTTATAAATTCATATTTAAGGCATAATAAATACGGCTTCCTTTAATTTTTATTGGAGTTTTACTACCTAATGTTTTTCGAAATTCAACCATGCTTGGGCTTTTTTTTGTCGAATAATCTCACTACACTGCCGCAATGCGCAACCTAACCTATTTCAAATTCGCTTTAATCGCTACCGCAACGACCGTTGCCGCACGCATGTACCGTCGGACGGACAATTTCGCGGAAAATTATTTCCACCCTCAGCCGGATTCGAACCGCAGACGCTTGCGTCGCGAGCGCACGTCGGACCCGTCCGGCTATCACGGCGCGTTGCATGGATATCGAAATTCCATATATAATAATACAAAGTTGTCAAATTTTGACAGTGACAGAAGTCAATTTATAGGTTACGCTGTCATTTTGACATTTCTCGATTTCTAGGTTATGCAGTCAGTTTGACAGTGATGACATTATTCAATTTTTAGGTTATGCTGTCAGCCTGACGGTAGTGTCATTTTGACACAACTAAATGTCAAATTTTTGACGGCGTCATCGTATTTTCACATCCCACGGTCTTAATTCGACTCGAAACTTGTATTTTTTGGTACGTATCTTTAGAGGAGAGCGAGACGAATCCGATTCGGTACGACGCGCGCGGCGGAAAGCCAATTTGGAGAAGGTCTGAGCGTTTTCGATTGAAATATCTTAGTAAAAAAATGCTTGAGTGCATGTTTATTCCTAAAATGATGCATTTAACTTTACTTATGACTACATTTTTTCCTTATGCGTTAACATTTATTATATTCTTCATTTTTATTTATTTCATTCAATTTTACAATTTTTGGTTGTTATAAGTCTGATGGTTTTAATTTTAAATAACATTTTAAAAACTGACAAAGTGCCATTATTTTTTTATCTATTTTAGCGCATGAAATCTCGCACTTAAATTTCATTTTGTGAAAGTCGATTGTTTAGTATTTATTATTATTATTGTGCTTAGAGGTGTGATAAATTGTCTATTTAGTTTCAATAAAGTGCAATAGAAAATTGTATTTATGTTTTAATTCACATTAACACCTGGTAATCAGTAAATCATATATATTGCATAAGAAATGTTGGAGCATGTTGTGATTTTTAATTTAAAAATAATCGAGGGTTTCTCCTAACTAATTTGCGAGTGTTTATTATGGTCTGTATTTTCTGAAAATGTTAAAGACACCATTAATAATTAAAAGTTTTGAAAAATATTCCAACGGTATACCTTGTGTTGTACTAAATGTCTCTCGACAGCACCCATCCAAAAGCAATATTTTAATAACTCATTCGTTACCACAATTTTTTTAATTTCTATTCAAGTTCCCAACTGACCAAGTCCACTCTACTTTATAAATTCATATTTAAGGCATAATAAATACGGCTTCCTTTAATTTTTATTGGAGTTTTACTACCTAATGTTTTTCGAAATTCAACCATGCTTGGGCTTTTTTTTGTCGAATAATCTCACTACACTGCCGCAATGCGCAACCTAACCTATTTCAAATTCGCTTTAATCGCTACCGCAACGACCGTTGCCGCACGCATGTACCGTCGGACGGACAATTTCGCGGAAAATTATTTCCACCCGCACCCGGATTCGAACCGCAGACGCTTTCGTCGTAAGCGCCCGTCGGACGCGTCCGGCTATCACGGCGCGTTGCATGGATATCGAAATTCCATATATAATAATACAAAGTTGTCAAATTTTGACAGTGACAGAAGTCAATTTATAGGTTATGCTGTCATTTTGACATTTCTCGATTTCTAGGTTATGCAGTCAGTTTGACAGTGATGACATTATTCAATTTTTAGGTTATGCTGTCAGCCTGACGGTAGTGTCATTTTGACACAACTAAATGTCAAATTTTTGACGGCTTCATCGTATTTTCACATCCCACGGTCTTAATTCGACTCGAAACTTGGTTTTTTTGGTACGTATCTTTAGGGGAAAGCGAGACGAATCCGATTCGGTACGACGCGCGCGGCGGAAAGCCAATTTGGAGAAGGTCTGAGCGTTTTCGGTTGAAATATCTTAGTAAAAAAATGCTTGAGTAAATGTTTATTCCTAAAATGATGCATTTAACTTTACTTAGGACTACATTTTTTCCTTATGCATTAACATTTATTATATTCTTCATTTTTATTTATTTCATTCAATTTTACAATTTTTGGTTGTTATAAGTCTGATGGTTTTAATTTTAAATAACATTTTAAAAACTGACAGTGCCATTATTTCTTTATCTATTTTAGCGTATGAAATCTCGCACTTAAATTTTATTTTGTGAAAGTCGATTGTTTAGTGTTTATTATTATTATTATGTGTTTAGAGGTGTGATAAATTGTCTATTTAGTTTCAAAAAAGTGCAATAGAAAATTGTATTTGTTTTAATTCACATTAACACCTGGTAATCAGTAAATCATATCTATTGCATAAGAATTGTTGGAGCATGTTGTGATTTTTAATTTAAAAATAATCGAGGGTTTCTCCTAACTAATTTGCGAGTGTTTATTATGGTCTGTATTTTCTGAAAATGTTAAAGAAACCATTAGTAATTAAAAGTTTTGAAAAATATTCCAACGGTATACCTTGTGTTATATTAAATGTCTCTCGACAGCACCCATCCAAAAGCAATATTTTAATAACTCATTCGTTACCACAATTTTTTAAATTTCTATACAAGTTCCCAACTGACCAAGTCCACTCTACTTTATAAATTCATATTTAAGGCATAATAAATACGGCTTCCTTTAATTTTTATTGGAGTTTTACTACCTAATGTTTTTCGAAATTCAACCATGCTTGGGCTTTTTTTTGTCGAATAATCTCACTACACTGCCGCAATGCGCAACCTAACCTATTTCAAATTCGCTTTAATCGCTACCGCAACGACCGTTGCCGCACGCATGTACCGTCGGACGGACAATTTCGCGGAAAATTATTTCCACCCTCAGCCGGATTCGAACCGCAGACGCTTGCGTCGCGAGCGCACGTCGGACCCGTCCGGCTATCACGGCGCGTTGCATGGATATCGAAATTCCATATATAATAATACAAAGTTGTCAAATTTTGACAGTGACAGAAGTCAATTTATAGGTTATGCTGTCATTTTGACATTTCTCGATTTCTAGGTTATGCAGTCAGTTTGACAGTGATGACATCATTCAATTTTTAGGTTATGCTGTCAGCCTGACGGTAGTGTCATTTTGACACAACTAAATGTCAAATTTTTGACGGCGTCATCGTATTTTCACATCCCACGGTCTTAATTCGACTCGAAACTTGTATTTTTTGGTACGTATCTTTAGAGGAGAGCGAGACGAATCCGATTCGGTACGACGCGCGCGGCGGAAAGCCAATTTGGAGAAGGTCTGAGCGTTTTCGATTGAAATATCTTAGTAAAAAAATGCTTGAGTGCATGTTTATTCCTAAAATGATGCATTTAACTTTACTTATGACTACATTTTTTCCTTATGCGTTAACATTTATTATATTCTTCATTTTTATTTATTTCATTCAATTTTACAATTTTTGGTTGTTATAAGTCTGATGGTTTTAATTTTAAATAACATTTTAAAAACTGACAAAGTGCCATTATTTTTTTATCTATTTTAGCGCATGAAATCTCGCACTTAAATTTCATTTTGTGAAAGTCGATTGTTTAGTATTTATTATTATTATTGTGTTTAGAGGTGTGATAAATTGTCTATTTAGTTTCAATAAAGTGCAATAGAAAATTGTATTTATGTTTTAATTCACATTAACACCTGGTAATCAGTAAATCATATATATTGCATAAGAAATGTTGGAGCATGTTGTGATTTTTAATTTAAAAATAATCGAGGGTTTCTCCTAACTAATTTGTGAGTGTTTATTATGGTCTGTATTTTCTGAAAATGTTAAAGACACCATTAATAATTAAAAGTTTTGAAAAATATTCCAACGGTATACCTTGTGTTGTACTAAATGTCTCTCGACAGCACCCATCCAAAAGCAATATTTTAATAACTCATTCGTTACCACAATTTTTTTAATTTCTATTCAAGTTCCCAACTGACCAAGTCCACTCTACTTTATAAATTCATATTTAAGGCATAATAAATACGGCTTCCTTTAATTTTTATTGGAGTTTTACTACCTAATGTTTTTCGAAATTCAACCATGCTTGGGCTTTTTTTTGTCGAATAATCTCACTACACTGCCGCAATGCGCAACCTAACCTATTTCAAATTCGCTTTAATCGCTACCGCAACGACCGTTGCCGCACGCATGTACCGTCGGACGGACAATTTCGCGGAAAATTATTTCCACCCGCACCCGGATTCGAACCGCAGACGCTTTCGTCGTAAGCGCCCGTCGGACGCGTCCGGCTATCACGGCGCGTTGCATGGATATCGAAATTCCATATATAATAATACAAAGTTGTCAAATTTTGAGAGTGACAGAAGTCAATTTATAGGTTATGCTGTCATTTTGACATTTCTCGATTTCTAGGTTATGCAGTCAGTTTGACAGTGATGACATCATTCAATTTTTAGGTTATGCTGTCAGCCTGACGGTAGTGTCATTTTGACACAACTAAATGTCAAATTTTTGACGGCTTCATCGTATTTTCACATCCCACGGTCTTAATTCGACTCGAAACTTGTTTTTTTTTTGTACGTATCTTTAGGGGAGAGCGAGACGAATCCGATTCGGTACGACGCGCGCGGCGGAAAGCCAATTTGGAGAAGGTCTGAGCGTTTTCGATGTTTTTTCGTGAAAAACCGACATTTTTGCACGTTTACCTTAATAACTATCTGAAACGATTTTCGAGGGGCTTCTTGCTATTTTATTATGAAAATTTCATCCTTTCTACGATTTTACGGCATTTTTTCGCGATTTTAGTTGTTAATAATTACCTGCTATAACACACATTGCTAAAATTTGGTTCATATTTTTAATTTATAGTCGAACTTTTTAAGTTTGACAAGTAATTTTGTAAAATAATCGCTTTTAAATCCCCAAGGTAAAAGTTTGGTTTATTTATAATATAAAAGCATTATAGTGGTAATGTATCGGATTCATTTGTAGATTATAAATCTTATTGAAATTTTAAAATATGCTGAGCGTATGATGATATTCTTTGTTAAAGTCTTCATTTCCTGGTTGTAATCTAAAAAGTATTGTTTTTAATAAACTTATTAATGTAGTTTATTTAATGTAAGAAGAAAAGTATTTTAATAACCTGATAATGTTATGATTTTTAATTTTAAAATAATCGAGGGTTTCTCCTAACTAATTTCTGAGTGTTTATTATGGTCTGTATTTTCTGAAAATGTTAAAGACACCATTAGTAATTAAAAGTTTTGAAAAATATTCCAACGGTATACCTTGTGTTGTACTAAATGTCTCTCGACAGCACCCATCCAAAAGCAATATTTTAATAACTCATTCGTTACCACAATTTTTTAAATTTCTATCCAAGTTCCCAACTGACCAAGTCCACTATACTTTATAAATTCATATTTGAGACCTAATAAATACGGCTTCCTTTAATTTTTATTGGATTTTTACTACCTAATGTTTTTCCAAATTCAACCATGCTTGGGCTTTTTTTTGTCGAATAATCTCACTACACTGCCGCAATGCGCAACCTAACCTATTTCAAATTCGCTATAATCGCTACCGCAACGACCGTTGCCGCACGCATGTACCGTCGGACGGACAATTTCGCGGAAAATTATTTCCACCCGCATCCGGATTCGAACCGCAGACGCTTTCGTCGTAAGCGCCCGTTGGACGCGTCCGGCTATCACGGCGCGTTGCATGGATATCGAAATTCCATATATAATAATACAAAGTTGTCAAATTTTGACAGTGACAGAAGTCAATTTATAGGTTATGCTGTCATTTTGACATTTCTCGATTTCTAGGTTATGCAGTCAGTTTGACAGTGATGACATCATTCAATTTTTAGGTTATGCTGTCAGCCTGACGGTAGTGTCATTTTGACACAACTAAATGTCAAATTTTTGACGGCTTCATCGTATTTTCACATCCCACGGTCTTAATTCGACTCGAAACTTGGTTTTTTTGGTACGTATCTTTAGGGGAAAGCGAGACGAATCCGATTCGGTACGACGCGCGCGGCGGAAAGCCAATTTGGAGAAGGTCTGAGCGTTTTCGGTTGAAATATCTTAGTAAAAAAATGCTTGAGTAAATGTTTATTCCTAAAATGATGCATTTAACTTTACTTAGGACTACATTTTTTCCTTATGCATTAACATTTATTATATTCTTCATTTTTATTTATTTCATTCAATTTTACAATTTTTGGTTGTTATAAGTCTGATGGTTTTAATTTTAAATAACATTTTAAAAACTGACAGTGCCATTATTTCTTTATCTATTTTAGCGTATGAAATCTCGCACTTAAATTTTATTTTGTGAAAGTCGATTGTTTAGTGTTTATTATTATTATTATGTGTTTAGAGGTGTGATAAATTGTCTATTTAGTTTCAAAAAAGTGCAATAGAAAATTGTATTTGTTTTAATTCACATTAACACCTGGTAATCAGTAAATCATATCTATTGCATAAGAAATGTTGGAGCATGTTGTGATTTTTAATTTAAAAATAATCGAGGGTTTCTCCTAACTAATTTGCGAGTGTTTATTATGGTCTGTATTTTCTGAAAATGTTAAAGAAACCATTAGTAATTAAAAGTTTTGAAAAATATTCCAACGGTATACCTTGTGTTGTATTAAATGTCTCTCGACAGCACCCATCCAAAAGCAATATTTTAATAACTCATTCGTTACCACAATTTTTTAAATTTCTATACAAGTTCCCAACTGACCAAGTCCACTCTACTTTATAAATTCATATTTAAGGCATAATAAATACGGCTTCCTTTAATTTTTATTGGAGTTTTACTACCTAATGTTTTTCGAAATTCAACCATGCTTGGGCTTTTTTTTGTCGAATAATCTCACTACACTGCCGCAATGCGCAACCTAACCTATTTCAAATTCGCTTTAATCGCTACCGCAACGACCGTTGCCGCACGCATGTACCGTCGGACGGACAATTTCGCGGAAAATTATTTCCACCCTCAGCCGGATTCGAACCGCAGACGCTTGCGTCGCGAGCGCACGTCGGACCCGTCCGGCTATCACGGCGCGTTGCATGGATATCGAAATTCCATATATAATAATACAAAGTTGTCAAATTTTGACAGTGACAGAAGTCAATTTATAGGTTATGCTGTCATTTTGACATTTCTCGATTTCTAGGTTATGCAGTCAGTTTGACAGTGATGACATCATTCAATTTTTAGGTTATGCTGTCAGCCTGACGGTAGTGTCATTTTGACACAACTAAATGTCAAATTTTTGACGGCGTCATCGTATTTTCACATCCCACGGTCTTAATTCGACTCGAAACTTGTATTTTTTGGTACGTATCTTTAGAGGAGAGCGAGACGAATCCGATTCGGTACGACGCGCGCGGCGGAAAGCCAATTTGGAGAAGGTCTGAGCGTTTTCGATTGAAATATCTTAGTAAAAAAATGCTTGAGTGCATGTTTATTCCTAAAATGATGCATTTAACTTTACTTATGACTACATTTTTTCCTTATGCGTTAACATTTATTATATTCTTCATTTTTATTTATTTCATTCAATTTTACAATTTTTGGTTGTTATAAGTCTGATGGTTTTAATTTTAAATAACATTTTAAAAACTGACAAAGTGCCATTATTTTTTTATCTATTTTAGCGCATGAAATCTCGCACTTAAATTTCATTTTGTGAAAGTCGATTGTTTAGTATTTATTATTATTATTGTGCTTAGAGGTGTGATAAATTGTCTATTTAGTTTCAATAAAGTGCAATAGAAAATTGTATTTATGTTTTAATTCACATTAACACCTGGTAATCAGTAAATCATATATATTGCATAAGAAATGTTGGAGCATGTTGTGATTTTTAATTTAAAAATAATCGAGGGTTTCTCCTAACTAATTTGCGAGTGTTTATTATGGTCTGTATTTTCTGAAAATGTTAAAGACACCATTAATAATTAAAAGTTTTGAAAAATATTCCAACGGTATACCTTGTGTTGTACTAAATGTCTCTCGACAGCACCCATCCAAAAGCAATATTTTAATAACTCATTCGTTACCACAATTTTTTTAATTTCTATTCAAGTTCCCAACTGACCAAGTCCACTCTACTTTATAAATTCATATTTAAGGCATAATAAATACGGCTTCCTTTAATTTTTATTGGAGTTTTACTACCTAATGTTTTTCGAAATTCAACCATGCTTGGGCTTTTTTTTGTCGAATAATCTCACTACACTGCCGCAATGCGCAACCTAACCTATTTCAAATTCGCTTTAATCGCTACCGCAACGACCGTTGCCGCACGCATGTACCGTCGGACGGACAATTTCGCGGAAAATTATTTCCACCCGCACCCGGATTCGAACCGCAGACGCTTTCGTCGTAAGCGCCCGTCGGACGCGTCCGGCTATCACGGCGCGTTGCATGGATATCGAAATTCCATATATAATAATACAAAGTTGTCAAATTTTGACAGTGACAGAAGTCAATTTATAGGTTATGCTGTCATTTTGACATTTCTCGATTTCTAGGTTATGCAGTCAGTTTGACAGTGATGACATTATTCAATTTTTAGGTTATGCTGTCAGCCTGACGGTAGTGTCATTTTGACACAACTAAATGTCAAATTTTTGACGGCTTCATCGTATTTTCACATCCCACGGTCTTAATTCGACTCGAAACTTGGTTTTTTTGGTACGTATCTTTAGGGGAAAGCGAGACGAATCCGATTCGGTACGACGCGCGCGGCGGAAAGCCAATTTGGAGAAGGTCTGAGCGTTTTCGGTTGAAATATCTTAGTAAAAAAATGCTTGAGTAAATGTTTATTCCTAAAATGATGCATTTAACTTTACTTAGGACTACATTTTTTCCTTATGCATTAACATTTATTATATTCTTCATTTTTATTTATTTCATTCAATTTTACAATTTTTGGTTGTTATAAGTCTGATGGTTTTAATTTTAAATAACATTTTAAAAACTGACAGTGCCATTATTTCTTTATCTATTTTAGCGTATGAAATCTCGCACTTAAATTTTATTTTGTGAAAGTCGATTGTTTAGTGTTTATTATTATTATTATGTGTTTAGAGGTGTGATAAATTGTCTATTTAGTTTCAAAAAAGTGCAATAGAAAATTGTATTTGTTTTAATTCACATTAACACCTGGTAATCAGTAAATCATATCTATTGCATAAGAATTGTTGGAGCATGTTGTGATTTTTAATTTAAAAATAATCGAGGGTTTCTCCTAACTAATTTGCGAGTGTTTATTATGGTCTGTATTTTCTGAAAATGTTAAAGAAACCATTAGTAATTAAAAGTTTTGAAAAATATTCCAACGGTATACCTTGTGTTATATTAAATGTCTCTCGACAGCACCCATCCAAAAGCAATATTTTAATAACTCATTCGTTACCACAATTTTTTAAATTTCTATACAAGTTCCCAACTGACCAAGTCCACTCTACTTTATAAATTCATATTTAAGGCATAATAAATACGGCTTCCTTTAATTTTTATTGGAGTTTTACTACCTAATGTTTTTCGAAATTCAACCATGCTTGGGCTTTTTTTTGTCGAATAATCTCACTACACTGCCGCAATGCGCAACCTAACCTATTTCAAATTCGCTTTAATCGCTACCGCAACGACCGTTGCCGCACGCATGTACCGTCGGACGGACAATTTCGCGGAAAATTATTTCCACCCTCAGCCGGATTCGAACCGCAGACGCTTGCGTCGCGAGCGCACGTCGGACCCGTTCGGCTATCACGGCGCGTTGCATGGATATCGAAATTCCATATATAATAATACAAAGTTGTCAAATTTTGACAGTGACAGAAGTCAATTTATAGGTTATGCTGTCATTTTGACATTTCTCGATTTCTAGGTTATGCAGTCAGTTTGACAGTGATGACATCATTCAATTTTTAGGTTATGCTGTCAGCCTGACGGTAGTGTCATTTTGACACAACTAAATGTCAAATTTTTGACGGCGTCATCGTATTTTCACATCCCACGGTCTTAATTCGACTCGAAACTTGTATTTTTTGGTACGTATCTTTAGAGGAGAGCGAGACGAATCCGATTCGGTACGACGCGCGCGGCGGAAAGCCAATTTGGAGAAGGTCTGAGCGTTTTCGATTGAAATATCTTAGTAAAAAAATGCTTGAGTGCATGTTTATTCCTAAAATGATGCATTTAACTTTACTTATGACTACATTTTTTCCTTATGCGTTAACATTTATTATATTCTTCATTTTTATTTATTTCATTCAATTTTACAATTTTTGGTTGTTATAAGTCTGATGGTTTTAATTTTAAATAACATTTTAAAAACTGACAAAGTGCCATTATTTTTTTATCTATTTTAGCGCATGAAATCTCGCACTTAAATTTCATTTTGTGAAAGTCGATTGTTTAGTATTTATTATTATTATTGTGTTTAGAGGTGTGATAAATTGTCTATTTAGTTTCAATAAAGTGCAATAGAAAATTGTATTTATGTTTTAATTCACATTAACACCTGGTAATCAGTAAATCATATATATTGCATAAGAAATGTTGGAGCATGTTGTGATTTTTAATTTAAAAATAATCGAGGGTTTCTCCTAACTAATTTGCGAGTGTTTATTATGGTCTGTATTTTCTGAAAATGTTAAAGACACCATTAATAATTAAAAGTTTTGAAAAATATTCCAACGGTATACCTTGTGTTGTACTAAATGTCTCTCGACAGCACCCATCCAAAAGCAATATTTTAATAACTCATTCGTTACCACAATTTTTTTAATTTCTATTCAAGTTCCCAACTGACCAAGTCCACTCTACTTTATAAATTCATATTTAAGGCATAATAAATACGGCTTCCTTTAATTTTTATTGGAGTTTTACTACCTAATGTTTTTCGAAATTCAACCATGCTTGGGCTTTTTTTTGTCGAATAATCTCACTACACTGCCGCAATGCGCAACCTAACCTATTTCAAATTCGCTTTAATCGCTACCGCAACGACCGTTGCCGCACGCATGTACCGTCGGACGGACAATTTCGCGGAAAATTATTTCCACCCGCACCCGGATTCGAACCGCAGACGCTTTCGTCGTAAGCGCCCGTCGGACGCGTCCGGCTATCACGGCGCGTTGCATGGATATCGAAATTCCATATATAATAATACAAAGTTGTCAAATTTTGACAGTGACAGAAGTCAATTTATAGGTTATGCTGTCATTTTGACATTTCTCGATTTCTAGGTTATGCAGTCAGTTTGACAGTGATGACATCATTCAATTTTTAGGTTATGCTGTCAGCCTGACGGTAGTGTCATTTTGACACAACTAAATGTCAAATTTTTGACGGCTTCATCGTATTTTCACATCCCACGGTCTTAATTCGACTCGAAACTTGGTTTTTTTGGTACGTATCTTTAGGGGAAAGCGAGACGAATCCGATTCGGTACGACGCGCGCGGCGGAAAGCCAATTTGGAGAAGGTCTGAGCGTTTTCGGTTTAAATATCTTAGTAAAAAAATGCTTGAGTGCATGTTTATTCCTAAAATGATGCATTTAACTTTACTTATGACTACATTTTTTCCTTATGCATTAACATTTATTATATTCTTCATTTTTATTTATTTCATTCAATTTTACAATTTTTGGTTGTTATAAGTCTGATGGTTTTAATTTTAAATAACATTTTAAAAACTGACAGTGCCATTATTTCTTTATCTATTTTAGCGCATGTAATCTCGCACTTAAATTTTATTTTGTGAAAGTCGATTGTTTAGTGTTTATTATTATTATTATGTGTTTAGAGGTGTGATAAATTGTCTATTTAGTTTCAAAAAAGTGCAATAGAAAATTGTATTTATGTTTTAATTCACATTAACACCTGGTAATCAGTAAATCATATCTATTGCATAAGAATTGTTGGAGCATGTTGTGATTTGTAATTTAAAAATAATCGAGGGTTTCTCCTAACTAATTTGTGAGTGTTTATTATGGTCTGTATTTTCTGAAAATGTTAAAGAAACCATTAGTAATTAAAAGTTTTGAAAAATATTCCAACGGTATACCTTGTGTTGTATTAAATGTCTCTCGACAGCACCCATCCAAAAGCAATATTTTAATAACTCATTCGTTACCACAATTTTTTTAATTTCTATTCAAGTTCCCAACTGACCAAGTCCACTCTACTTTATAAATTCATATTTAAGGCCTAATAAATACGGCTTCCTTTAATTTTTATTGGAGTTTTACTACCTAATGTTTTTCGAAATTCAACCATGCTTGGGCTTTTTTTTTGTCGAATAATCTCACTACACTGCCGCAATGCGCACCCTAACCTATTTCAAATTCGCTATAATCGCTACCGCAACGACCGTTGCCGCACGCATGTACCGTCGGACGGACAATTTCGCGGAAAATTATTTCCACCCGCAGCCGGATTCGAACCGCAGACGCTTGCGTCGCGAGCGCACGTCGGACCCGTCCGGCTATCACGGCGCGTTGCATGGATATCGAAATTCCATATATAATAATACAAAGTTGTCAAATTTTGACAGTGACAGAAGTCAATTTATAGGTTATGCTGTCATTTTGACATTTCTCGATTTCTAGGTTATGCAGTCAGTTTGACAGTGATGACATTATTCAATTTTTAGGTTATGCTGTCAGCCTGACGGTAGTGTCATTTTGACACAACTAAATGTCAAATTTTTGACGGCTTCATCGTATTTTCACATCCCACGGTCTTAATTCGACTCGAAACTTGGTTTTTTTGGTACGTATCTTTAGGGGAAAGCGAGACGAATCCGATTCGGTACGACGCGCGCGGCGGAAAGCCAATTTGGAGAAGGTCTGAGCGTTTTCGGTTGAAATATCTTAGTAAAAAAATGCTTGAGTAAATGTTTATTCCTAAAATGATGCATTTAACTTTACTTAGGACTACATTTTTTCCTTATGCATTAACATTTATTATATTCTTCATTTTTATTTATTTCATTCAATTTTACAATTTTTGGTTGTTATAAGTCTGATGGTTTTAATTTTAAATAACATTTTAAAAACTGACAGTGCCATTATTTCTTTATCTATTTTAGCGTATGAAATCTCGCACTTAAATTTTATTTTGTGAAAGTCGATTGTTTAGTGTTTATTATTATTATTATGTGTTTAGAGGTGTGATAAATTGTCTATTTAGTTTCAAAAAAGTGCAATAGAAAATTGTATTTGTTTTAATTCACATTAACACCTGGTAATCAGTAAATCATATCTATTGCATAAGAATTGTTGGAGCATGTTGTGATTTTTAATTTAAAAATAATCGAGGGTTTCTCCTAACTAATTTGCGAGTGTTTATTATGGTCTGTATTTTCTGAAAATGTTAAAGAAACCATTAGTAATTAAAAGTTTTGAAAAATATTCCAACGGTATACCTTGTGTTATATTAAATGTCTCTCGACAGCACCCATCCAAAAGCAATATTTTAATAACTCATTCGTTACCACAATTTTTTAAATTTCTATACAAGTTCCCAACTGACCAAGTCCACTCTACTTTATAAATTCATATTTAAGGCATAATAAATACGGCTTCCTTTAATTTTTATTGGAGTTTTACTACCTAATGTTTTTCGAAATTCAACCATGCTTGGGCTTTTTTTTGTCGAATAATCTCACTACACTGCCGCAATGCGCAACCTAACCTATTTCAAATTCGCTTTAATCGCTACCGCAACGACCGTTGCCGCACGCATGTACCGTCGGACGGACAATTTCGCGGAAAATTATTTCCACCCTCAGCCGGATTCGAACCGCAGACGCTTGCGTCGCGAGCGCACGTCGGACCCGTCCGGCTATCACGGCGCGTTGCATGGATATCGAAATTCCATATATAATAATACAAAGTTGTCAAATTTTGACAGTGACAGAAGTCAATTTATAGGTTATGCTGTCATTTTGACATTTCTCGATTTCTAGGTTATGCAGTCAGTTTGACAGTGATGACATCATTCAATTTTTAGGTTATGCTGTCAGCCTGACGGTAGTGTCATTTTGACACAACTAAATGTCAAATTTTTGACGGCGTCATCGTATTTTCACATCCCACGGTCTTAATTCGACTCGAAACTTGTATTTTTTGGTACGTATCTTTAGAGGAGAGCGAGACGAATCCGATTCGGTACGACGCGCGCGGCGGAAAGCAAATTTGGAGAAGGTCTGAGCGTTTTCGATTGAAATATCTTAGTAAAAAAATGCTTGAGTGCATGTTTATTCCTAAAATGATGCATTTAACTTTACTTATGACTACATTTTTTCCTTATGCGTTAACATTTATTATATTCTTCATTTTTATTTATTTCATTCAATTTTACAATTTTTGGTTGTTATAAGTCTGATGGTTTTAATTTTAAATAACATTTTAAAAACTGACAAAGTGCCATTATTTTTTTATCTATTTTAGCGCATGAAATCTCGCACTTAAATTTCATTTTGTGAAAGTCGATTGTTTAGTATTTATTATTATTATTGTGTTTAGAGGTGTGATAAATTGTCTATTTAGTTTCAATAAAGTGCAATAGAAAATTGTATTTATGTTTTAATTCACATTAACACCTGGTAATCAGTAAATCATATATATTGCATAAGAAATGTTGGAGCATGTTGTGATTTTTAATTTAAAAATAATCGAGGGTTTCTCCTAACTAATTTGTGAGTGTTTATTATGGTCTGTATTTTCTGAAAATATTAAAGACACCATTAATAATTAAAAGTTTTGAAAAATATTCCAACGGTATACCTTGTGTTGTACTAAATGTCTCTCGACAGCACCCATCCAAAAGCAATATTTTAATAACTCATTCGTTACCACAATTTTTTTAATTTCTATTCAAGTTCCCAACTGACCAAGTCCACTCTACTTTATAAATTCATATTTAAGGCATAATAAATACGGCTTCCTTTAATTTTTATTGGAGTTTTACTACCTAATGTTTTTCGAAATTCAACCATGCTTGGGCTTTTTTTTGTCGAATAATCTCACTACACTGCCGCAATGCGCAACCTAACCTATTTCAAATTCGCTTTAATCGCTACCGCAACGACCGTTGCCGCACGCATGTACCGTCGGACGGACAATTTCGCGGAAAATTATTTCCACCCGCACCCGGATTCGAACCGCAGACGCTTTCGTCGTAAGCGCCCGTCGGACGCGTCCGGCTATCACGGCGCGTTGCATGGATATCGAAATTCCATATATAATAATACAAAGTTGTCAAATTTTGACAGTGACAGAAGTCAATTTATAGGTTATGCTGTCATTTTGACATTTCTCGATTTCTAGGTTATGCAGTCAGTTTGACAGTGATGACATCATTCAATTTTTAGGTTATGCTGTCAGCCTGACGGTAGTGTCATTTTGACACAACTAAATGTCAAATTTTTGACGGCTTCATCGTATTTTCACATCCCACGGTCTTAATTCGACTCGAAACTTGGTTTTTTTGGTACGTATCTTTAGGGGAAAGCGAGACGAATCCGATTCGGTACGACGCGCGCGGCGGAAAGCCAATTTGGAGAAGGTCTGAGCGTTTTCGGTTTAAATATCTTAGTAAAAAAATGCTTGAGTGCATGTTTATTCCTAAAATGATGCATTTAACTTTACTTATGACTACATTTTTTCCTTATGCATTAACATTTATTATATTCTTCATTTTTATTTATTTCATTCAATTTTACAATTTTTGGTTGTTATAAGTCTGATGGTTTTAATTTTAAATAACATTTTAAAAACTGACAGTGCCATTATTTCTTTATCTATTTTAGCGCATGTAATCTCGCACTTAAATTTTATTTTGTGAAAGTCGATTGTTTAGTGTTTATTATTATTATTATGTGTTTAGAGGTGTGATAAATTGTCTATTTAGTTTCAAAAAAGTGCAATAGAAAATTGTATTTATGTTTTAATTCACATTAACACCTGGTAATCAGTAAATCATATCTATTGCATAAGAATTGTTGGAGCATGTTGTGATTTGTAATTTAAAAATAATCGAGGGTTTCTCCTAACTAATTTGTGAGTGTTTATTATGGTCTGTATTTTCTGAAAATGTTAAAGAAACCATTAGTAATTAAAAGTTTTGAAAAATATTCCAACGGTATACCTTGTGTTGTATTAAATGTCTCTCGACAGCACCCATCCAAAAGCAATATTTTAATAACTCATTCGTTACCACAATTTTTTTAATTTCTATTCAAGTTCCCAACTGACCAAGTCCACTCTACTTTATAAATTCATATTTAAGGCCTAATAAATACGGCTTCCTTTAATTTTTATTGGAGTTTTACTACCTAATGTTTTTCGAAATTCAACCATGCTTGGGCTTTTTTTTTGTCGAATAATCTCACTACACTGCCGCAATGCGCACCCTAACCTATTTCAAATTCGCTATAATCGCTACCGCAACGACCGTTGCCGCACGCATGTACCGTCGGACGGACAATTTCGCGGAAAATTATTTCCACCCGCAGCCGGATTCGAACCGCAGACGCTTGCGTCGCGAGCGCACGTCGGACCCGTCCGGCTATCACGGCGCGTTGCATGGATATCGAAATTCCATATATAATAATACAAAGTGTAACTTTCTCAGGCTTTGCCCTTAACCCTTTGTCGGAGGCAAAGGTCGTGGGTTCAAAAAAAAAAAACTTGATACACAACGTAATAAATCAAAAACAAAAAAAAAGGGCGCCAAGTTATTTGATTAATACTCCCTAACAAATAACTAAACAAAGAAACATGAATATTGAATTATATTTAACAACAATAACATACACAACATTAAAAAAAACACAATCCGAACGACTTAACTGAGAATTGCAAATTCGCTAAGAAAAATGTAAACTTCAGTATATAACTAAACTGTACATTCTCTCTAGCAATTATAAATCTTACATCGAAAATGACTTAGTATTATACAGAACCTTATTGTATTCGTTGGTGCACATGTACTTCGCGCTGATCTGCGGACTAGCTACGTCGTGTAGCGTACTTCGGGCTGCAGACGCGAAGGTAGCGTTTTTAAGGGCTGGTTGCAATACCTTGCCTGGATCCCGTAGGACGGTGTACCTGTTGGTTGATTATTTTCGCTATACTTTTAGCGATTTCGGAGATTTACACTTCCGGTGGCACTATCAATCTGCACTTTATACGGCTATTCGTTTCAGCTCAGTTTACTCGATGAACTTCGAGATTACATACGTTGCACTGATACGAAGCAACTGAGCGCTTTTTACGTATTATTGCGAGTTCACTGATTGCGTTATCCGCTAAACACTTGTTAACCACTAGGTAAAATTCGTAGTACACATATACAACGGTTAATACAAGACACTTCTCTGTTTTAACTATACATTAATACTCTTGCTTTAGGGCAATTACTCGCCCCACACATGGGCTCTCGCTATCACATTTATCCCCAGTAAATATTCTTACAAACACTCACAGTTTCTTATTACAGATACATCTACAGTAATAAGTTTCAGTACGATCGACTGATGGCAGTTATTTATTCCGCTCACCTTACAATTCGATCACTCGTAAAAATCAACAAAAATGGCGACCTCTTAGCCTACACGGCCCCGGTCAGTCTGCTCCTTCCCCGCGCAAGCCTGAGAAAATCACAAAAGCCACGTTGCCACGTTTACTTCATAATTTGAAATACAACTGCTGGGTTGCCAAATCTGTACACGGCTTTTAAACCGTTACACTCCCCCCTTACTTACTAAAAAAAGGACGAAATCCCCACAGGAAAAAGGACTCAAAATACCCTTACCTTGATAAACATAACCAACAAAAAAAAATCCCAAGGAAAGAGGCTCGAAAACGCCTTTCACTTACAACCACCTAACTGACTCTCTACATCTGAGAAGATAAGCTACTAAATGAAAATTAAAAACTACTTCCTGTACAGGTAAAATACCACTTGGCTAGTTAGAAGATCGAAATGTATGCCATACTAAACCGATTATTACTGCGTCGCGCCTTACGCTAACACGTACGGCAATCAGATCCGCGCAGCCCAATCTAGGTCCATTACCGCAGAGCAAAACATCCAGACTAATCAGACATAAAACGCGCCTATCCGCGTGCAAAACATGTCGTCTTCATAAGACTCCATACCGGCCCTAACAGTCCTAACAAAACCGCTAAACCGATCAATTTCACCATGGTAAAATTCTTGCCCAAAAACACTTTTTAGCCAAATCCGCCGGAACGTAAACGAAACTTATCAACTTCATTACTGCCTCAACATGCCGCAGCTAAATTGCAATTCTAACTATAAACGCGTAATCATGATATCGATTGGCGAACAAATCTCTCCCCTATGGTTAGCCCTTTGGTAACCGGGGCGATGACAGCGGTAATTACCAAAATATTACCAAAAATTAAAATTAAACAACTTCCAAAACGCTCTCCCTTTTTATCACGTCATATGGTGATAAAAGCTTACTTATACCCCCCCAACACAAATCCTATAAAGCTAACTTAAGCCGCATAAAACTAAGTTAAACTACCTAGAAACTACGTTAAGCTACCGCTACTCGCGATAGAGCCAGAAACTACTTATATAAAAAAATAAAAACCGGTATGATTTGTATAAGGTCTTGATCGGTGATGAAGGCGGTCCGTGTTGTCCCTCAGGTTAGGCCGGGAGCAACACAGCCGAGGAAAATGAAACTAAAAAAGTACATAACCTAGCACCAATTCACTCTGACAGAGGCGGCACGGTTTAAGTCCCTAGGGAGTCAGAGGCCGAGACGATCGCATGTCTTCATATCCATTCATCCATCCCCAAGCTCACTGAATAATCAAAATTAAAAAAAGGAAACGACAAAAAAAGGTAAACCAATTTAGGATCAGAGGCAAGCGGACCTAAGTGCTAGGAAAGTACCCTACAACGCACTAACAAAGGTCCATTCAAATCCGACTACGGTCGAGCCCTGATAAAATCCTAAGTAGAACGACAACATGTCTTTGGGATCAGAGGCCAACGGACGACAGGTCCATTTAAAATCCGACAACGGTCGAGCACCTGATAAAATCCACAAAACGACATGTCGTAAACAGTCAAACAGACTAAGGATGTTAATGCCAGACGGTTCAAAGGTGGGGATTTTTAGGGGGCTTTTACCCCTGCCAGTTCCTAGCGATGGTGTATTCGTAAACCCCAGCCAACAGGGCGGTAGACATGAACGACAGATGGTTACCCAAAATCACTAGTGTCACCCCTTAGGTCTTTGACGTGCCACACGCCTACGTCTTTGCCATGTTCATTGACTAGTCTATAGGTGGCCGTCCCCGTCCTTTCTTTGACTGTGCAACGAACGTATTTGGGTGCTAACTTCTGAGCAAATTTGTCAGCAGCGCTAGACAGCACTACATTCTTCTTCCAAACCGTGTCTCCACGTTCAAATTGTACGGTGCGCCTCCGAAGATCATAGCGTCCCTTATTCCGTTCGTACGACTCTTTCAATCGAACACCTACCGCTTCATATACCTCAGACAGTTGGTTAACATCTCGAACTAGTTGTTCGCGTTTATCCAGTGTCAGCTCTTCTGGGGAAAGATTCTCCAACTTCCCATAATAATCTCCATTGGCTGGTACCGTACGACCAAAATTGAGAAATGAGGGTGTTTGTCCTGTCACCTCATGAACTGCGTTCCGCAAGGCATGACCAACCCTATAAATCTCAACATCCCACAACCGGTGATTGTCTTTAACATACGATCGAATCGCCGTACCAATGACCTTATTAACCCGCTCGACAGGATTCACCTGAGGATGGTAACTAGCATTGTACCAAACCTTCTGCACCTTGTAATGATCGATTAACTTCTTAAACACCGAGCTCTTAAACTGGACACCATTGTCACACATGACTATTTGGGGCACACCAAAGAGGAGAAAAACATCATTTTCCAAAAACTTAACAACTGCGGAACTAGTAGCTTGCCTCACTGGCTTCAACAACGTAAACTTCGTGAACCAATCTGAAACGACTAACAAAAATGCATTTCCCTTAGTTGAACGAGGGAAAGGGCCCATGATATCTACTGAGATCAATTGAAATGGATATCGAACAGACTTCTCTTTGCCCATCAACCCAAACCTAGCAAAGGTAGGCGATTTACTCCCAAGACACACTTCACAACGACGTACATAACGAGAGACGTCTCTTTTCATCTTAGGCCAGTAATACTTCTCGCCCAACTTCTGCAAAGTCTTAAAACAACCTAAATGAGCCGACGTGGGATCATCGTGACATTCCCTTAAAAGTTCCGACCTATATTTCTTAGGAACGACCAACTTCCACTCGATCAGATTGGACACAAGATTATGTTTGTTCGCCACATACTTATAAATCACCCCATCCTCAACTTTAAAGTTTGGATACGACTCAGGTTGAGCAGCAATCTTGTTTAACAACTGTAAATACCAAGGCTCCCTATCTGCATCTATAACTTTAAGGGTACTAATTTGAGCTGGTGCTCTAGACAAAGCATCTGGAACCACGTTAAACCTCCCCTTGCGATGAAGTATATCGAATCGGTGTTGAGAAAGACGCAAGCTCCATCGGGCAAGTCGACCACTAGGATTCTGTAACTTGGCTAACCATAACAATGAATAATGATCCGTCACCACTGTAAATTTAGAACCCTCAACATACGGACGATACTTGTCGATACCAAATAACACTGCTAAACACTCTTTCTCGGTGGCCGAATAATTCTTTTCCGCGCTACTCACAGAGCGGCTAGCATAAGCAATTACCTTCTCGTCATCACCTTCACCCTGGATCAAAACGGCAGCAAGACCGACATCTGACGCGTCTGTTTGAATGATAAAAGGCTTACTATAGTCGGGACTAGCCAAAATCGGAGCTGACACCAACAACTGCTTAATGTGCTGTAAGCTCTCTTCAGCGTGGGGGTTCCACTTCACCGACTGCCTCTTGCCTTTACCTTTCAGCAAGTCTAATATCGGAGAGACTAACGAAGAAAAATCGGGGATGAAACGGCGATACCAGCCCGCCATGCCCAGAAAACGTTTGATTTCTGTAGTGGTCCTTGGAGCAGGATACTCGACTATAGCCTTCACTTTATCCGGATCGGTACGAAGCCCATGCTGATCCACAACAAACCCTAGATACGATAAAGACGGCTTACAAAATTCACACTTGTCGAAATTAACTGTTAAACCTACAGACTTCAATCGTTTATAAACCTCGAATAAAGTTTCCATGTGGCTGTCGAAAGTCTGGGACACCACAATAATGTCGTCCAAGTACACAAAAACGTTGTCAAATTTCGGGCCTAGAAGATTGTCCATTAACCGTTGTAGCGTCTGTGGACTGTTATGTAGCCCAAACGGTAAAACGACAAACTCGAATAAACCCCTACGAGGAATAGTAAAAGCAGTTTTCTCCCACGAATCGGCAGAGAGAGGGATCTGCCAAAACGCTTTCTTTAGGTCAATGGAAGTCAAAAAACGAGCGTCTCGAAGTCGATCTAAAATATCTGAAACGAAAGGGAGCGGATACGAGTCCCTCCTGGTCACTGAATTAAGACGTCGGCCGTCAAAGCAAAATCTTAAACTGCCATCCTTCTTTTTAACCATCACCACTGGTGAATTCCAGGGAGATGAAGATGGCCTAATCACACCCAACTCCATCATCTCGTCTACTTCCTTATTCACAGCTTCTAACATAGCTGGAGACATAGGAAAATACCTCTGCTTTACGGGTTCTGCGTCCCCAGTATCTATGCGATGCTGTACACAATTAACACGGCCTAACTTTGGACCACTGATTTCCTTAAACTGGTTGACGATTATCTCTAGGCGACGTTTCTGCCCATCGTCCAGATCATCCTGCGAGTGAATAATTTTCAAGGTATCGATACTCGTCGGCACTATGAAAGAATTTCTACCAAAGTTAGCCTTCAACCCAAACAAGTAACAACAGTCTGCACCTAACGTAAGACCAGTAGATATGGAATCTGACACTAAAAGGGAAATTTCCTTGACCTGTCCCTCCACGCATAAAGGAACGACTACCTGTCCTAGCACAGACTGATTAGCACCATCGGCCGTTTGTAACAACGGTACCCTTACCATCCGAGGCAGCTTAAGTCCTAACTTCTCAATCAAAAATAAACCATGCTTTCCCAATACAGATTGGTTAGCACCTGAATCTAACAGAGCAAGAATTTGTTCACCTAAAATGGATACATATAAAAAAGGTCGGTTATCCTGTTGACGATGACAAAACACAGCGTCCGTGCGAGCGGACACTTTACAAAACTGACCTACAGTCGTCAACCAGGACTTCCATTGTTCACGTTCCAACTCTAATTCTGGGGAGGAGGGTCCTGTACGCGTAAAGGACAGGCCCTCGCCTGTACGTTTTTTTGAACCACTACACCTGGGACACGAAGGAGAAACCACGTCCGGCGTGCCGCAATTATAGCAAAACAACGTCCTATTCGCCGAACAATTCCGGAAGCTGTGACCTGACGTACGGCAATTCCAGCACATCACTCTGGACTCCGTCCGAAAACCACGTTGAGGTTCTCGCGAACTCTGCCGTGCAACTTCCCGACTATCTGGCTGATCACCAGCCGAGGAATCACGACGCGAAATGGAATGTACATTCCTCTTTTGTGGCGTGTTAGGTTGTCTATACGCTAGATCTGGCTCTAGAGGCGGACTATCAGCGTTACTACCGCTCCTATATTTAGAATTTTGAACCTTAGTCTCTTCAAGACGTCGACAGTATGTAATTAATTCGTCAATAGAAGTGATGGGGACTAACGATAAGTGGCTAGCATAATACGGATGCAAATTTTTTTAAATATACTTTAGTCGGTCCTGGTCGGCAACAGAACCCGTAAGTCGATTGAACATATTGATCATTACGGCTACGTATAAGTTTGGCTTTTCATCGGAGCCCTGCTTGCGAGCGCGAATTTCCGACCACAATTCTTCGTCATAATCTAGCGGTAAAAAGTTTAAACGTAACTGTGTTACCAGCTCTGGCCAACCATGGACACGATTTCTGATAGATCTAAACCAGATTAAGGCCTGACCTTCGAATAAATCAACTGCGCTACTGAACAATTGACAATCTGACACATTTCGAGCGATTTGCAGCTCTTCAACTCGTTCTAGAAAACAATTAAGCCCCATACGAGTGGCATCTCCGCAAAACTTAAGATTCCATTTAACCACCGGAACCGAAGGGACAGACGTAACCGACATAACTGGCTGGTTATGCGCTAACATAAACGATGGCCTAGAATTAAAATTTAAGTTCCGTCCACGATTACCAAAAGCCGGCTCTTGTAAG
Organism: Elmis aenea; assembly: GCA_947652605.1. Classification (NCBI taxonomy): domain Eukaryota; kingdom Metazoa; phylum Arthropoda; class Insecta; order Coleoptera; family Elmidae; genus Elmis; species Elmis aenea. The sequence goes on from OX393577.1 coordinate 40,928,016, forward strand.
TTACTAGGCGAAGGTGGAGTTAGTGCTTGAGCACCCATGTCTTTACTATCGACCGGTGTTGACACCGGAGGCTCACCATTATTTTGAGCATTTACTTCATCACCATTTCCCGGTGGTCTACCGGTGATCTCCCTGACAGACAGATTTGATTGTTCCATCACAACCTCTAAGTCATTCACACGTATTTCCGGGTTCTCGTATCCCAACGATAAACTATCTAATAAATTTAGACACGAATTTCCGATTTTGGAAATATTTTCTTTTATATCTTCTGTAACTGGGACGTACTTAACCCGATTAAGAACGTGCATCACGCGAGTATATAACTTATTATATTCGCTCGTTAATGGCCTTTGACTAAATTCGTCTATCAGCGGCACTAAAGTTTCTACTTTGCGTTGACAAAGGTCCAATTCGCTTCGCGTATCTAGTTCTACGCGAGCGTAACCCGCAAGCAATGAAGGATCACATCCTTCCAAAGTTAATTGTCGGCGCAAACGCTTACGTTTGTCGTCCACCTTTAGTCCGGTGGAATCGACACCGCGAATAGAGAGTTCAAAGGACAACTCGTCCTTGAGTAAGTAATTAACAAAAACCATCTTCGACATTGGCTGCACCATTTCAACCAAGATAATCCGAAAGCCAAAAAAATTTATCAACCGTTTATCTCACGCCAGGTATTGGACCTAGATAAAACTATTGAAATCGAGCAACACAACCCTTAACGGCCACGATCCCCCAAAAGTCAAAAAAACCTAAGTGAAAAATGACAACCCACCAGCTGTTGTAACCTTTCATCCAAAAAAATACTAAACTTTGGCCCCACGTTTAGGCGCCACGTGTAACTTTTTCAGTCTTTGCCCTTAACCCTTTGTCGGAGGCAAAGGTCGTGGGTTCAAAAAAAAAAAAAACTTGATACACAACGTAATAAATCAAAAACAAAAAAAAAGGGCGCCAAGTTATTTGATTAATACTCCCTAACAAATAACTAAACAAAGAAACATGAATATTGAATTATATTTAACAACAATAACATACACAACATTAAAAAAAACACAATCCGAACGACTTAACTGAGAATTGCAAATTCGCTAAGAAAAATGTAAACTTCAGTATATAACTAAACTGTACATTCTCTCTAGCAATTATAAATCTTACATCGAAAATGACTTAGTATTATACAGAACCTTATTGTATTCGTTGGTGCACATGTACTTCGCGCTGATCTGCGGACTAGCTACGTCGTGTAGCGTACTTCGGGCTGCAGACGCGAAGGTAGCGTTTTTAAGGGCTGGTTGCAATACCTTGCCTGGATCCCGTAGGACGGTGTACCTGTTGGTTGATTATTTTCGCTATACTTTTAGCGATTTCGGAGATTTACACTTCCGGTGGCACTATCAATCTGCACTTTATACGGCTATTCGTTTCAGCTCAGTTTACTCGATGAACTTCGAGATTACATACGTTGCACTGATACGAAGCAACTGAGCGCTTTTTACGTATTATTGCGAGTTCACTGATTGCGTTATCCGCTAAACACTTGTTAACCACTAGGTAAAATTCGTAGTACACATATACAACGGTTAATACAAGACACTTCTCTGTTTTAACTATACATTAATACTCTTGCTTTAGGGCAATTACTCGCCCCACACATGGGCTCTCGCTATCACATTTATCCCCAGTAAATATTCTTACAAACACTCACAGTTTCTTATTACAGATACATCTACAGTAATAAGTTTCAGTACGATCGACTGATGGCAGTTATTTATTCCGCTCACCTTACAATTCGATCACTCGTAAAAATCAACAAAAATGGCGACCTCTTAGCCTACACGGCCCCGGTCAGTCTGCTCCTTCCCCGCGCAAGCCTGAGAAAATCACAAAAGCCACGTTGCCACGTTTACTTCATAATTTGAAATACAACTGCTGGGTTGCCAAATCTGTACACGGCTTTTAAACCGTTACAAAAGTTGTCAAATTTTGACAGTGACAGAAGTCAATTTATAGGTTATGCTGTCATTTTGACATTTCTCGATTTCTAGGTTATGCAGTCAGTTTGACAGTGATGACATTATTCAATTTTTAGGTTATACTGTCAGCCTGACGGTAGCGTCATTTTGACAAAACTAAATGTCAAATTTTTGACGGCGTCATCGTATTTTCACATCCCACGGTCTTAATTCGACTCGAAACTTGGTTTTTTTGGTACGTATCTTTAGGGGAGAGCGAGACGAATCCGATTCGGTACGACGCGCGCGGCGGAAAGCCAATTTGGAGAAGGTCTGAGCGTTTTCGATTGAAATATCTTAGTAAAAAAATGCTTGAGTGCATGTTTATTCCTAAAATGATGCATTTAACTTTACTTATGACTACATTTTTTCCTTATGCGTTAACATTTATTATATTCTTCATTTTTATTTATTTCATTCAATTTTACAATTTTTGGTTGTTATAAGTCTGATGGTTTTAATTTTAAATAACATTTTAAAAACTGACAAAGTGCCATTATTTCTTTATCTATTTTAGCGCATGTAATCTCGCACTTAAATTTTATTTTGTGAAAGTCGATTGTTTAGTATTTATTATTATTATGATGTGTTTAGAGGTGTGATAAATTGTCTATTTAGTTTCAAAAAAGTGCAATAGAAAATTGTATTTATGTTTTAATTCACATTAACACCTGATAATCAGTAAATCATATCTATTGCATAAGAATTGTTGGAGCATGTTGTGATTTGTAATTTAAAAATAATCGAGGGTTTCTCCTAACTAATTTGTGAGTGTTTATTATGGTCTGTATTTTCTGAAAATGTTAAAGACACCATTAGTAATTAAAAGTTTTGAAAAATATTCCAACGGTATACCTTGTGTTGTACTAAATGTCTCTCGACAGCACCCATCCAAAAGCAATATTTTAATAACTCATTCGTTACCACAATTTTTTTAATTTCTATTTAAGTTACCAACTGACCAAGTCCACTATACTTTATAAATTCATATTTGAGACCTAATAAAAACGGCTTCCTTTAATTTTTATTGGATTTTTACTACCTAATGTTTTACCAAATTCAACCATGCTTGGGCTTTTTTTTTCGAATAATCTCACTACACTGCCGCAATGCGCAACCTAACCTATTTCAAATTCGCTATAATCGCTACCGCAACGACCGTTGCCGCACGCATGTACCGTCGGACGGACAATTTCGCGGAAAATTATTTCCACCGGCACCCGGATTCGAACCGCAGACGCTTGCGACAGAAGTCAATTTATAGGTTATGCTGTCATTTTGACATTTCTCGATTTCTAGGTTATGCAGTCAGTTTGACGGTGATGACATTATTCAATTTTTAGGTTATGCTGTCAGCCTGACGGTAGTGTCATTTTGACACAACTAAACGTCAAATTTTTGAAGGCGTCATCGTATTTTCACATCCCACGGCCCCAATTCGACTCGAAACTTGGGTTTTTCGGTACGCATCTTTAGGGGAGAGCGAGACGAATCCGATTCGGTACGACGCGCCCGGCGGAAAGCCAATTTAGAGAAGGTCTGAGCGTTTTCGATGTTTTTTCGTGAAAACCGACATTTTTGCACGTTTCCCTTAATAACTATCTGAAACGATTTCCGAGGGGGTTCGTATTATTTCGTTACGAAAATTCGATCCTTTCTACGATTTTACGGCATTTTTTCGCGATTTTAGGAGAGCTCTGGGTATTTTTAATCGATTTTCGAAAATTCTGGAGAACGTCCGTTGCATTATACGGACAAGCGCAAACGTGGTTTAGAATTTTTGCATTAAGAAATAGTGGCGCTGATTGGGAAACAACGCTGCTGGAATTTAAAAACGAATTTTTATACGGAGCACAACAGAATCAATTAAAAATTAAACTGCGATATCGGCGACAAGGCCAAGAGGAGCCAATTCTAAATTATTTACGAGACATTTTATACTTATGCGACGAGGTTAATCCGCGCATGGGCGAGGATGAACAACGGGAACACTTCGAACAGGGGCTACTGCCACAATATTTGTACCAAATAAGAATTAGAGAACCACGGAGCTTTGCAGAAGTAAAAAGAATTGTCAAAAACTTACACGAGGCAGAGCAAGAGGCTAAACAATCAGCTGCCATGGTCGCAGCAACCAGATTTAGTACGCCTCCAACCACTCCGTCGATGGACAAAGAATATATAGCATCCCTTATCCGAAGCGAAATTAGGAACGCGTTCCAAAACATGCCACCTCAAAATTCATTTTCTAATTATTCATTTACTAATAAGCGGTTTAATAGGGGTTCAAATTATAAGAACCAAAGTAATTTTAACAACCAGTTAGCGCAGCCGCAGCAGCGAAACACTAGTTTTACTTCATCTCGTACCCCAAACGGTCGACCAGTATGCTTTAATTGTGGGCGTCCAGGCCACACATCGCGAGTCTGCATGGAACCTCGAAATACGGGTTATTATGAAAATAACCAAAGAACACATCCAAGCAGTAGCTACAACACAAGCAAACCTGCAAATAACAACCCCTTTTTAAACCATAATATCGAACAGGGAAACGAAGGCGGACAACGTTAAATAGGGGCCGAAACGTTGTCCACAACGTCACATATGTAAATACAACAAAGTTATTTACCATTGGAGGATTCGTTAGCGATAAGATTTACAATATAATAATAGATACGGGGTCAGTAGAAAATCTTATAAGCAGTGACCTCGCAAAACAATTAAGGTGTAAACTACAGTAGAGTAGAAAGGGCTGTTCTAATCCACTCCTGGCGTAGTTTTGAGGATCCTGGCGTCACTTTATATGTGTTTTAGAGTTTGGCGTGTCTGGCGTAGGTGTCTGGCGTGTGTGTTAGGATCCTGGCGTAGCAAGTGTTGTGTTTTGTGGGTCTGGCGTGGTAGTTTGTGGTGTATGTTAGGATTTTGGCGTGTGAATTTGATGCTGGCGTAGTATCCTGGCGTGTGTCTGGCGTGGGTGTCTGGCGTGGGATCCTGGCGTCGTGTGTCTGGCGTAGGATCCTGGCGTCGTGTGTCTGGCGTGGGGGCTTGGCGTGGTTCACTGCTGGCGTAGGATGCTGGCGTGTGTTTGAGTCTGGCGTGTGTATTTGGCGTAAGATGTGTTTTGCGGTGTTTCTGGCGTGTGTGCGGGTGCGGGGTGGGGGTGTTTGTATGATAAAAACAAAAGAATAAACTTAAAATGTTTTATTTAGGTAAATTTGTTTACAATATTTATTCTACCTTAGCGTCTATAGTTAAATTAAGAATCTATTATAACCATATACTACTAATTTGTGGGGGTGTTTGGATGATAAAAACAATGAGTAAGTTTGAACGAAGTAAAGTTTTAACTTTTTCTAATATAGTGTACATGTGCAATCATATCATTTTAACAAAGAAATATTATAACTTATTTTAGTGGGCTAGACATGTGAAAATATTACACATCAAAGTGGTCCAAAGCATGCATAAATGTTGACACTCGTCAATATTCATAGACGTTTTGGAAGAGCACCTTGATCTGTAATATTTTCGCATGTCTATAGTCCGCTAAAATAAGTTGTAATATTTCTTTGTTAAAATGATATGATTGTATGTGTATACTATATTAGAGAAAAAGTCAAAAATTCATTATGTTTTCTTTATTTTGGTTATCGAAAATAATACAATTATACTTATAAACTAACATGCATTAAAAAAAAAAATTCAAAACTAAAAAATAATAAAAAACTTATATTTATATTGAGAAGAGCGCGTATTCAGTCGTCCGTTGCTGTCTGTTGCTGTTGCACGTCGTCGTCATGGATATTGAAAAGTTTTTGGAAACGTATGGAGATTTGATTTTTGACCATCACATAGTCGAATTTCTGAATTTTCTGAAGAAACGGGCTGATGTAGGATTTGTGATTGTTGACGGCTATTCGCAGCATGGTGAAAATTGTTGTTGGAGCTCACCGACAGCAACGGATGGACCTGATACCTGTCCCTGTAGTCTTCTCAGCATATCTGAAGGAAAAGTAAAAAAATTAATGTGTTTATATTTAAGAATGTTTAAATGTACACGTAAAATGTAGATCGTAAAAATATATATGAAAACTTATTAAACTCTAGTTCGTAAAATAGAAATATATGTATTATGAAACTTAAAACTGTAATATTTAAATATATATTTCTAAAAAATGAAATAAAAATTATAGAAAACTTACTTTTATTTTATTTTATTTCTTCTATCCCAATCATGTGTTTTTGCGAATAAAAATGGATCGGATCATCCGGGTCATATGTGGGCATATTATCATCGTCATCTGACGATCCAATTATATCGTCTACTTCGTTTATTACTTGCGTTTCCATTATTGGAACGGCTTGTTGTTGACTAGGAGTCGGGACGGCGACGACGTTGGCATAAGGCGGAGGTTGAACAGTAAAAGACTGTCCTGCGTTGACATACGGCTGGACGGCGTAAGGATGCTGTCCTGCGTTGACATAAGGCGGCAGCTGACTCGTATAAGGCTGGTTGACGTAAGGATGCTGGATGACGTTGGTATAAGGCGACGGTTGAGCCGGGATGTTGACCGGAGAGGGCGGGCGCAGCGTCCTGAGGTTGGATGGAAGATCGGTCTTGAGTAGCAGGTGTAGCTGAAATTTCTTCCCTTTTAACCCTGTGTTCACTAGGGTGTACTTTTTATTGCCAATTTCAGCCAACTGCCGCTCATTCAGACTGTTGTACCTCTCCGGTAGGTACAGCTTCTGCCCTTGATCGAATTCGAGCATAATACGTTCGCCGAATTTGGTGATATGCCGAGTTATCACCGAGATGTTATATGCTTTGAATTGCTTCATCGTGGACAGGTTTAACCACACCACTTTTGAAAACACATTAAACGCGTCAATTAGACTGTTTCGGCTTTTCTTGGTCACTGCTGCCGAGGAGTGTTGTTGTTTCTTTTGCCTCTTGTTGGATTCCATGGTGCTTGTTTTACTTCGAACTAATACGAATGAACTGATGATAATTGAAGAAAACGGATGAGTTTAAATACAGTATTTTTATCCCTACTTTCAGCGAAATATTTTTTAAAACACGGTCATAATGTCGATGGTCGGTCACGGTCACGACAAGTTTAAACACGTGCGTGTATGATGTAATTCTTAGAAGGGATTCAGACCCATGGAATAATTTTAAAAAACGTGTCGACGCGTAACAGGATGTAGGGGTCCATGGTCGCGGTCCGGTCACACACGTGTTAAAAAACTACATATGCTAGGATGATGTAATTTCGTTGAAGAGGTCCCGCCCGGTCACACACGTGTTAAAGAAACTACCTTCTTTGTTGAGAACATAAAATATATTTTTTAAAACTCGTCTAAAATGTTATTTATTTTAGCGATTCGATAATTATGTTAAAATTTTATTGCAAATAATGTACAAAACTTCCTTAATATGCGCTTACGTCTAAACCTTGCTCACTTTTAAAAGTTCACTTGATAAATTTCAGCCTTTTATGAATTTTGTGTGTAATTTCCTTGTCCTAAATGACAATTTAAAGTCTTTACACTTTCTAGTCGGTTAGTTATGAACATCAGAGTTTTGGCTTATATATTTTAACAAAGACTTTGAACACAGGTTATTTATAATGAAAATAATCGTATTAAAAAAAAAAAAAATTATCCGTTGTTAAAATACTAAACCGCTGCAATAGCATCATCATAGAGTAATTTTGGTGTATATAAAACAGAGTAAAATAATTCTCTATTTTACAATTTTTGTATTCGGTCTAAATCATTAGTGTTGGTAGAAAATAAAATATTCGAAGTGAGGTGATATGTTACTTTTGTATATTAAAATTATTTTTGTTCGTTCTAGCAGGTGTTGCTAGGGTGATGTGAGGGCCATGGTCGTGGTCCGGTCACACACACGTGTGCATACATAAGTAATTCTTTTCGATGTCATGGAAACGTGTCGTCGCGTAGCAGGATGTAGGGGGCCATGGTCGCGGTCCGGTCACACACGTGTTAAAAAACTACATATGCTAGGATGATGTAATTTCGTTGCGGGGGCCCCGCGGGCACGCACACGTGTACCTTTGCGAGGTCATGAAAACGTTTCGTTGGCCGTTCGCAACAAGTTTATTAAATGTGTCGTCGCTTAGCAGGATGTAGGGGGCCATGGTCACACACACGTGCACCTACATATGCTAGGATGATGTAATTTCGTTGCGGGGTCCCCGCGCTCACACACACACGTGTACCTTTGCGAGGTCATGAAAACGTTTCGTTGACCGTTCGCAACAAGTTTATTAAATTTCGTTAGACTGATTAAATACTACAGCGCATGCGGAAAAAATGGTATAAATAGGGCGAACGCTTTTAAAGAAACGAATTCTTGCTAACACAGCGCGGTGCATCAATAAATCTCAGTTATGTCTTACATGTGCCAATTGTGTGGTAAACTTTTCGGTCGAAGATGCGAAGTAACAAGACATTTAAGAAATATCCATCAAAAATATGGTCTTGAGTGTTGCAATGTTTGCGGAAAACAAATGCGAAAAGACTACCTTAAAACGCATATGAAGACGCACGACGGCTCTCAACAAGGAAATCTTTGTGAGATTTGTGGAACGTACTTTTTGTCGAAAAGCGAATTCGACAAACATAAATTAGAACACATTAATTCTGGTAAGTAATTTTTTAAAATTAAAATCATTTTTTTATTGTGTTAACTAAATTTTACAAATATTTTCTGTGTTTTTTTAGTGATGCAAAATGAAGGAGAAGAAGAAGTTCTTTGTGAGTTTTGTGGCGGATTCTTTTCATCAGGGAGCGATGAATTCGAGGCTCATAAACTGCTACACATTAATCCCGGTAAGTAATTTATTAATTAAAATCATTTATTTTTATTGACCATTACCCAATGATTTACTTTCATATTGTGGTAACTAAATTTTGCAAATATTTTATTATTTTCTCTTTTTCAGAGTTGCAAAATGAAGGAGGAGAACTATGCGAGACTTGTGGCTGCTTCTTTTCAACAGCTATCGAATTCGACAAACATAAGAAACTAGCCCACATTAATGCTGGTAGGTTTTTTTATTTATTTTTTTTTCTTCCTTTTTTTAAACAATTATTTTCTAATTTTTTTAAGGTTCATTAAAAAAGAATAATCGACAGTCGCCCACACCATCAACTAGCTGTAACACCGATCCATCAAATAGCCGCAACGCCGCCCCATCAACTAGCAAAGTAGGAGATGGATCAAAAATGTGCGAATCCTGCTTGGTGAAGGTTCCCCCTAATAAATGGCAACACCATGTTAGGACGGTAGCACACAAGATGAAGGCGTCTACACCTTATTCAGAGAATTTTAAGGTAGTCAAAAGTTGTTTTAAGGAGCGCATAGAGACATTAGTTTATGAAAATAAAGACGATACATGTTTAGATCCTCGCCGGTTTTTAGATTTGGTTGAAAAAATTTTAATATCAGTACTCGAAGAACAATTATTGAAACATACGTCCTTGAAGTTTAATTTAGAGTTATTTGCTGAGTATGTAAAACTTTCCGAAAATGAAGATGATGAGTTTTCTATAAAATCTTTTAATACAAAGATGATTGTAATTTTAAACGCTAACGAAATACAATCAGCTATTAAAATTATGACAGATGAAATTTTATCAAAAATGAGCGAATTTCAAGAAAGACGCAGCGGATGGACATTGATTATAATTCACCATTTGGAAGTTAATATTAATCAGTATAAACCGTTGCGGGGATCTAGTTATATTCCGTTGCCTCAGGCTATTAAGCTCAAACGAGCTTGCGTGAATGTAAAAAACGGGGACATGTATTGCTTTAAGTGGGCCATAATATCCGCTGTGTGTTGTGTTAAAAAACGTTCAGAACGAACTTCAAGTTATTCAGTAACAACCATAAGCGCTGATAATATTAAAGCAAATAATATTATCATTAATTTTAAAGATTTAAGATTTCCATTGCAACTCGAAGATATTGCAATTTTCGAATCCTTGAATGACAATATTAGCATACATGTGTTTGGGCTTGATGAAGGTGATTCAGTTGTTGGACCATTCTATGTAACAAAACAAGAGAAACCAATTCATCTTAATCTTTTATTGTTACAAGATATTAAAAAGGATAAGTTTCATTATGTTTGGATTAAAAATATTTCGAGACTAATACGAAGTCAACTAACAAAACATACAAAACAAATACATATATGCAATTATTGTTTAATTCATTTTTCGTCTTTGCAACGTCTCAACGAACATAAAAATGAATGCAATAAACTTGTTACGACTATGCCTGATCCCGATAATTGTTTTCTTGAATATAATAATATTAGACGCGAACTTGAAGTCCCTTTTGTCATTTATGCAGATTTTGAATGCATTTTACAAAATATCGATACATGTATACCGCAGCCAACTACATCTTCGACTACAAGCGTGCAACAACATGTACCATGTGCATTCGCATACTACATAAAAAGTACATTTGATGATAGTTTAAACAAATTAAGAATTTATAAAGGCGAAGATTCAGCAGAACATTTTGTTAGATCGTTAGTGCGCGATGTCGAATATCTTTATAAAAAGTATTTATGGGATCCAAAGCCTTTGATTCCTTTAAATGATGAACAACAAAAAATTTACAATGAAGCTACTGAATGTCATATATGTAAGCAACAATTATTAGAAAATGATAAAGTAATTGATCATTGCCATGTGGGGGGTCAGTTTAGGGGCGCTGCACACAACAGCTGTAACTTACAATATCAAATTGCAAAGTTTTTTCCAGTTTTCTTTCATAATTTTTCGGGATATGACTGTCATTTATTTGTTAAAGCATTAAGCAAAATTAGCGGAGAAATTAAACTGATACCTTTAAATAAGGAGCTGTACATATCCTTATCAAAGAGAATTTTCATTAACGAAAGAACAACGACTGAAATACGCTTTTTGGATTCAGCTAGATTTATGCAATGCAGTTTGGAAAAATTAGCTCAATATTTACCGCCGACAAGTTTTGAAAGTCTGAGAACAGTATTCCCAGAAAATCATAAATTTGATCTTGTTACTAGAAAAGGCGTTCTGCCATATGAATATTTAGATTCGTGGAGTAGATTGGATGAAACTGTTTTACCTGCTCAAATAAACTTTAATAATAAATTAACAAATTCGTATTGCACCGATGAATCTTACGCGCATGCAATCAAAGTATGGGAAAATTTTAATTGCACAAATTTATGGGATTACTTAAAAGTTTATTTAATTACGGATGTTTTATTATTATGCGACGTTTTTGAAAATTTTAGAAAAGTTTGCTATAAAATATATAAACTTGACGCCTGTCAGTTTTATACTTCAGCAGGATTGTCGTGGGAATCGATGCTGAAATACACGGAAATAAAATTCCGCTCTTTACAGACATAGACATGTATAATTTCATAAAACGAGGTATTAGGGGTGGTATTACACAATGTTCGCATAGGCATTCGGTAGCAAATAATAAATATATGGAAAATTATGATAATACTAAACAATCAACTTATTTAACGTATTTAGACGCTAATAATCTTTACGGTTGGGCTATGTCACAACCGCTTCCCTATGGTGATTTTGTATGGGTAGATAATGTTGAAGAAATTGATATTATGAATATTGCGAAAGATTCCCATACTGGATACATATTTGAAGTGGATTTAGAATATCCAAAATCGCTTCATGACTTGCACAATGATTTACCATTCTGCGCTGAGAATAAATGTAGTCCAAAATCAAAATTTCCAAAACTAATATTAGATTTCGAAAACAAAACTAACTATGTTATTCATTATCGAACTCTTCAACAATGTCTACAACACGGGCTAAAATTAGTGAAAATACATCGAATTTTACAGTTTAAACAAGCGTGTTGGTTAAAAAAATATATTGATCTCAATACGCATCATCGCGCGCAGTCAAAAAATGAATTTGAAAAGAACTATTTCAAAACTATGAATAATTCTTCGTATGGTAAAACACTTGAAAACGTTGATAAACGTAAAGATGTCAAAATAGTTACTCAATGGGAAAGTTATGGTCGTCGACTAGGAGCGCGAGCGCTCGTAAGTAAACCGAATTTCCATAGTGCAACACAATTTACGCCAAACATGATGGCTATTCAATTAAATCGCGTTAAAACATTATATGATAAACCGACGTACCTTGGGTTCTGTGTTTTAGAATTATCAAAATGGCTTATGTATGAGTTTCATTACGATTACATGTTGCCAAAATACGGTGAAAATATTATTCTAAATTACATGGATACAGATTCATTTGTTTACACAATTAAAACGGAAGATTTTTACTCCGATATAAAAGACGATATAAATGATCGCTTTGATACATCAGATTTTTCGCCCAATAATCCGTATAATATTCCACTCGTAAATAAAAAAAAGGTTGGTCTTATGAAAGATGAGAATAATGGTTGCATTATGAAAGAATTCGTAGGGTTAAGATCGAAAATGTACTCCATAGATGTAGTTGGCTGTAAAGTTATTAAAAAAGCTAAAGGTATTAAAAAAACCGCAGTAGACGGTTTAAGTCTGAACGATTATAGGGATTGTTTGTATAAAAATAAAATTTTCTATAGTAATATGTTAGTTTTTAGATCGCAAATTCACAACATTTACACACAGCGGATAAATAAAATTTCGTTAAGTTATTTAGATGATAAGAGATTTGTAAAAGATGATGGGGTGGAGACTTATGCCTGGGGCCATTATAAAATAAAATTGTAAATAAAATTGTATGTATAAAATTGTAAATAAAATTGTATGTATAAAATTGTAAATAAAAAATATTTGTCCATTAAATTTTGTATTATTTGAAATGCTTATTACGGTTACGTGTTGCCTCTCACGACAAGAATTTGAACTCAATTAATATATAAACAGCAAAACATTGCAGCATTCGATCTTATTTTTGTGCTACCACTTGATAAACACAGTCGTGTTATTAAAAAATTCTATAAGTAACGTGTGTGAAACATTAAAACTTCATCATAATGTCACAAACAAACTATTATGTCGATGATGCAATAGTTAACATCGCAAGTAATTACCGATCCGATAATATTACTGATAGAACGCAATTAAATTACTTATTCATGGATCGAGTGTTTAATGAATTGGTTAAAGCAAGCTTAGACGAATCTACAAGAGTGCACATTTTGGTAATTTACGCTATAAAAGATCGTGATGACGAAGATTCAACTCCATTGTATAAGTTAAGATCCTATGAAAGTACGATAAGGGACCCGTTATGTGGATGGTTCTCACACATCATCGATTGGGCTATCACGAAGTGGCAGGACCACTTCGAACATTTAGGCAATGTTTATTTGGATCGTGTAATCGTCTATGAAATATGATGTAAAAAAATAATAATATTTTAATAAGTTAGAATTGTAACATTAGGATTAATTGTGAATAAAACAATATATACATTAAATTGTTTTTATTTATTTGCATAAATACAATACTTTTTTAACAATAAATTGGTATTAGTTTATTTTCACACCAGTTTTCTTGTGTCTCCTGTTAGAGGCGAATACTCGATTATTCGATCGTGTAATAGCAAACAAAATGCTGAAGTGTTGCCCGTTATGCCGCCAGGACTGTTTTCAAATTCGATCATCACGTCAACAGGTCCGCTTTTGGTTTCTTCATTTTGAAAAGAGCAATCAATAACAACAATAGGAGCGACATCTTTGAAATTTGATGCTGACAGCAGAGGCCATAATTTGTGTCCATAGTAGGATTGTTTAAATCTAGCATACATATCATAAATCAGTGCAAAACGGTTCTCCGGATAAGAAATATTTTGTTTGTCCTGAGGATATGTTTCAGAATTTAAGTGTACTTGTACACTGGTAAGCTGACAATGATTAAATTCACTAGGATTTTGGCTCGAATTGTTCAGCTTATTCGACTGTAAGGCGAAAATAACAAATCTAGGTTTTTCCAATTGGTTGCTAGTCTTTACGCGCCAAACATTATGAGTGGTTTTAGGTATATTGGGATATTCATACAGATCCCAACTTCGAAAACTCATTTGCACAGGTCTATCACTTTGAATTGTTTTATACAGCTTAAGACGTGCAGCGTCGCTTAATGTAAATTGCGGCATTCTCCATACAATTTTCGTAATTTCGAGTTTATAATCGGCAAGGCCCGTAAAAACGCTGTTATTATTTGTTCTTGCTCTCGTTAAAATTAACTCATGTCTGCAATTGGGTATTATCTTGTTATAATCTTCAGCAAAACCTAAGAACAATTTCAAAGGCACGCAGAAATTAAAAACTCCTTTCTGCAGTTTTATAAGCCCGTTGTTTTCTAAGCTCCATCCGGAGTTAAATTGGGTTAAGCTCTCGTCTCGATCGAATGAAATATAATTTTTTAATGAGGTGGTAATACCCAAGTTCCTGCAATGATCAATTTTAAAAGAATTCAGTTCATAGCGACAGTCCTGGAACAGAAACGCCACGCAATTATTATTAAAATCCAGCTGTTCCGTGTCGCTCGGTTGTGTTCCATCCTGTTTTAATAGAGTGCCGTCGACATATAAAAAACTCTCGCTAGGTTGTAAAATTAAATCTTGACTTTGAATGGCAATTCGAATTGTGTCGCTATTATTAAAGGATTCAGTATACGGCAAATAGTGTCCGAACGTCTTTTTTTTTATCGATTCATCAAATCGAGGAATTGTAGATATGTCTAACAAATTACTCATTGTGTAGAGTTAATCCTAAAGACTTTAAGAATTGTTTATTCTGTTTGGTTAAGAAAATAGGACGTTTTGTTGGTCTCGTTGTTACTGCTGTTGCTGGTGACACTGTCGATAAGGTTGTTGCTCCTTTCAAATCAGACGCACAACTAATGTTTTTAATCGATTCACGACCATTATTACTGGTGCTGTTGTTAAAAATTAACATTTTAAAAAAGATCTTATTTCATCGAAGTCAGCACTTCATTAGACGATATTATCAGAACATCAGTGTTTTATACCTATCCTAACTGCACGGTTTTAAATGCAGTCTTAATGTGATAGTTTCGCCACGAAAATCAATCAAATTTCCGTCCTGATCGACCAAATCGATAATAATTGAACTTATGGAATTGGTGTTTACAGGCAGGTAGATTATATTCTTTGGAACTTTGTTACACGAATATCGGCCACTTAATAAAGAAAGCCTATGCTCGTACAACAAGAACGGTGAATCGGACTCGCGGCTAGTTCAGACGAGAATGGGGTAGGTCCGAATTAGTGACAAACTTGGAGACATCAATAAGGGCGCCACACTATTTCTTCTATAAGGTTTCAAATAGCGAAAAAAACCTAGTAAACGAAATAAAAGAATTTGTAGACGTGAATGATATATGCCTTTAATAATAAATAAAAACAGTTTGAAATTAAAAATAAAACAAAGAATATGCTTGACGATAACAACTCCTGGTCTCAACAGGCTTGAAAGGCTAATAAAACCAGTCGCTAAAATTAAACGAAAAGAAAGTACATATACTACGAAATAAGGTTGGTTCTGTTCCTGTGTTTGCAAGTACCTATTTACAATACACAAATAAATATATAAAAGAATAATAATTCAGTTTCAATGAAAATACAATCCGCTTAAGTGGAAGAGCTCTCCTACCCATCAAAACTTGCGGCACTAAAATCACCGAACGATAACATAACCAAAAATACTTTGCAAACGGAGTACGGTCCCTAACTTATCAATCGTAAGGTACGACTAAAAGAAATTATGGTGACGACAAAGCCACTCAAGGGTTGTTGAGAACGTAGGATAATAACAGATTAATTTAAACGTTACTAAGTAACACTAACCAAAGTACAGTTACTAATTAAATGTAGGAAAAAAAGACAGTGAACTAAAAGTAGTAACGAGCTGAAGGCTCTACAATAGTTACAGAAATAATAAAAATATTAAGAACGTAGCTAACAGTCGGGGCTTAAATATATATTCTTAGCTTTCGCTGAGCCGCCGAAGGCACGCTGAAGGAGAAGAAATGTTGTCGGAAGTGCTGTCCGTAGTCTAGCGGTAGTACATCAACATAACACTTGACAGTAGTAGTAAGTCCAAAGCTTAACCAAGCTAACAGCTGGGGGCCAAGATAACTGGACCGGAGCTGACACAAAACGAAACTTAAGACCAAACTTAAGAACAAAGCTTAAAGCCCAAAACGTACGACTAAGCTTGGGACCAAACTTAACGACAAAGCTGTACGACCAAGCTTAAAGACAAAGCTTAAAGACACCTAAAAGAAAAGAAATATATAACCTCCAATTTTCACGTGGTTCAAAGAAAAAGATTACCTGTCTCGGCGTTAATAAATCATCCAATCGTTTTATTGGCAGGAACAGATTCGCACCATGGCGTGACTTAACAAGTCGGTACCCACCGATATTAAACTCAGATTTTCATGGATTATTTAAAACACAATAAGCAGATGTCTTACAGACCACGAAAAACAGAAGTACGTTAAAACCGGAAATAATATAATTTGACATGCGTGGAAAAAGACTGGTCAGTGGAGCTACTAAAATAAGCTGAAACTACTACTCATGGGACCTAACTCCCAATCGGACAATAATAACGTAACAACTTCATTTATTTTATATCCTGGTAAAACATCAGGTGCGAATTCGTGAATTGTATGAACAGGTCTATTATTCATATATGATCCGATAGTTATGCTGCATTCAACGCGGATAGAATTAACTTTGTTTATGTTGACAGGCAAATCAGACGAAACAATTTGGTTTGGTTGAATTACACGTTTTCCAAATCCTAAAACTTCACCAACTGTTCGCTCCTTGTCAAAGTAAACTGGTTGTGATGTTTTAATTTCGGTCTTGAGGGTGTTAGTATTGGCGCGAATAGTAATTGCAGTCGAAGACTGTGTTCTTTTTAACACGCTTCTAATGTATTCTTCTATATCATCAATTTCATACGACCCTTCTGGTATTTCAATTATTTCATTTCCAATGTGAAACAAGTTATTTGTTTTAAGAATATTGGAAATTGAATTATATGTGTATAAACTAACTAACCCGCACTCATATTCATCATTTAATTCTATTGGAGGAAAATAATTTGCGCATAAAGTAGATTGATTCCCAGAAAAATTTAGAATTCTAGACATGATCAAGGTTATAATAAAACTACCAAAATATTTATAAAACTCTTTATTTATAGCTAGTATTCTCAAATAAAAAATTTAAACATAAATGGCCACATATTACAGAATCATTTGTTTGATATGTATTATAATTATACTTTATATTATTTCCTAAATAATAAACGATTTGACGAGGCGGCCTCAAGTTTCCATAACTGTCGAAATATTTTATTTGTGTTCCTCTTTTAGTATATGCTACCCAATGAGTACCAGGTCCGGTCGATGTATCTAAATTTACAATTCCGCATTCTGTATGACGAGGTTTGCATGGTAGAGTATTTAACATAAACACGCCTCTAAAGTTGTCTATATATTTTGCAAACTTATATAAATCGAGCTCGTTGAGCGGTCTTTTTGGTAGCATATTTAAAAGTTTTTTGGTTTTAAATAAAGACCGAGTCCTTTTCTATATGGTTTAAGAAATAGTCCTTTACCCATAGCAATTGTATCCATTTTTTTGTTGTGTCGTTCACTTTCGGACAATTGTTTTCGTGCTGTTTTCATATCGCTAATAGCCTTTGCGACCCCCGCTGCCCCGCCAGATAAGGCGCCAATTGCAGATAAACCGGCGAATATAGGTAGAAGGGGTAACACACCGCCTAATTTTGGAACGGGTATCACCCGCGATCTCGGAAGTTTAATTTGTTTATTTTTAGCATTATTTTTTGCTGCAGCTAGCGCTAATTTAATTGCGCTTTGAATGTTTTTAGTTTTCTTAGATTTTATAACAGACCGACTCTTTGTCATTATAGAACGTAAGGTTTTAACCTTTTTTTTTCTTCTTCGAATTATTAACTCTTAGACCCATTCCTAGTTTTGCTTTTCCTTTCATAACGTTTGTTACGAACCACGCGTTCGTTCGTTCTCCAAGTTTTGCGTTACTATCTTTAACTCTCTCCCAAGCTCTTTCGGCTAGCTGAATATCAGCTTGATTTCTTATAGATGTATCCTTAGATTTAGAATATGCGATATCGTGATCCTTACATGCACGATCTAAAGGATTTATTCCTGGATCGCCTCTAGCTAACCGTTTATTTAATTTCGTGCCGGGCCCGCAATATTGATATCCACCAGGCAGATGAATTTCAAATGGTAATTTATTTATAACAGTGTTGAGTAAACCTTTACCTCGAACGGTCGACTGACATTTGATTGAAGGTTTTTTATGTGGATTCATTTTATAGCGATGCTATTAATATCGCTGTTTTCCATGTACTGGCTTATTTTTAAATAGTAACACATATATATTTTTTATTTAGTTGTTAAAATGCGATTGGTCGATCAACATGAAAAATTACCCATAAAAAATATCGATGTTATTCAAAACGATAAAACGTTTTTTAAACATAGCAAATTATTACCGAACAGTATTCGTACAATTATAGTTGGAACATCCGGTTCTGGTAAAACAAATGCAGTTATAGCTTTAGTTATACATCCGAACGGGTTGAAGTTTGAAAATATTTACGTATATTCGAAATCTTTATATCAACCAAAGTACGAATATCTTCAAAAATTATTTTCTGATATACTTAAAACAAATAGGATATTATACCTTTTCTGAACACAATGCAGTTCTCCCACTTGAGAAGGCAAAAAATAATTCAATATTCATATTTGACGACATTGCGTGTGAAAAACAGGACCATATAAGATCCTTTTTCTGTCGAGGACGTCATAAACAAATAGATAGTTTTTATTTATGCCAAACATATAGTCATATACCAAAACAATTGGTTCGCGATAATGCAAATTTATTAATTATTTTTAAACAAGATAATTTAAATTTAAAACATATATACTTGGACCACGTTAATACCGATATGAAACTTCAACAGTTTCACGAAATATGTTCGAAATGTTGGAAAGAAAAATACGATTTCTTGGTTATTAATAAAGAATGCTCAATAGAAAACGGTCGTTATCGGAAAGGATTCGATACATTTATTTTATTATAAATAAATTCAACATCAATCGCTGAGTTCATTATACTTCCCGACAGCTGTTCGTATCTGATCATAAGCTGTTCAAAGCTGTTCGTATCTGTTCATAAGCTGTTCTAAGCTGTTCATAAGCTGTTCAAAGCTGTTCATTAGCTGTTCGTAAGGTGCATCTAAGCTGTTCGTAAGCTGATACAATGAAAGAAAAATTAGTTAAGGATCTTATTATTGCGCGAAACATAATTCGTAAAAAATATAAAATGCTGAAATCTGATAGATTAGAAAATACATCTCGTTGGGAAGAAATCTTGCAACCGATTACGTCTCCTTTAAAACAATTAACAACACCAGTAAATATCAGTAAATCTGACGCAACTACGTTTACAGTCGGCAATGAGTCATTAACATCGAAAATAAAAAGGAAAAAAAAGTCGTATAAATCAAGTAATAAAAGTGCCTCACCACCGACAAGCGACACTACATCAATTTCCTCAGAGTCTATTGATTCTACCCCTGAAGATTCCATAGTAGAGGAGTCATCGACAGATAAATCTATACGATTGCTTAACATAAGTCACACAGATTCTGATAATAAGTATGGTCCTTACTTCAGTCCTGATGATCAAAAGTGGAAAATTGGCAATTCTCCTTTCACCATGAACAATCAAAATATCTTTATAAACGATAAAGTTTACAAGTTAACAGACGGCTTAAAACTTTTAATCTTTTTTAAAGAACCAAATCTTAAAATTTGTAATAACAGTGATATTTCTGATTATTTAGAAATTGTAGAAGGATCTAATGTGTTGTATCGCAATTATAATAAAACACAACAGCTTGCTGGAAATAAAAGTTTTAAGTATAGATTAATTAAAAGCCTTTCAGAAAACATTCACACAGGTTCAGGGTTGATGGAGTTTTCAACAAATAAAACAGACTATGTATATTGGGACAACCCTAATGAGCTAGTAGACAGGCTTAAACTTTTATTGGCATCGCAACAAGCTGGACATAATAATCATAATAACGAAATTATTAGTATCCTTGAAGAATTACGAGAGGCTAAAATTATAATATAAAATTATCGCTTTTGTTTAACTCTTGTCATTCTAAAAATGGGTATCGACAAATTCGGACGTTCTTTTCCAAGACAGCGAGTTGGATTCATTTTAAGTGCTGATGGTAACGTAGATATAAAGCATAAGCGTATCTGTAATTTACGTAAACCTACAGAAATTACCGATGCAACTAACAAATTTTATGTTGATGAACAAGTTAATCTAAGTTTGAAACATGTTAAACAAGATGTGAAAATTTATGTCGATCGGAAATTTACTCAAAGTTTGATGCCTATTAAAAATGAACTAAGACAAAAGATCTTACAGACTTCAGAGTCAATTAAAACGCTTGAATCGGCAATAAGGAAGTTAGAAAAACAATGTCATGAAGTTGATATGAAACTGTCAAAAGTCGCCCAAAACACCGTTAATCCACCTCCTCCATCACAAAACTCCAAGTTCCCATCAGAAACAAATAGTTTGCTGCAGCCATCAGTGGCATCAAATACGAGATCCAACAAAAGAATGAAAATAGAATGACTAAACAACAACTAGTAAATGAACTGCATAAACCAGCGCGACGCAACACAAAATTCATAAAAGGCTGAAATTTATCAAGTGAACTTTTAAAAGTGAGCAAGGTTTAGACGTAAGCGCATATTAAGGAAGTTTTGTACATTATTTGCAATAAAATTTTAACATAATTATCAAATCGCTAAAATAAATAACATTTTAGACGAGTTTTAAAAAATATATTTTATGTTCTCAACAAAGAAGGTAGTTTCTTTAACACGTGTGTGACCGGGCGTGACCTCCTCAACGAAATTACATCATCCTAGCATATGTAGTTTTTTAACACGTGTGTGACCGGACCGCGACCATGGACCCCTACATCCTGTTACGCGTCGACACGTTTTTTAAAATTATTCCATGGGTCTGAATCCCTTCTAAGAATTACATCATACACGCACGTGTTTAAACTTGTCGTGACCGTGACCGACCATCGACATTATGACCGTGTTTTAAAAAATATTTCGCTGAAAGTAGGGATAAAAATACTGTATTTAAACTCATCCGTTTTCTTCAATTATCATCAGTTCATTCGTATTAGTTCGAAGTAAAACAAGCACCATGGAATCCAACAAGAGGCAAAAGAAACAACAACACTCCTCGGCAGCAGTGACCAAGAAAAGCCGAAACAGTCTAATTGACGCGTTTAATGTGTTTTCAAAAGTGGTGTGGTTAAACCTGTCCACGATGAAGCAATTCAAAGCATATAACATCTCGGTGATAACTCGGCATATCACCAAATTCGGCGAACGTATTATGCTCGAATTCGATCAAGGGCAGAAGCTGTACCTACCGGAGAGGTACAACAGTCTGAATGAGCGGCAGTTGGCTGAAATTGGCAATAAAAAGTACACCCTAGTGAACACAGGGTTAAAAGGGAAGAAATTTCAGCTACACCTGCTACTCAAGACCGATCTTCCATCCAACCTCAGGACGCTGCGCCCGCCCTCTCCGGTCAACATCCCGGCTCAACCGTCGCCTTATACCAACGTCATCCAGCATCCTTACGTCAACCAGCCTTATACGAGTCAGCTGCCGCCTTATGTCAACGCAGGACAGCATCCTTACGCCGTCCAGCCGTATGTCAACGCAGGACAGTCTTTTACTGTTCAACCTCCGCCTTATGCCAACGTCGTCGCCGTCCCGACTCCTAGTCAACAACAAGCCGTTCCAATAATGGAAACGCAAGTAATAAACGAAGTAGACGATATAATTGGATCGTCAGATGACGATGATAATATGCCCACATATGACCCGGATGATCCGATCCATTTTTATTCGCAAAAACACATGATTGGGATAGAAGAAATAAAATAAAATAAAAGTAAGTTTTCTATAATTTTTATTTCATTTTTTAGAAATATATATTTAAATATTACAGTTTTAAGTTTCATAATACATATATTTCTATTTTACGAACTAGAGTTTAATAAGTTTTCATATATATTTTTACGATCTACATTTTACGTGTACATTTAAACATTCTTAAATATAAACACATTAATTTTTTTACTTTTTCTTCAGATATGCTGAGAAGACTACAGGGACAGGTATCAGGTCCATCCGTTGCTGTCGGTGAGCTCCAACAACAATTTTCACCATGCTGCGAATAGCCGTCAACAATCACAAATCCTACATCAGCCCGTTTCTTCAGAAAATTCAGAAATTCGACTATGTGATGGTCAAAAATCAAATCTCCATACGTTTCCAAAAACTTTTCAATATCCATGACGACGACGTGCAACAGCAACAGACAGCAACGGACGACTGAATACGCGCTCTTCTCAATATAAATATAAGTTTTTTATTATTTTTTAGTTTTGAATTTTTTTTTTAATGCATGTTAGTTTATAAGTATAATTGTATTATTTTCGATAACCAAAATAAAGAAAACATAATGAATTTTTGACTTTTTCTCTAATATAGTATACACATACAATCATATCATTTTAACAAAGAAATATTACAACTTATTTTAGCGGACTATAGACATGCGAAAATATTACAGATCAAGGTGCTCTTCCAAAACGTCTATGAATATTGACGAGTGTCAACATTTATGCATGCTTTGGACCACTTTGATGTGTAATATTTTCACATGTCTAGCCCACTAAAATAAGTTATAATATTTCTTTGTTAAAATGATATGATTGCACATGTACACTATATTAGAAAAAGTTAAAACTTTACTTCGTTCAAACTTACTCATTGTTTTTATCATCCAAACACCCCCACAAATTAGTAGTATATGGTTATAATAGATTCTTAATTTAACTATAGACGCTAAGGTAGAATAAATATTGTAAACAAATTTACCTAAATAAAACATTTTAAGTTTATTCTTTTGTTTTTATCATACAAACACCCCCACCCCGCACCCGCACACACGCCAGAAACACCGCAAAACACATCTTACGCCAAATACACACGCCAGACTCAAACACACGCCAGCATCCTACGCCAGCAGTGAACCACGCCAAGCCCCCACGCCAGACACACGACGCCAGGATCCCACGCCAGACACACGACGCCAGGATCCTACGCCAGACACACGACGCCAGGATCCCACGCCAGACACACGCCAGGATACTACTCCAGCATCAAATTCACACGCCAAAATCCTAACATACACCACAAACTACCACGCCAGACCCACAAAACACAACACTTACTACGCCAGGATCCTAACACACACGCCAGACACCTACGCCAGACACGCCAAACTCTAAAACACATATAAAGTGACGCCAGGATCCTCAAAACTACGCCAGGAGTGGATTAGAACAGCCCTTTATACTCTACTAACTACAAAATCAAATACGGCCCACGTTGCTAGCAGCAAATGGCTCGCCAGTTAAAGTCAGGGGTAGTACATGGGTTACTGTTACTTTAAATAATTGGGTTACGCGGATATTAGTTTTAATTGTCGACAAACTTCAGTGCCCAATTTTGCTGGGTACAAAATTTTTGGAAGACCATAAGGCGGTCCTAGATTTTACAAAAAATAATATACGGTTAATAAATGATCTTGGTATTGAAACATGTGTGACGACAAATAGGTCCGTAAGTAATAAAGAAATTAAGGTAGAAAATAGAGTAAACAACGATATTGTAAATAAGGAAAGCATTAATGTCGAAAATAAAGATAATAAAAGCGTAGAAACCTTACGTAACGTAAATAATCCTTTAGAGGAAGTAATAAATAGTATAGTTAATAAAAATATTAAAGAAGATAGTTTAGACATTTCAGACAAAATTGGAAATAACAGCGGCTTTACGTACTATAAGCTAAGGATAATAATCGAAATCAAAATCAACGTTCAACGTTTACTGGAGTTCCAACAATCTTAATCGAGTCTGGGTTTTGGTCGACTGGGGACAGGACGATGTGTGTCTGTCCAAAAGACCCTTCACGTCAGGTCCTTCCTGACTAAAACGGAACGATAAAGTTAATGGCAGTGAGTGGAAAACGCGAAGTTAAAGTGAGTGGAAAGTCAAGCGGTAGCAATAGACAAATCTAAATTGCCCCATAAGTGTGTCGGTTTAGGGACACTAAGCGGGTTAGGTTGTTCGTTTAAGGTAGCATTTAGATATGGTAAAATGACATTTGGTAAGCCGCTTTTCCTTTTTCTTTCATAGTCGTCCACTATTATTCTTATTAATACGTTATTGATCATAGTCAATTTTCATAGAAATTAATTTTTTTTGTCGTTAAAATTGTCAAAAAG
Organism: Elmis aenea; assembly: GCA_947652605.1. Classification (NCBI taxonomy): domain Eukaryota; kingdom Metazoa; phylum Arthropoda; class Insecta; order Coleoptera; family Elmidae; genus Elmis; species Elmis aenea. Next base: position 40,952,587 of record OX393577.1, read on the forward strand.
AAGCATGCCAGGTGTCATGCTCATTAAACGGGGGGGAATTGTTACAAACCCCGCGTTTAACAACTGCTGGATTACTGTGCTAAGCGGTAATCCAGTGGGGATGGCCACGATTTTGTTAATTGTTAAGTGGTGGCCAAGAGCAAGTGACGCGTGTTTAGCAGAAGTCACGGTAATTATGTAAGTAGTAATTAAGTATTTATACATGTTTATGTTATGTTTAGATTTTAAGGGTAATGTAAGGTATTTCATTTATTTATTGCTTAAATCGATCATAATTAAAGTTTTATTCTTAATTCGGTACTTTCTTTGCATTTAAATCCGGCACCCGATAACGGTACCCTACGCACTTGCGTAACAATATTATCTACGTGGACTAAAATATATTAATAAATGCATAAATATATTAATAGAATAAAATTAAGTTGGAATGCAATATTAATTGCCCTGTTTCAATGCATTCCTTATGGAAGGTCAAAATGACCCCTTCCGCTATTCTAGGTATAATCGATATTCCGCTGTTTGTGTTTAAGAAGAGGGTTAATAAGCCTTATTAACGAAAAATTAATAGATGAAGATTGCCACAATTTTTACTACAATTTGGTTACATCTGACGAAGCACCTGAACTGGGAGAGCTAGACGACGCCGACGAAACAGATGAAGAAAATTGAGAATGAAGTCCAATATTTTAGTTTTTGTTACTTTTAATTTTTGTATTAATCTCTTTCAAAAAGATTTTTTGTTTGTTTTAATTTTTTTTAACCACCAAAATCATTAACTAAGTCCTAAATATGAGGGCACATAACAGATGGACAAACTTGATGTCCTTTTTTCTGTGTGAAAAATTGCAAAACAATTTTAAATTGGGAATTATTTTCCTCACACTGTCAGGATCATCCTAGAAAATTTAAGCATTTAGGTAATTGAGTGCTTTAATCTATAAATCACAAATATCACAAAATCTTTAAACAGCAGTCCTATAAAATTCACCCCAAGTGACATATCAGCTTTTGCCTTGGAACCACATAAAATAACAAATGTACGCATTTTCAAAAGTTGCTGACGGGTACCGGAACTGAAAAAAAAAATCGATTTGAAATTTATTTTAACCTGTATTTTAGGTTTTACTTGTTTGTGCAAATTTGTATAAAAATCGGCGAGTTACGAGTCGTGCTATAAGTTTCTGTTCCTACTTAACAAGGGCTTCTAAAATATTTTCAAGTGGCGTTTTTGTGTTTGCTTATTTATTATAACTGATGTTGGTCCAGAACTATTATAAACAAATCATTCTTCCCTACTTTTATAATATCTGGTATAGCCAATTTAAATATTGTTCATAATTCATAGATATTGCTAATAATCGGTGAGGTAGGTGCATATCACCGTGAAGAATTTGTTAAGATGACATTAGACGACATAGAAGACAAAGATACGATGCTGGTAGTAAAAACTGCAAACACAAATTAATATTCAGAGAACTTTTATGGTTATCGATGGAATCGACATTAAGTTGTATAGAAAATATGTAGTTCTACGGACTTGCTCATACCACACATCGGCGATTATATTTTTTTTTATAAATATGGAAAATGTACTACCCAGCCGAAAAGTTTTCATACTATAGAAAATGCTCCTTGCAAAATAGTAAGGGTTATTAAAAGCGAATTAATTACTGGTCATTGACTCCGCCGAAGTGATGGCGGTGAAAATAGCACTAACCTAAAATGACATGGAGGATAAAAATCCTCAGCAGTAGCCGAAACTTATTTAAAGATTTAATCCAAAATAAACTTGACATGGCTGTTAAGGAATGTCATTTTTTTGCTATGTTGAGAAATGTCATTTTGTTTATTTATGAGATGTAACGGTGATATTGTGACGCCACTGTCTTATACATTAACTTGTATGTGGTGGGGATGCGAGCACCGCTAGAAACGTACTATGTAAACGCAGTAACAAGTTAACAGCGCAGAGATGCAGATGTAATGCTCCGCATTTGTACAGTTTACTATAAATAAAAGTTTTCCTTGTTATACAGGGTGATTGATTGAGACCGGGCATTAAAAATATATGAAGAATGAAAAAGGGTATGGATCTGAAATTTTGGTTATGACCATAATGGCATCTGATCTGTTTATTGAAAATATTTTCAAGATGGCGACACTTCCGCAAATACCGGAAGTTGGCGTCTACTTTTTTATTTTCAATACAATGGTCTATTTTTTAGTGCATTTTTGGATTCAAAACTTTATTTTAGAGGGACTTTTATTAGCATTCCCTATACCTAAGTGCAGTTATTTTTTAGATTTTTGGACTTTTTTGAAAATTGTTTGATTTTCACCGTGATGCTTAATATTATCTAACATGGCCATTTTTAAAGAAAAAACGCTTAAATTTAGACCATGCCTAGAAGAAACCTTGGACTACATCCTGAAATTTTTGCAATCGATGAATTACTTACAGGGTGTCCAAAATTTAATTTTCTTTTAATACAACTTCAGACCACTAAAACTCGTTTTTTTCAAATACAATGCCCAAACTTTTTTTTTATTTTCTAATGCAAAATTACATTCTGCATCAACCTGTATGAGCGTTTCCTATACCTATCTGCAACAGTTTTCGAGTTATTAAGAATTTTTGATAAAGTTAAGAGAAATTGCAACATTTTTAAATAGTAAGCCTTGGAAATGACAGCAAATGCCAATATTAATAACTGTAAACCACTTTTATTGCGTTTGTCTGAAGCATCCATGAAAATGTATAATCAAGAGTATTCAAACACGAATATTTTGAACTTATTTTATATTCATAAAGGATGTAACAAGATTATTGAAAGAACTTGCCGCGTGGTCAGTGAGAGTTATCCTTATTTGACTATAATGACCACACAGAAATTTTAATGAATAGAATCAATTTTTTTTTCAATTTAGAAGAGTGAAATCTGCTTGTATTCGACCTAAGCATGTGACAAATGATGAAACTAACAAAGTTAACATCCTGAGATATTTTAATGACCATCCTCAGCGATCAATTCGATTGGTAGCGCAAGACTCGGGTTTAAAATACTATGCTGTACAAGCTACATTAAAAATACACAACTATTCGTTGACACTTTCAATAATCTGAATTTGTCCAAGAATGTAAAATAAATTCAAAATATCCGTGTTTGAATACTCTTGATAATCCATTTTCATGGATACTTCAGACAAACGCGATAAAAGTGGTTGACGGTTATTAAGTATTGGCATTTGTTGTCATTTCCAAGGCCTACTATTTAAAAATGTTGCAATTACTCTTAACTTTATCAAAAATTCTTAATAACTCGAAAATTGTTACAGATAGGTATAGGAAACGCTAATACAGATTGATGCATAATGTAATTTTGCATTAGAAAATGAAAAAAAAGTTTGGGCATTGTATTTGAAAAAAACGAGTTTTGGTGGTCTGAAGTTGTATTAAAAGAAAATTAAATTTTGGACACCCTGTAAGTAATGCATCGATTGCAAAATATCCAGGATGTAGTCCAAGGTTTCTTCTAGGCATGGTCTAAATTTAAGCGTTTTTTCTTCAAAAATGGCGGTGGTAGATAATATTAAGCATCACGATGAAAATCGAAAAATTTTCAAAAAAGTCCAAAAATCGCAAAAATGGCTGCACTTAGGTATAGGGAATGCTAATAAAAGTCCCTCTAAAATAACGTTTTGAATCCAAATGGGCAATAAAAAATAGACCATTGTATTTGAAATAAGAAAGTAGACGTCAACTTCCGGTATTTCCGGAAGTGTCGCCATATTGAAAATATTTTCATTAAACAGATCAGATGCCATTATGGTCATAAGCAAAATTTCAGATCCATACCCTTTTTCATTCTTCATATATTTTTCATGCCCGGTCTCAATCAATCACCCTGTATACTTCAGTTGCTCTATTATATGTACAATTAACATTGGTCCTTCGGCACGGATTGATTCCAACACACTCTTCACTTAAATTTAGAGGAAGCTTTTCTTATCTAGCACCGTTGTACTTGAATACTGTTATGCATCAATTGCATTTATCTGCTTTTCAATTTAAACGTATGTTAAAAAATGCTGTTCAGCAGTAAATATGTCTTTTATTATTGTAATTTTTTTTTTGTTTGTTAATGCTTATTTCTAATGGCAAGGTGGTAGAGAGCGCGAGCTAACCTTGTCCATTTGTGTATTATTTTATTTAATTGTATTGTAATGCACAATAAATATTATTATTATTATTATTATTATTATTATTATTATTTAAGTTCCAGTAAGAGTAAGCAATTAGAAGTAAAAAGTGTTCGGATCGACGCCGCCTTCCTCCATTATAAGGAAACTGCGTGGTAGTGTGGTTCTAGAAGACGGGCAGCAACACACACACAACCAAGCTCTATTGCACGGTCAGGTATTTATCCAGTATTCCATTTTCTCTCCTATAATAAAATGTCAACAATTAAAAAATTAATAAAACGAACAGGCATAGTTAAACATAAATTAACGTCTTTCGAAACTTTTTTAGATAAAATAATTCCTTCTGACACAATTGACGAAAATATCATTGAACAATTAAAAATAAAAATTAACTTAGCTGAAACTTATTTGTTAACGTACGATGAAATAAATGTACAAGTGGGATTTATTGCCGACCTCAAAAGTGTGCGTGAATAATCACGAAATGAAACTGTACTCTGGGAAAGAATACCCGTTTTGGCAGTGTAATTTGCGATCGTGTCGTAAAAAGGTGGGTCTTAGGGTCGGTACCTGGTTTGATCATAGTAAATTATCCTACACCACAGTCGTTCGTTTTATCTATTTTTGGGCTGAGGAACAAACATCAGTGAAATGGTGCGAGAAACAGTTGGGTATGGCCGGCTCAACTGTTGTCGATTGGAACAATTATTTGAGACAGTTGTGTGTGTTTGCTATGGGGAAAAAACACTTTGGGAGAATTGGCGGAGAAGGTAAAATCGTCGAGATTGACGAGTCTTTGTTCATTAAACGAAAAAATAATGCCGGAAGAGTGTTGCCTCAGCAATAGGTATTCGACGGTTTGTGCCGCGAAACAGGGCAGCGGTTTGTAGTCACAGTTCCGAACCGTAGTGCAAAAACATTGACCAGTGAAATTAAGAATCATTTTCTACCCGGAACAACAATCATTTCTTGTTAGAAAGGATATAGCTCTGAGGAACTCGAGAAAGCAGGATTTTCGCATTTGACGGTTAACCACAAGTATCATTTCGTGGATCCTGAAACTGGGGCAAGTACCCAACAAGTTGAACGGATGTGGGGAAGTGCTAAATCGAGCAATAAGAGGCAGCGAGGTACCGCTCGTCATAATCTAGACTCATATTTGGCTGAATATATGTGGCGATCGGAACTGGCCGCGACTGGCGGCGATGCGTTTAATTCTATTCTCGCCGACATCGCTTCCTTCTGGGAGGCTGAAAACAACCGCTCGGAATAATGGCATGTAATTTTCACAGTAAGTTAGTTGAATAAAGTATGTTTTTGTGCGATCGTACTAGAAACAGCTTTGACGGACGCGTTAGCAACCATAAAGTACTGCATTACCGGCCCTATCCTTAGCAACGGCCGTAAAAGTTACTTTTCAGGCCGTTACTCTTAGCAACGGCCGAAAAAGTAACTTTTACGGCCGTTGCTAAGGAGAGGGCCGGTAATGCAGTACATACGCCGTCATCTGTCAGTGACAGAATGTCACGTAGTTTCTAACCTATAATTTTGAAAATTACTAAAAATTTAAATTGTTTTTAATTCGATCGCACAAAAAATGTAATATGCACCTCGGCCAAAACGTACTTTTTCGGCCTTGTCTGTTTGCTGGCCTCGTCTCAGACGCGGCCGAAAAAGTTACACTTTTTGGCCTTGATACATAAATAACTATTTTTGTAATAATGTAATAATGTGTTTTTTTTAGGTCCCCGGTAAGAAAAACCACGCCATGTGTCTTGATCTGGCCCGCCAAGTAAAACCTAAATATACAGGATGTTTCTTATATTAGCGAAAAAATTTAGGAGGTAATTCCTTATCGAAAATTAAGAAAGGACTTTTATATAAAAAATTTTCCTTGAGTCTCCTTTCGGAGGTTCACCCCCTTAAAGGGGAGCGGTAAAATTAGGTTTTCATTTTATTTCTCAAATTTGAATAAATGTAGGAGAATGATACTTGTTACCTAGATATTTTGTACTTATTGAAAGGTTTCCCAAAGTAATATTTTCGATCATCTCCCATTTTCACAGGGGGCTGAAAAGTGCGACCCCTGTTGATTTTTGAATCAGAACTTTTTGGTGGGTTGAAATTTTGCAATAAAACAAACAAACCAAGGTAACCACCAAAATGAATCGTTTTATATTGGAATATGTATTGGGGCATGTTTACTTATTTTATTTTTTACTCAAAAACTGTAGGTTTTTCAGGAAAAACTAAAAAAAAGTTTTTAAATGAATCAAGCTATCAAAAAAATTATTTCAAATTGTAAAATTTTAACTCACAAAAAAGTTCTGATTCAATAACCAACAAGGGTCACACTTTTCAGCCCCCTGTGGAGGTGGGAGATGATTGAAAATATTACCATGGGAAACCATTCAATAAGTACAAACCATTTACCAAATATCATTCTTCAACGTTTATCCAAATTTGAGAAATAAAATAGAATCCTAATTTTACCGCTCCCCATTAGGGGATGTAACTCCGAAAGGAGACGTCTAAGGAAAAATCGTAATATAAAAGTCCCCCCTTAATTTTTAATAAGGAATCACGTTCCAATTTTTTTCGCAATATTTAAGAAACACTGTAGGTACTATATTTAAAACAATATTTAATAGTTAAAACATCAAATGCATAATAAAATTTCGTTTTCAATTTTGTCATATATTTTTATTTTAACGCTATAGTCCAGCGTTATTTTATGTTTCATTTAGTGTTGGTGAATATTTGGTGATCGAAAATGATTGATACCCGCATATTTCAGACCGAAAATAAAATAACAAGTTTATGTTGGTATCCCGATAAAAAAGCACCTTAGGAACGCCATTTGTCAGAGTCGGTTAGGATTTGCGGCCCGCCTGAAAATATTATTATTTAATTTGGCCCGCTATCCAAAAAAGGTTGCCGACCCCTGATCTACCTGATCTAAACAATTCAATTAATAAAATCCAAAAGTTCCACTATTTACGAGCATCGCTCGGTGGTCAAGCAGCACAAATAATACATTCGTTAGAGTTCTCCACCGCTAATTATGATTTAGCGTGGGATTTATTATGCGAACGATTTAATAATTCGCGACTTCTTACACATAGCCATATTAAAGCAATTTGTGAGATACGTCTCATTTCTGACTTTAAACAATTACGTCAATTAATTGATAATACAACAAAACATTTGCGTTCTCTTGCGATATTAGGGCATTCCATTCAATTTTGGGACCCATTACTAATTTATTTATTGGTGAAAAAAAAATATAGATTTAGAGACAACGCGCAAGTGGGAGGGATTAAATAAGGGAACTAATAAACCAACATTTAAAGAGTTTCAAGAGTTTCAAGATTTGTTAAATGAAAGAACCGATATCTTAGAGACTTGTGAATTAAAACAACAAAGGGTACGACCAAAACTAAAACATAGTGCTTTTATTAGCTTCAGAAGTGAAGTGTAATAATTGTGGCAAAAATCATTTAATTTATTCTTGTAATGATTTTTTGAAATTAGGAATACCGGAGACAAAAAAGGTCGAATCATTAAAATTGTGTGTGAATTGTCTCCGTATAAATCACACTGTACAGGGTGGTCCAAATTCGATGGGATTGCATGGGTATCTCGCTTAATAAGCAAGATAGAGAAACGGTTAAATTACCAAAAATGAGCAGTTTTTTGGGACATACTCAGAACCGTTTTCAAAAATATAATATCATTTCCGGTTTTTGAGATATTAAAGAAAAAGTGTTTTTTTGTAATATTAATAATGTGTCATATCTCTGTTATTGTTGTAAATATCAAAAAAGGTAATTAAGAATATTTTTAGATATTTCTGTGTTAAGTTTGATCACACTAAAAAAAAACTTTTTGCGGTCGCCGTTAAAAAGTTATGACACAAACTTGCCTTTTTTTAAATAGAAGCTATAGTTGGCTATGGCCTACTTAAATTTCTTATTCTTTTCTCATTCCAAATATATAAGGGTTGATGTATTTATTTTCAATAATACGTAAGTTATAAAGGTTTTTCAATTTTTTTAAAGATGTAAAACAAAAAGTAGGCTGTGGAAACAAAAAAAATCAAGAAAAACAGAAAATGATAGAATATATTTGACAACTCTTCTGAGTTCATCTCAAAAAAGTGCACATTTTTGGTAATTTAACCGTTTCTCTATCTTGACTATTAAGCAAGATACCCATGCAATCCCATCAAATTTGGACCACCCTGTACATCACTGTAAATTAAAATCTTGTACTAAATGTAATCAAAGGCACAATTCATTGTTATACACTGAGTAAACACCACAAGCTAATGCGCAGTCAATACAAATGTCAGAAGTTTTACTAACTAGTCAAATGCATAACCAAGGGGTTATTTTAGCAACTGCTATTATATAGGGTGTTTCATAATTGAATTAGGGGTATTATTCCTTGGATGATTTTAAGAAAAAAAGTTCATATCAATGTAGGTCTGCAACCGCCGTATTTTTGAGATACAGGGTGTTAAAAGTTGAAAAAAATATCGGTTCATTCGTAAAATCTTTGATACCACTTTAGATATTTTTTTGAATTTAAGTAGTACTAACTAGGCATAAAAACACATTGTTTTCAGAAGAAAAAAAATTGTTCTATTTCTACCAATGGTGTCCGTACTAACATGTCCTTGAATATTTTTAATGAAAAAAATGATATGCCAGTTTTTTTTTTCAAAATAAATGTCATTTTTATAATTTTACTTTATCTCCTAGTAAAAATGGCCTCTTGACTTTTTTTGTCCGACGAACGGTTTTCGAGTAAACTTTTAACACCCTGTATCTCAAAAATACGGCGGTTGCGGACCTACATTGATATGAACGTTTTTTTTTTAAACATCCAAGGAATAATACCCCTAAGGATCAGCATTCAAATATGAAACACCCTGTATACAGTGTGTACAAAAAGTAACGTAACGGATCAATATCTCGTCTTGTAGCAAGTTTACAAAAAAAAGTTTCGAATAAAAGTTGTTTGTGGTGTTGTGGTGGTTGGTGCAGCGAGATTGAGGAGAGATAGAACTAGGTGTGCAGCGAGTGAAGCAAGCACCACGTGTGAACGTTCGAGATGTAATAGTATGTGTAGATTTATAATCATGTATTTGACTTAACAGTATAATAAATATAAACATAAGACTAGGTAAATGTTTTTGTAAAGTAACGTAACATGGTGTCAGTTGTGAAGATCTAATTAATCGTTGTTCGCAAAAAAATTGGAAAAACTTTTCAAGAAAATGGCAGAAGAAAACCTGGTAGAAGGTCAAATGAATGTGGTGGTTAATGTTGGTGCCCCAACTGCCTTTGATTGCGGTAATGCTGCTTCTTGGTAAACGTGGAAATCACGTTTTTTGAGAGATAAAGGGTGTCCCAAATTCGAGTAAATGCATGGGGATCTCGCTTATCTTAAGAGCTACGAGGTCGGTTAAATTAGGGCAAAGGAGCAAAATTAGATGCTCAACAAATATCTGCAAAGAAAATTTTCTTGGCTGTCCTAGTTCAAAAGTTATTCAAGAAAAACTGAAAAAATTTATTTTCGTTTTTTTGTCCTATTTCCTACATTTTTTAAGATATCGACAATCTGGAAGCACTTCTCCATGGCAACTTCTTACGCTTTATATTTTGAGATAACATAGAATTTCCAACAACGTTTCGTCTCTTTAGAACCATCATCAACTTCATTTTTTTAAATACGGCGAAAATTTTTTAATCTCACAGTCGGATAGCATTTTGTCTTCTGATTAAAATGATATACGAGGGGGGACCCAAAAATAACCGGAATTATTTTCTGAAGGGCGAGCCCCTTTTAGTTCGAGCTTCTCGTGCTAGGAGAATATTCTAGAAACCCTTCTGCATCAGTGTGCCTACTGGCGTTGCTGTGTGTTGCTGCGTTCGGTTTCAGTGAATTTTTTTCGAAGACTCTTTCAATGCATCTGTCTATTTTGTGATGGCTGATTTAGAAGAACTTGCGGCAGTGAAATTTGGCTGCTTCGTTTCGGGGTCGTAACCATAGCACCAAGATTCGTCTTCGATCATGATTGGGGGTAGGGGATCTGGTTCGGTCAGCCTTCAACTGCTCCTTCATGGCACGGCACGCGATTTTCTCTTTGTTGAGGTGTGATCAAGCGAGGCACAAATTTTGCTGCAACTCGTTTCATACCCAAATCTTCCGATAAAATTCGTCGATAGGAACTCCACGACACTCCAGTCAACGTCACAAGTTCATAAATGGTCCGACGACGGTCTTCCAAGATGGCTAGACGAATTCGTATCACATTTTCTTCAGTTGGTCAAAGGACGCCCGGGCCGAGGTTGATCGTCGTTGAGTGGCTTTGATGTCACCATATGTTTATTTGTACCTTACGATTAATAAGTTAGGAACCGTACTCCGTTTGCAAGGTATTTTTGGTTATGTTATCGTTCGGTGATTTTAGCGCCGCAAGTTTTAATAGGTAGGGGAGCTCTTCCAATTAAGCGGATTGTATTTTCATTGAAACTGCATTATTATTCTTTTATGTATATATTTGTGTATTTTAAATAGGTACTTGCAAACATCGGAACAGAACCAACCTTATTTCGTAGCATGTACTTTCTTTTCGTTTAATTTCAGCGAATGTTTTCTTTGTTAAAGTGGCCTTTCAAGTCTGTTGAGACAAGGAGTATATTCTAGTTATTGTCAAGTGTATTCTATGTTTTATTTGTTATTTCCAAGATTTATTATTTATTTATTATTAAAGGCATACATCATTCACGTCTACGAATTCTTTTATTTAATTTCCTAGGTTTTTTCGCTATTTGAAACCTTATAGAATAAATAGTGTGGCGCCCTTATTGATATCTACAAGTTTCTTTCTAATTCGGACCTACTCCTTCTCGTATGAACTATCCGCGAGTCCGAACTACCCCTTCTTGTTGCAAGAATAGTGGCTTCCTTAGAAAAGGGCCGATATTCGTGTAACAACTTTACGAGACGAACTCATAAAGACAAAATAGTAGTGAGATTATTGAACAAGCCTACCAGTAAAAGAATGCAGTTATTGGAGAGATTGACATTAGAAGATGCCACGAGAATAGCCCGCCAACCGGAAAAACAACGTGAAGAAAAAGTTTTGAGGCAAATGAGGGCAGAAGGTGAAATAAATAAAATGGAGAAGAATTTTCGAAAAATGTAACAGTTCAAAAGGAAAAACCTGACGATGATAATAATGACAAGTATCAACATATAAAATGCAAGTATTGTGGGAGGACACAGAGACATAATTGGAACAGGTGCGTGGCCAGAAAAGCCAAATGTAATAATTGTGGGAGACTGGGCCACTTTGCAAGAGCCTGCAGGACAAAAAGGATGAATAACATAGATGCAGAATGTGAAGATGAGCACTATATTGGAATGGTGTGGAATGAAAATAATAGTTACAAAGTGCCGGTGCGAGTGTTTTTTCAGGCAAAGTTTTTAGGTAGCCTTCAATTTAGAATTGACACAGGTGCAGACGTTGTAGCAACACCCGGAAGTTTCATTGGAAGGAAAATTAAACTATTCGAGTGTAACGAGAATATTAGAGGACCAGGGTCCTGTTTCTCGAAACTTACAAGCCTTGTAATACAATTCCGTAGCTTAGCTACACGTGTAGTTCCATGGAAACTACTGTAAACTACACGTGTAGCCTTAGCTACGGACTTGTATTACAAGGCTTGTAAGTTTCGAGAAACAGGGCCCAGATGGTAATAAATTACAGTTAGAGGTACTTTAGATTTAAGTTTAGCGTATAAGGATAAAGCTTATGTAGGTAAGCTTTATGTAGTAGATAATTTAAATTGTCCTATATTAGATACTCCTGCAATTGAAAAAATGAATTTAATTCATATTATAAATTTAGATAAACTTAAAGACTATGTGAGTAGTATAAGTAAAGATTTTCAGGGAATATTCAATGAATTAGGTTTGTTTAGAGACGAATTTTCTATAAAATTGGTAGATAATCCACAACCATTCATACAGGCTGTACCAAGAAGGGTGCCCATTCCATTATTAGATAAATTGAAACAAGAGCTAGTTAGATTAGAACAGTTAAAAGTAATAGAACCAATTGAAAATCCAACGATGTTTGTATCGCCTATAGTTGTAGTGCCGAAAGGTAATTCAGTGAGGATTTGCGGGGATTACACCCAAGTAAACAAAAATATTTTAAGACCAGTGTTCCCTATACTAAAGGTTGACAATACGGCACGGTTAAAAGGTGCAAGAGTTTTTTCAAAGCTAGATGCAAGTTCTGGTTTTTATCAGATAGGTTTAGATGAGAAATCAAAAGCATTAACTACTATAATAACACCTTTTGGAAGATATATTAATAAAAGATTACCATTCGGACATAATTGTGCGGCAGAGTATTTCTCGATGAAGTTTATGAACCTGTTCAAAGATTTAAATAACGTAGTAATACATGTAGATGATATTTTGATATTTGGAGATAATATAGAGGAACACGATAATCTTTTAAGTGAGGTTCTAAATAGAATAAATAAGGAGGGCATAACTTGAAATTTAAAAAAATGTGTTTTTGGAGTCCACACTATAGAATATTTGGGTCATGCAATAATGGCGAATGGAGTTAGTGTAAATCCAGAAAGAATTTTAGCTATTAAGAATTTCAAAGAGACAGAAAATAAAAAAGAGTTATTGCGATTCCTAGGAATGGTCAATTTTGTAGGTAGATTTATACCAGCTAAATCGAATATTTTACAGCCATTAAATGAAATGTTAAAAAACAATGTTATATTTAAATGGGATAAAATGCAAGATGAAGCTTTTAAGAAAATAAAAGAATTTTTACTTAAAGCTCCAACATTGACTCATTTTGATCCAGAACAAATATAATTGTATAGCAGTTCTTATGGTTTAGGAGCCGTATTATATCAAGAAAATGATAGTAAAAGTAGAAAAGTGGTAGCGAAAAAGAGGGGAGATGTTATATACAGGGTGTCCCAGCCAAGACGAATTATTCGATAGCTCTGTTATTAGTAATTTTTTTTTTTGTATTATAATTTCGTGATTAATACTGGTCCGGCTGGGCCAACCATTAATTTTTCTATATAATAAAATGGAAATGTAATAAAAAGAAATTGATGAGGATTAAATGATTACTTAATACTAGAGTTCACCCATCGGTGTCCTGAAGATGGCCGACGCACTCTGATTCACTAATAAACTAATCCTACACTAAACAAGTTCAAACGGTTTTTGTCTTTTCAATCTTCTAACCAACCCATGGTTGTCTAGCAGTTGTATTGCCTCTGGGTTTATGTGGTTTTGCAGTCGCGTTGCGTGTTTTTTAGCAAAGCGTTTAATTTCGCTAGATACGTCTGGAATACAGAGATCACGATGAATGTCCTTGTTTCTTACGTACCATGGCGCGTCAACTGCGTTACGAAGAACTTTATTTTGGAATACCTGTACTTTCTTGATGTTGCACTGTTTGGCACATCCCCACAACTGAATGCCATTAATCCAGACAGGTTTTAGTATCTGGTTATAGATAATAATTTTATTATACAGCGATAATTGGGATCGTCGTCCTAGAAGCCAATACAGTTTTCTATATTTTATACTTAGCTCTTCTTTTTTTTATTTTTATATGTGGCTTCCACCTCAGTCGCGTGTCGAGAGTCATGCCTAAATACTTGGCTGTCGTTTTATTCGGGACGACGTTCCCATTAATCGTTATTGGAATTTGTGTAAGTTTTTTATTCGTAAAATATATGAGAGTAGATTTTTGATCATTCAGTTTTATACTCCACTCGCTCATCCAATTGCTGATTCTATTACATGCATTCTGCAGTTTTATCGCTGCCTCTTCTGTATCTTTACCTACTGCCATGATTGCAGTATCATCTGCAAATGTGGCTGTTGTAATGTTTTGCAGTTGCGGCAAATCATGTGTGTACAGTAAGTAGAGGACTTGGCCCAGGACGCTGCCTTGAGGGACTCCTGCTTTCACTTCTTTCAGTGCAGAATATTCATTTTCTAAACAATCTACCTGATATGTACGACATTAACAGTTCTACATGATGTTTTGGTAGTATTCTGTTAAGTTTTAGTATCAGTCCTTCATGAGAAACCCTATCGAAAGCTTGAGCCACATCAAGGAAGATGGTAGAGCACATTAATTTTTCTTCTAATGCCTTTTCTATTACGTCCGTTATCCTGTGCACTTGGTCTATCGTAGTGTCTGTGTCTAAAGCCGAATTGATGGTTTGGTATTAGCTTTTTCCTTTCTATTACGGGTTGTAGTCTCTTTAGAAACAGTTTCTCGAATAACTTGGAGATGATTGGTAAGAGTGATATAGGCCGGTACGATTTGGCTTCATTTGGTGGTTTGCCTGGCTTTTGTATCATGATAACTTCTGCTACTTTCCAGGAACTAGGAACGTGTCTGAGTCTAAACGCTGCATTTATTAAATACGTCAGCATGACTATATATGTATAATGCCCAATGCAAGATTAATTCCAAACACATTTTTCTTGTGTCTGTTGAATTTGAAAAAAAACTTTGAGAACAACGCCTAAATGAAAATAAAATTGCCTTACAAGATAATTTATTTAAATACATACATATACACATATTATTAGGAAAAAATATAAAAACTAAAAAATAAAATTCTATGCCCAATCTGAAGGGGGTCAAACTGTGGTCTCCATGTTTGCCAAGCAAACTTTGCAGCAGGCCATTATGTGGTCCATGCACATTGCACAACTTTACAAATTTTCAAAAAAAAACGTGTCTTTCGATATTTGCAATTCCCTCTTTTACCTGGCTGTGGTTCTGGCACAACTTTCTCTTTGATACCTAAAAGCCTCAGGACCGTGAAGTACGCACACTTTTTGTCAAGTGTTTGACAGCAGCTCTCCTCCGCATATTTTCCTTCACTTATTCCATACCTAGATCTTTTTGAAACAGTCTACGAATCTTGGCGAATTCTCCTTCTGGGCTGTTAGCTTTTTAGATGACAAATGCGTTATTGCTGCGACATTAAGGAAGTTACACCCTTGTGCAAATTAATCTGAACACTACACAATATTTTCCAACAATAAATTAAAATCATTTTTTGGAATATGGCATTACTATCAAATGACATTTTAACGTTAAAGATCATGTTATAAGCACCAACTGTCATTATTGTACTTGTATTTTTGTGTTCTTTGTCTGGTATTGTGTTGTGGGAGGGTTAGTGGAGATTTTTAGCATTCATCGCCCAGAATGGATATTTCGTTAGTAATCCGCAGCAAGGTGATAACTCTTTTAGAGCACACATCAATGAGCCAAAGACAGATATCTGAGCAAGGTGGAATATCTTTGGGATCAACCAATGCCATTATCCGGCGATACAGAGAGTCTGGATCAATGTTAGCACAGCGAATTGGGAAATGTGGCTGAAAAGAAAAACAACTAAAAAAGATGATGCTGTTTTAATTCGAAACTGTAAAATTTACCCACACAAGACCAGTGACGACTTGCATAAGGAACTTGCAGCATCTGGAATCATCGTGGATGCCTCTACAGTTCGTCGAAGACTGTTGGAAAATGGCCGAAAGGCCCGAAGGCCTCTTAAAAAGCAGCTATTGACAAATGCTATGAACAAAAAAAGGATACTATGGGCACGAAAATATAAATTATGGACAACCGAAGATTGGAAAAAGGTGTTGTTTTCTGACGAGAGCCACTTTTTTGTCCAGGGCATGCGATACCGGTTTGTTCGGAGGGCAGATCGTGAGCCACTTTCTCAAGCGCATATTCAGCAGTCGGTGAAGCACCCTGTGAAGCAAATATTTTGGGGATGTTTCTCATTCTACGGCACTGGTGCTCTAGTTCCAATTTCAGGAATGATGAATAGTGTAAAATACAGGGAGATTATGCAAAGAAGAATGCTTCAGGAGCTGGCTAAACTTCCCACCCAAAATCCTGTGTTCCAACAAGACCTGGATCCTTGCCATTCTTCCAAGATTATGAAGAGTTTTTTTGCGGATAGCAACGTTACATGTTTGGAGTAGCCTGGAAATTCACCCGACTTAAATCCAATCGAAAATTTATGGTCGATTTGCAAAACCAGGCTTAGGAAAATGGACTGCACGTCAAAAGAAAAGCTCATAAATGCCGTAATCGAGGTTTGGCATAGGGACCCAAGAATTCGAAAAAATTGTGAAAAGTTGGTGAAATCGATGCCAAAACGAATACAATTAGTTCTTAAAGCGAAAGGCGGCCACATAAAATACTAACTTGTAAGATTAGTTGTCATTTTTTAGTTTTCTTATGAATAAACACATTATTGGTCAAAAAAGACGAGTGTTTAGATTAATTTGCACAAGGGTGTATATCAACTGAGAAACATTGCAAATATTGTTACACGTTTGATCGGGTGGGGTCTATCAGGACAAAATGCTATGCGGCAACTAGCTGAAATTTTTAATAACAGTTTTGTATACGGCAAAGAGTTGCTATTCATATACTTGAAAAGTACTGATAATGAGGCGGTAGAAATTTTGTAAAAAATAATAAACAAATTATCTAAACATTTTATTTTGCCGTGGACTCACAGACCACACCCGACGAACGGAGGGTTAAATTATACTTGACAAATTTTTGAATTTAATGTAAATGTTGAAGTTAAGATATTTTAATTAAAATTCATTTTAATGTAATACAACAATCAGAGATGAATTAACGTTTTAAATAGTTGCTTTTTTTTCACACGGTCCAAGATACTCGAGACGAGTTAACTCACCCGAACGTTACCACATTTAAAAGTTATGCGCACTGCAAGCACAGGCCATTTAAAAACATTGCGCACCGAAAAGGTAAAATTTTAAATCAACATTAAGATATTGCATTATCAGTTAATGATATAAAAATTTAAAACTTCTGATAATAATTGACTGCATACTAAATAGATTTTAGTTGATTAGTATTAAATTATTAGAAACAAACACAACAGAATAGTAGTAGTGTAATCTTAAACATGGATGTCATGAATCAAAAATTGTTGTGTTCATTGTGTTTGTTTAAAACGCCCCTTGAAAATTACAAACAAACGTGCAAATCACATTATTTTAACAAAGCATGTACCGTAACTCGGTAACATGATCGGCCACCACACGAATTTGAATCGTTGTTTGCTATCTTCGGTTACACAGTATTTTAAATGTGTATGCACTAATTAAATACCTGTGTACAGGATGAAACGTTTTTAAAAGATGTATGGTACAAATCATGAAACAATTATAAATAATTTGATTAAAAATATTCCACATTGTAACAGGAATTTTATCCATTAATAGTTTATTTTTTTGCTAAATCTATGAGATTTTCCATTACAATTTTTTCATTTTCCATCTTGGTTTTCGATACATGGATATCTTCTAATAACTTGGTACTACTTTTAAACAACAAATTTAGGCAATACACTGCTACTTTGCAAGACGTCTGAAATATAAGAAAAAATTGAATCGCTTTTTGGAGAAACCAATGACGTGTCTCAACTAATTTTCATTTAAAAATTCATACGAAATAAGCTGCGATCTCTTCAAAGTAATTATTGTTTGTACTTTTGCATTTCATTTTTTACTCAAAAATGCCAAGTTTTACGAGAAAAACTAAAGAATAAAAGAGGTTTCTAAACAAATCAAGCTTTAAAAAAAAATATTTTACAATTGCAAAATTTTAACCCACCAAAAAGTTCTGATTAAAATACCAACAGGATTCGTACTTTTCAGCCCACCGTGAAGATGGGAGATGATTGAAATTATTATTATAGGAAACCTTTTAATAAATATAAAACATCTACCAAATATCATTCTCCTACACAAGACTTTCTTAATTGCTACTATTATCGTAATGTTTTTATACATTTTTTAATAGTCCAACCAAGAGCCCATTTATATGCGACACTGCGAAATCGCAATCCGCCAAGACGACGGAAAACTGCTAGGTCCCCGGCCGCCAAAAAATGTTATACAAATAGGCCCTAGAACACAAAAACGTTGCAATCCATATAAAAAAAAGAACAAAAAAGCTGCAGGTGACGAACCAAAAAACGATAGAAAAGGAGAAGGTGAATTAAGAGTTGGAGGAGCAGATATAAGAGATAAAATGTTTTCCTTAAACGTCTCCTTTCGGAGTTACGATCTTCCTTCCCCCGCCTTAAGGAAAACGGTAAAATTAGGTTTTTATTTTATTTCTCAAGTTTGAATAATTGTAGACGAATAATAATATTTAGTAGATGTTTTGTACTAATTATTAAAAAGTTTCCAATAGTAACATTTTCAATCGCCTCCCACCTTCACAGGGGACTGAAAAGTGCGAACCCTGTTGGTTTTTTATCAGAACTTTGGCAACCAACAAAATGAATCGTTTTATATTGGAATATTTGATGATTCATGTTTATTTATTTCATTTTTTACTCAAAAACGCCAAGTTTTACGAGAAAAACTAAAGAATAAAAGAGGTTTCTAAACAAATCAAGCTTTAAAAAAAAAATATTTTACAATTGCAAAATTTTAACCCACCAAAAAGTTCTGATTAAAATACCAACAGGATTCGTACTTTTCAGCCCACCGTGAAGATGGGAGATGATTGAAATTATTATTATTATAGGAAACCTTTTAACAAATATAAAACATCTACCAAATATCATTCTCCTACACAAGACTTTCTTAATTGCTACTATTATCGTAATGTTTTTATACATTTTTTAATAGTCCAACCAAGAGCCCATTTATATGCGACACTGCGAAATCGCAATCCGCCAAGACGACGGAAAACTGCTAGGTCCCCGGCCGCCAAAAAATGTTATACAAATAGGCCCTAAAGCCCAACACCACTATGATCCATATAGTCTTGGCCATTCAAATGGTAAGTCAAATTGTTTGTAACTTATGACACATTATTGAATAACTTTTTTATAGATCAAAAAATAAGCGACGAACAAGTTAAAGAAAATTCTGCAGGTGAAAAAGGAGCAAAAAACAAAACAGACAGACAAATAGAAAGAACTGGAGGAGAACGTAGAGAAGGAGATGAAGTAAGAGTTGAACGAGAGGGAAGTGAAGTAAGAGATGGAAGAAGAGGAGGCAACAGAGGTACAGGAAGCTATAGAGGACACGGAGGTGGTGGACGTGGAGGTGGTGGACGTGGAGGTGGTGGACGTGGAGGTGGTGGACGTGGAGGTGGAAGGGGCGGTAGGGGTATACGGCCCGATCCTTCTAGAACAACGGCTATTCGTGATTTTCCTAGACCACAAAACATAAAACAGTTACAAGGATTTTTGGGTCTTTGTAATTACGATCGGTCATTCTGTGAAGATTTTAGTAATACTATAGAGCCGCTTGTGGCTCTTACGCGAAAGAAAAATAAGTGGTCCTGGACAGAAAAGGAAGAAACGGCATTTGAGCAGGCCAAGATCAAAATTGAGAATTCGGTTCTCTTAAGTCATCCGGTTTTAGATTCTAAATATTATGTGGAGGCTGATAGCAGCGATTTTGGTTTAGGTTGCGTATTATACCAGCGTGTTAATAACGAGAGAAAAGTGATAGCTTACGCTAGTCGATTAATGAGCGAATGTGAACGGCGCTACAGCGTTCCAGAAAAGGAAGCTCTCGCAATTTTATTTGCGGTTACGAAGTGGCGCGTGTATCTTTTAGGTAAACGCTTCACGATAGCTACAGATCACCGGTCCTTGTCGTATTTGCAGAGTTGTAAGCTACTTAGCCCAAGGATTACCCGATGGTGTCTAATCTTACAAGAATTTGACTACGACATAAAATATATCCCGGGGCGGTGTAACGTTATTGCAGACTCTTTGAGTCGGAATCCGGTGTTAAGATTGCCGACCCCCACAGATAAATAATTTATTATAAATTCCGTGATCAAGACCGACGAGTCATATAGAAAAATTTTGAAGTCCTTGCCTGACTTGCAGCGCTCGGATACAAAGTTGGGAAAAATTATAAAAGATATTGAATCGAATCCTGATAGTAACCCTCGATATGTCATGCACAAAGAATTATTTTTCATGCGTTGTGCTGATAGGGAACCGTGCGTGCTTTGTATTCCCCTATCTCTGACAGAGGTTACCGCGCGTGCTTTTCACGAAAGTTGGGGCCATTTTGGCCTGTACAAAACTCATACCGCTCTTCGACGTGAGGTGTGGTGGCCAAATATGTCAAGGGATCTGAAACGAGTAATAAAGTCGTGTGAAAGCTGTCAATTTGTTAAACATTCGCGACTACCTGATCCCCCGCTATCGTCTATAATACCAGAAGGTCCGAATCGCGTTGCGGCGATTGATCTGTATGGACCTTTGCCGATTTCCAGGGGCGGTGTGGAATATATTTGCGTGGTTTTAGATGTGTTTAGTAAGCATACCGCCTTATATCCCTCGAAGAAAGCGACTACCGAGGCGGTTCTTAAGCGTCTTATTACCGAGTATTTTGTTCATGTGGGTGTACCGGATTCTGAGCGACCGTGGAAGTCAGTTTACTTCTAGCAAATGGAAAAAACGTTTATCTGAATATAATGTAATCCACAAGCCAACCCTGTCAAAAGGTCTATGAGGGAAATTGGCAGACTGTGTAGGACATATTGTTCTGCAAAGCACACTCGTTGGGCTTGGGAAATTTCTCGTTTTGTTGAGCTACTCAACTCCGTAGTCCACGAGTCTACAGGATTTTGCCCTATAGAGTTACATTTCAATAAGACTCCCAGCTCTATTTTACGACCAATGATTGATTTTCCGGGATTTCTACCTACGGTTCGGGAAGATAGGCTGGTGCTCGCCGCTGAAACACTGCGGGGGCGTTCTGCCCGCCGAAGTTTGTATAACTAAAAGCGAGACGTAAGTTTTAACGTGGGTGAAGTTGTACTTTTAAGGGCTCACAACATCTCGGATTCGTTCCGGAAGGAAACTGCGAAGTTTTTTCCCTTGTTTGAAGGGCCCTATTTAATTAAAAAACAAGTCGGAACCTATACTTATGTGCTGGAAAAAGCTAACGGAACCAAAAGGGGGGTTTTTCATGCCTCTGATTTAAAACAGTTTCATGGTACTTTCGCTCCTGGCTAATCCATGGTAACTTATTTGGTTGTTATATATTCTTTTACCTAGCAATTCCTATAAACCTGGCTCCTTGTCTTAACCTACTCGCGAATGTGGGGGACAGTTGTAACAGTATGTTAAGTAATACAGTTTAATTCGAATCATGATGTTTACTTGGTACCGCTGGTATCCGTTTGGTAATTTTATACCGGCCCGCAGCCTCATGTCTTTAAATCGTACGTCATTATTTAATTGTGTCTGTCACCGTGCGGTGCGTTTACCTGGGACAGGTTAGTAGTCATAATATCAATTTACCGTACAATTACGGATTTTGTTGCAAAAATGTCCATGATGTTAAAATGAAATATATTTTCTAGAACTGTTAAATATAAAGAGAACTAATAAAAGTTGCCATAACAACCAACTATAAGTAGTTTTCTTACAGGGTAGATAATGTTAAAGGAATTGATATTATGAATATTGCGAAAGATTCCGATATTGGATACATATTTAGAATATCCAAAATCGCTTCATGACTTGCACAATGAGTTACCATTCTGCGCTGAGAATAAATGTAGTCCAAAATCAAAATTTTCAACACTAATATTAGATTTCGAAAACAAAACTAACTATGTTATTCATTATCGAACTCTTTAACAATGTCTGCAACACGGACTAAAATTAGTGAAAATACATCGAATTTTAGTTTAAACAAGCGTGTTGGCTAAAAAAATATATTGATCTCAATACGCATCATCGCGCTCAGTCAAAAAATGAATTTGAAAAAAAATATTTCAAAACTATGAATAATTCCTCGTATGGTAAAACACTTGAAAACGTTGATAAACGTAAAGATGTCAAAATAGTAACTCAATGGGAAAGTTATAAGCGTCGACTAGGAGCGTGAGCGCTCGTAAGTAAACCGAATTTTCATAGTGCAACGCAATTTACACCAAACATGATGGCAATTCAATTAAATCGCGTTAAAACATTGTATGACAAACCAACGTACCTTGGGTTCTGTGTTTTAGAATTATCAAAATGGCTTATGTATGAGTTTCATTACGATTACATGTTGCCAAAATACGGCGAAAATATAATTCTAAATTACATGGATACAGATTCATTTGTTTACACAGTTAAAACGGAAGATTTTTACTCCGATATAAAAGACGATATAAATGATCGCTTTGATACATCAGATTTTTCACCCAATAATCCGTATAATATTCCACTCGTAAATAAAAAAAAGGTTGGTCTTATGAAAGATGAGAATAATGGTTGCATTATGAAAGAATTCGTAGGTTTAAGATCTAAAATGTACTCCATAGATGTAGTTGGCTGTAAAGTTATTAAAAAAGCTAAACTTATGCCTGGGGGCATTATAAAATAAATTGTGAATAAAAGTGTATGTATATAATTGTAAATAAACAATATTTGTCCATTAAATTTTGTATAAGATAAATTCTGAATAAAAGTGTATGTATATAATTGTAAATAAAAAATATTTGTCCATAAAATTTTGTATTATTTGAAATGCTTATTACGGTTACGTTGCCTCTCACGACAAGAATTTGAACTCAATTAGTATATAAACAGCCAAACATTGAAGCATTCGGTCTTATTTTTGTGCGACCAGTTGATAAACACAGTCGTGTTATTAACAATTCTATACGTAACGTGTGTGAAACATTAAAACTTCATCATAATGTCACAAACAAACTATTACGCCGATGACGCAATAGTCAATATCGCAAATAATTACCGATCTGATAATATTACTGATAGATCGCAATCAAACTACTTATTGATGGATCGAGTGTTTAATGAATTGGTTAAAGCAAGCTTAGACGAATCTACAAGAGTTCACATATTGGTAATTTACGCCATAAAAGATCGTGATGACGAAGATTCAACTCCATTGTATGTTAAGATCCTATGAAAGTACGATATGGGATCCGTTATGCGGATGGTTCTCACACATCGTCGATTGGTCTATCACGAAGTGGCAGGACCACTTCGAACATTTAGGCAAGGTTTATTTGGATCGTGTAATCGTCTATGAAATATGATGTAAAAAAAATAATATTTTAATAAGTTAGAATTGTAACATTATAGGATTAATTGTGAATAAAACAATATATTATATACATTAAATTGTTTTTATTTACTTGCATAAATACAATACTTTTTTAACAATAAATTGGTATTAGTTTATTTTCACACCAGTTTTCTTGTGTCTCCTGTTAGCGGTGAATACTCGATTATTCGATCGTGTAATAGCAAACAAAATGCTGAAGTGTTGCCCGTTATGCCGCCAGGACTGTTTTCAAATTCGATCATCACGTCAACAGGTCCGCTTTTGGTTTCTTCATTTTGAAAAGAGCAATCAATAACGACAATAGGGGTGACATCTTTGAAATTTGATGCGGACAGCAGAGGCCATAATTTGTGTCCATAGTAGGATTGTTTAAATCTAGTATACATATCATAAATCAGTGCAAAACGGTTCTCCGGATAAGAAATATTTTGTTTGTCCTGAGGATGTGCTTCAGAATTTAAGTGAACTTGCACACTGGTAAGCTGACAATGATTAAATTCACTAGGATTTTTGTTCGAATTGTTCAGCTTATTCGACTGTAAGGCGAAAATAACAAATCTAGGTTTTTCCAATTGGTTGCTAGTCTTTACGCGCCAAACGTTATGAGTGGTTTTAGGTATATTGGGATATTCACACAGATCCCAACTTCGAAAACTCATTTGCACAGGTCTATCACTTTGAATTGTTTTATACAGCTTAAAACGTGCAGCGTCGCTTAACCCTTTCGCGGACACATGAAATTTAGAAAATGTTCGCAGATTGACACATGTAATTCATAAATTGAGGTTATGGCTAAACATAAGAGTACAAAAACAAATTCTAACTTAACTTAAATCTAATTGCTTCTTTAGGGGTACAAAATATTTTGCCACATATAAAACCAATAAAACTGCCGTCGGCTATGTCCGACGTGTTTATCTACGAAATTTTTTATGTGTCGGCATATGCCGACGTGAGTGTAAAAAGACTTGGGGCACTAACTTAAATCTTATTGCTTCTGTAGGGGCACAAAAATGTTGCCACATATAAAACCAATACAACTGCCGTCGGCTATGTCCGACGTGTTTATCTACGACATTTTTAATGTGTCGGCATATGCCGACGTGTCCCATTTTAAGCAATTCGTAGTGTCGGCCTATGCCGACGTGTCCGCGAAAGGGTTAATGTAAATTGCGGCATTCTCCATACAATTTTCGTAATTTCGAGTTTATAATCTGCAAGGTCCGTAAAAACGCTGTTATTATTTGTTCTTGCTCTCCTTAAAATTAATTCATGTCTGCAATTGGGTATTATCTTGTTATAATCTTCAGCAAAACCTAAGAACAATTTCAAAGGCACGCAGAAATTAAAAACTCCTTTATGCAGTTTTATAAGCCCGTTGTTTTCTAATTTCCATCCGGAGTTAAATTGGGTTAAGCTCTCGTCTCGATCGAATGAAATATAATTTTTTAATGAGGTGGTAATACCCAAGTTCCTGCAATGATCAATTTGAAAAGAATTCAGTTCATAACGACAGTCCTGGAACATAAACGCGAAGCAATTATTATTAAAATCCAGCTGTTTCTTGTCGCTCGGTTGTGCTCCATCCTGTTTTAATAGAGTGCCGTCGACATATAAAAAACTCTCGCTAGGTTGTAAAATTAAATCTTGACTTTGAATGGCAATTCGAATTGTGTCGCTAGTATTAAAGGATTCTGTATACGGCAAATAGTGGCCGAACGTCTTTTTTTTTATCGACTCATCAAATTGTGGAATTGCAGATATGTCTAACAAATTACTCATTGTGTAGAGTTAATCCTAAAGACTTTAAGAATTGTTTATTCTGTTTGGTTAAGAAAATAGGACGTTTTGTTGGTCTCGTTGTTACTGCTGCTGCTGCTGCTGTCACTGACGATAAGGTTGTTGCTCCTTTCAAATCAGAAGCACAACTAATGTTTTTAATCGATTCACGACCATTATTACTGTTGCTGTTGTTAAAAATTAACATTTTAAAAAAGATCTTATTTCATCGAAGTCAGCACTTCATTAGACGATATTCTCAGAACATCAGTGTTTTATACCTAACCTAACTGCACGGTTTTAAATGTAGTCTTAATGTGATAGTTTCTTCACGAAAATCAATCAAATTTCCGTCCTGATCGACCAAATCGATAATAATTGAACTTATGGAATTGGTGTTTACAGGCAGGTAGATTATATTCTTGGGAACTTCATTTATTTTATATCCTGGTAAAACATCAGGTGCGAATTCGTGAATTGTATGAACAGGTCTATTATTCATATATGATCCGGTAGTTATGCTGCATTCAACGCGGATAGAATTAACTTTGTTTATGTTGACAGGCAAATCAGACGAAACAATTTGGTTTGGTTGAATTACACGTTTTCCAAATCCTAAAACTTCGTCAACTGTTCGCTCCTTGTCAAAGTAAACTGGTTATGATGTTTTAATTTCGGTCTTGAGGGTGTTAGTGTTGGCGCGAATAGTAACTGTATGCGAAGACTGTGTTCTTTTTAACACGCTTCTAATGTATTCTTCTATATCATCAATTTCATACGATCCTTCTGGTATTTCAATTATTTCATTTCCAATGTGAAACAAGTTATTTGTTTTAAGAATATTGGAAATTAAATTATATGTGTATAAACTAACTAAACCGCACTCATATTCATAATTTAATTCTATTGGTGGAAAATAATTTGCGCATAAAGTAGATTGCTTTCCAGAAAAATTTAGAATTCTAGACATGATGAAGGTTATAAGTTTCCATAACTGTCGAAATATTTTATTTGTGTTCTTCTTTTAGTATATGCTACCCAATGAGTACCCGATCCGTTCGATGTATCTAGATTTACAATTCCGCTATCTGTATGACGAGGCTTGCATGGTAGAGTATTTAACATAAACACGCCTCTAAAGTTGGATATACAGGGTGATTGATTGAGACCGGGCATTAAAAATATATGAAGAATGAAAAAGGGTATGGATCTAAAATTTTGGTTATGACCATAATGGCATCTGATCTGTTTAATGAAAATATTTTCAATATGGCGACACTTCCGGAAATACCGGAACTTGACGTCTACTTTCTTATTTCAAATACAATGGTCTATTTTTTATTGCCTATTTGGATTTAAAACGTTATTTTAGAGGGACTTTTATTAGCATTCTCTATACCTAAGTGCAGCCATTTTTGAGATTTTTGGACTTTTTTGAAAATTTTTCGATTTTCATCGTGATGCTTAATATTATCTACCACCGCCATTTTTGAAGAAAAAACGCTTAAATTTAGACCATGCCTAGAAGAAACCTTGGACTACATCCTGGATATTTTGCAATCGATGCATTACTTACAGGGTGTCCAAAATTTAATTTTCTTTTAATACAACTTCAGACCACCAAAACTCGTTTTTTTCAAATACAATGCCCAAACTTTTTTTTCATTTTTTAATGCAAAATTACATTCTGCATCAATCTGTATTAGCGTTTCCTATACCTATCTGCAACAATTTTCGAGTTATTAAGAATTTTTGATAAAGTTAAGAGAAATTGCAACATTTTTAAATAGTAGGCCTTGGAAATGACAACAATTGCCAATACTTAATAACCGTCAACCACTTTTATCGCGTTTGTCTGAAGTATCCATGAAAATGGATTATCAAGAGTATTCAAACACGGATATTTTGAATTTATTTTACATTCTTGGACAAATTCAGAAGATTATTGAAAGTGTGAACGAATAGTTGTGTATTTTTAATGTAGCTTGTACAGGGTGGTCTATTTTCGATGCCCATACAGGGTATCTCGGTTATTATCAGAGATAGAAAAAAACTAAATACATAAACTCGATTTATTTTTTCGAGAGAAATTCATTGCCGTAAACAGATTTTTGATATCTTTTTTAATTTTCGAAATATAGCTAAAAACCGATTTTTGCCACTTTTCAAAAATTTTAAATATCTCGTTTAAACGAGAAGATAGAAAAAAACTTTAAAGACATTTTTCGCATGATTTTTTGTGCTTAATAAGATAGCGATGTTCCATTGCTTTTTACTCATATTAAGGCCGATATATTACACCTAACTTTCTTATTTTAAATGGCAACCATAGGCAAATTATATATTTTTGAAAAACGCAAAAAATAAGCTTTCGATTCATGTCAAAGCCAACTATGGTTGTCATTTAAAATAAGAAAGTTAGGTGTAATATATCAATATTTGTATGAGTAAAAAAAAATTGAACATCGCCATCTTATTAAGGACAAAAAACCATGCAAAAAATGTCTTTAAAGTTTTTTTCTATCTTCTCGTTTAAACGAGATATTTAACATTTTTGAAAAGAGCCAAAAATGGTGTTGGCTTAATTTCGAGTATCAAAAAAGACATCAAAAATGTTAAATATCTCGCTCGTAAATTATACGCTCGCGTCGGTGCTAGCAGTGTAAAACCAGTTAGTGTTATCAGTGTAAAAACAGACTGTAAATAAACAAACACGATAAATAAAGAAATTTGTTAGTGTTAGTGTTAAACAAAAATGTTCCCTTCGGGGGATTTTATACACGGTGATTCTTCAACCAATACAAAACCTCAATCACAAATTGCAAATTATGCTTCTCCACCACGGTCAAAATCATCAGATAATGAATGGCAAGAAGTAAATAGTAAAAAAAGATTGAGAAGTCCTGGCGAAGCAACTAAAATCAATAAACAAACTAAACTAAATGACTACTGGCTAAATACCCCAGTAGAAACCAATAACAAATTTAATAGCCTGTCGGAAGAAGATGGGAATGAAAACACCCAAACTAAAATTAATAAAAATAGCGACCCTAGACCGCCACCCATCTTTGTTTCTGGGGTAGAAAATATTAACCCTTTAACTACATTGTTAAACGAAATAGCAAAAGATAATTACACCATTAAATCACTTGGTAATGATCAAGTAAAAATTCAACCCAAACTAACTGAGAAATACAACGCTATCATAGGAGCTTTGACACAAAAAAAGACTGAATTTTATACATATAAACCAAAACAAGAAAGAGCCTTCCGCGTAGTCGTTAAAAACCTACACCCTTCCACCAATGTAGAGGAGTTAAAAGAAGAAATCCTAAAATTAGGACATGAAGCAACTAATATTTGGAACATCAGGCAAAGAACTACTAAAAAATCTCTCCCCATGTTTTATATCGACCTTAAAGCCAAGGACAACAATAAAGAAATATATAAGATTCGTTTGCTTATGAATACAGTTGTTCAATTTGAAGCACCTCACGTTAAGCGGAATATCCCCCAATGCACAAAATGCCAACAATATGGACATACTAAAAATTACTGCAACAAATCACCGCGTTGTGTTAAATGTGCTGAAAATCACCTCACCACTAGCTGCCCTAAAAAAGTAAGGAACGACGACGTTAAGTGTGCCAATTGCGAGGGTAACCATCCAGCAAACTATAGAGGTTGTGTAGTACATAAGCAACTACAACAACGATTGTATCCTGTAATGCGTGAGAGAAATCTTCCAACTCAACCCACACAAACATTACCTACAAAATTTGTGCAAGTCGGACAGTCCTATGCCAGTCAAGTCAAGAATAGCTCACAACCAATACAGTCCCCCAACATAATTGCACAACCAAGTCAACCCAGTATCCCACAGAAATCAGACGACATATTAGAACTTAAAAACATGATGAAAAATCTCATGGAACAAATGGGTACAATGATAAACATGCTGGCAACCCTTGTCAATAAAATGGTATAATGGCCCAACTTCTTAAACTTGCGGTTTGGAATGCCAATGGCATATGTCAACACACACAAGAAATCAAAGCATTCCTACAAATACACAATATCGACATACTTTTAGTGTCAGAAACACATTTCACAAGTAAAAGCTACTTTAAAATATCAAAGTATAGTACCTACCATACAAAACATCCTGACGGTAAGGCTCATGGCGGTACAGCAATCATTATTAGAAATACTATCAAGCACTATGAAAAAGAAAAATATGAACATGATTACTTACAAGCTACTAGCATCGCACTGGAGGACAAATTAGGACACATGACGATTTCAGCAGTGTATTGCCCGCCCAAACACTCAAACAAAAGAGAAAATTATGATCACTTCTTCAAGACTCTTGGAAATAAATTCATCGCTGGTGGCGATTATAACGCCAAGCACCCACAGTGGGGGTCAAGACTTACAACATCCAAAGGAAGAGAGCTCTTTGCCGTAATGAGAGCAAATAATCTTGATCAGCTATCAACCGGAGAGCCTACGTATTGGCCAGCTGATAGAAAAAAGATGCCAGATGTACTCGATTTTTGCGTCTCGAAGGGTATTAACAAAAAACAAATTAAACTAGAATCGTGTCTAGACTTATCATCCGATCATTCACCAATTCTCATTACCATGTATTCGAACATCCTAAAAAAGCAAAAACAGCCTACACTATACAGCAGGAAGACAAATTGGGATATGTTTAGGGAAAGTCTCGACGAGTTGATCTCATTAAGTGTACCCCTGCAGACAGAGAGAGAACTAGATAATGCAGTTGAACATCTCACAAAGGCAATCCAAAATGCAGCTTGGAAGGCGACTCCGGATCAAAGGACAACACAAATAAAGGAAGATTGTCCAGTAATAGTTAAACAAATGATAGCCGAAAAGCGAAAACTCCGCAAACGGTGGCAGAGAACCAGAACAGTGGAAGACAAAAATAAATTTAACAAGTCAATTAAAAAATTAAAAAAGTTGCTACTTGACCTTAAAAATCAATCAATACAGGAATACCTTGGAAACCTCACAGCTACAGAAGCTAATGACTACTCATTGTGGAAGGCCACTAAAAAAATTAAGCGCCCGCAACTAACAATCCCACCTATTAAAAATACAAATGGAAAATGGGCCAAAAACAGCACAGAAAAAGCGACAGTATTTGCACAATACCTTGCAGATGTCTTTAAGCCATTGCCATCAACCTTAACAGAAGAAGAAGAAAATGACATATTAAATTTTCTGGAGACACCCTTTCAGATGGACAGGCCCATTAAAAAATTTAAAAAGAGTGAAATAAAAAAAACAATATCCAAAGACATTAACATTAAAAAAGCTCCAGGATTTGACTTAATAACCGGAAAAGTGCTAAAAGAAGCCACAGATAAATGCCTAAAATGTATTACACAAATCTTTAATGCAGTTCTCAGGATAGGATACTTCCCAAATCAATGGAAAGTGGCCCAGATTATTCTCTTGCCTAAACCAGGGAAACCGTTACACGAAGTGACATCTTACAGACCTATCAGTCTACTACCAATTTTATCCAAGGTCTTCGAAAAACTTTTTCTAACACGTCTCAAACCATTGCTAAGAGAACTCATCCCAAATCACCAATTCGGTTTCAGGAATCAGCACGCTACGGTTGAACAAGTACACAGAGTGGTCAAAAAGATAAACAATGATCTGGAAGGCAAAAGATATTGCTCTGCTGCCTTCCTAGACATTAGTCAGGCTTTTGACAGGGTATGGCATGACGGATTGCGCTACAAACTAAAAAAGAACATTCCATGCCATTTTTACCAAATCTTAAATTCCTACCTCAAAAATAGGCACTTCTTAGTTAAACACCAAGACGAATATACTGATTTGTACCCTATCAACTCCGGCGTACCACAAGGTAGTGTGTTGGGACCAACGCTATACTTAATATATACTGCTGATCTGCCAACCACTCGTCTAACTACAGTGGCCACGTTTGCGGATGACACAGCTATCTTGGCATCCCATGTGGATCCTATCACTGCCTCTAAAAATCTACAACATCACTTAAACAAAATACAGTCCTGGTTGAAAAAATGGCGAGTTAAGGCAAACGAAACTAAATCAACACATGTCACATTTACTCTTAGGAGAGAGAACTGCCCGACAGTAACACTAAATGATCGTCAACTTCCTCAGGCATGCGAAGCCAAATACCTGGGTATGCACATTGACAGGAGACTGACATGGCGCAAACACATATGGGCCAAGAGGAAGCAGCTTGGCATCAAACTTTACCAACTCAACTGGATGATAGGACGAAAATCACAATTGTCTATAGAAAGCAAGCTCCTCATATACAAAGCCATATTGAAACCTATTTGGACCTATGGCATCCAGCTATGGGGAAGTGCTAGTACGTCAAATATTGAAATCATCCAAAGATTCCAAAATAAAGCTTTACGAATCATTGCTGATGCCCCCAGGTATGTACCAAATTTCGTAATACAACGCGACCTTCAATTAAACTCAGTGCATGAAGAAATCAAAAACCTTTACCTTAAATATCAAAACAGAATTGAAGTGCATCCAAATAAACTAGCAAGAAATTTAATAGTGAGTGCCGGTGAAGTGCGGCGACTCAAAAGATATAGACCGGCAGATCTCCCTACAAGGTTTACTTGAAACGAACTGACTGTACAGTTTTATGTTCTATTTTAAAAAATTTTAGCTTAGCGTAAAGAGAATACTCAATGGAGAATTCTCTACATGACATTTTTCTTTTCTTTTCACCTACATTTCACCTGTTAAAAACATTTACTTATTGTTCAGTTAAGAACAGATTGTAAAGTACTTGAAATTATAAAAAAAAAAAAAAAAAAAAAATGTGGGTTCATTTTATAGCGATGTTATTAATATCGCTGTTTTCCATGTACTGTCTTATTTTTAAATAGTAGCACATATATATTTTTTATTTAGTTGTTAAAATGCGATTGGTCGATCAACATGAAAAATTACCCATAAAAAATATCGATGTTATTCAAAACGATAAAACATTTTTTAAACATAGCAAATTATTACCGAACAGTATTCGTTCAATTATAGTTGGAACGTCCGGTTCTGGGAAAACAAATGCAGTTATAGCTTTAGTTATACATCCTAACGGGTTGAAGTTTGAAAATATTTACGTATATTCGAAATCTTTATATCAACCAAAGTACGAATATCTTCAAAAATTATTTTCTGATATACTTAAAACAAATAGGATATTATACCTTTTCTGAACACAATGCAGTTCTCCCACTTGAGAAGGCAAAAAATAATTCAATATTCATATTTGACGACATTGCGTGTGAAAAACATCATCATATAAGATCCTTTTTCTGTCGAGGACGGCATAAACAAATAAATAGTTTTTATTTATGCCAAACATATAGTCATATACCAAAACAATTGGTGCGCGATAATGCAAATTTATTGATTATTTTCAAACAAGATAATTTAAATTTAAAATATATATACTTAGATCATGTTAATACAAATATGAGTCTTCAACAGTTTCACGAAATATGTTCGAAATATTGGAAAGAAAAATACGATTTCTTGGTTATTAATAAAGAATGCTCAATAGAAAACGGTCGTTATCGGAAAGGATTCGATACATTTATTTTATTATAAATAAATTCAACATCAATCGCTGAGTTCATTATACTTCCCGACAGCTGTTCGTAGCTGATCATAAGCTGTTCGTAGCTGTTCATAAGCTGTTCAAAGCTGTTCAAAGCTGTTCGTAGCTGTTCATAAGCTGTAGAAAACGGTCGTTATCGGAAAGGATTCGATACATTTATTTTATTATAAATAAATTCAGCAACAATCGCTGAGTTCATTATACTTCGCAACAGCTGTTCGTAGCTGATCACAAGCTGTTTGTAAAGTGCGACAAAGCTGTTCATAAGCTGTTCGTGCGTCTAAGCTGTTCGTAAGCTGATACAATGAAAGAAAAATTAGTTAAGGATCTTATTATTGCGCGAAACATAATTCGTAAAAAATATAAAATGCTAAAGTCTGATAGATTAGAAAACATCTCGTTGGGAAGAAATCTTGCATCCGATTACGTCTCCTTTAACCCTTTCAGCCCTGTAGAGACATATAGTCCCAGAGACATTTTCATACATACTAAAAATGTTTTAAGTACTTTAAAAAGTATTGGAACCTGGGATTTCAGTACTGTATGATCATAGGTCCGTAGACAAGTCTAGTCCTGCAAAAAAAAATTCTTACATCTACGGAATTAAATCAAATGCGTCAGTTTGAACATTGCATGCATTCAATGCACATGTGCTACCGTTATTATTAGCTGTGTTTTTATATGTGCTGTGCTCAAAATTATCAAGTAAGTAATACATAATGTTATTTTGTATATTTACTGTGTAGAAGTAATTTTTATAAGTGTCTATTGCATATATACAGGGTGCACCACGACCCTGAGATTCTTCGATAGCTCCTTTATTAATGAAAATATCAAAAAATGTTTAATACAAATATTGTGCGAACCTATTTTCTACATAACCTAAAATTATTTTCAAATATACAGGGTGTTTCGTTTGACCGGCAGATATAAAAATTTAATTTTTTTAAATAGAACACCCTGTATATTTTTACATTTTTGGATTCCTCTTAAAATTTACTTTAAAAATGTATAAGGTTATATGGGTCTTAAGTCAACCGTTTTCGTAAAATTTACATTTTTGTGAAAATTTTGAGCGATACAGCACTTTCAATTTTTTTTTTACATTAAAGTTATTTAAAAAAGCGGTAAAATTTCGTTTAAAATTTAGATTG
The DNA here is from genome assembly GCA_947652605.1 of Elmis aenea. NCBI lineage: Eukaryota > Metazoa > Arthropoda > Insecta > Coleoptera > Elmidae > Elmis > Elmis aenea. The sequence continues at coordinate 40,986,631 of OX393577.1, forward strand.
ACAATAGATTAATTAACACTTTGCGCTAGCTACATTTAAAAAATATTATACAGGGTGTTTTTTACGCTTGGTCAAACTTGTGAAACTTTAAACATCGATAACTCGATTTTCTTAAATGCAACACCCTGTATATTTTTACATTTTCTTGTAGAGAATTTAATTGTCTTTCGAAATTATTAAGCATGTCCTATACCTAAAGTTAATATTTTTCGAGCTATGTCGATTTTTATTAGTATTACTAAGGCAATTAAAATATTTTAAAGTTGGCCATGGACGTAAGTCGTAATTTTTCAAAGAATTTTTAAACAAAATAATAAAAAGAGCTGCAACTTTAATTTTAGTCCATTAATGTACCCCTTTTCCCCGAAATTTATCGTATAAATTGTTTAAAATTATATCATTGTTCATGTTCTACGCACGGCCGCAGATGTTGTCTCAAAGACTCTAGCACTCTTGATAACATTTCGGGGGTTATACCATTAAAAGCAACACAGCAAGTAATGTAGTTGTCGAACACAGAATATCCTAATAGATGGATAGGGCGAGGTAGACCAATCTCCTGGCCACCTACGTCACCTGATCTTACCCCTATAGATTTATTTTTGTGGGGACCCATAAAACAAGTGTATCAAGACCCCCCAACAACTGCTGACGATGTGCAGAACAGGATTCGTGTTGCTTTTGATGGTATAACCCCCGAAATGTTATAAAGGGTGCTAGAGTCTTTCAGACAAGTCTACGGCTGTGCGTAGAACATGAACAAAGACATAATCTTGAACAATTTATACGATAAATTTCGGTAAAATGGGGTACATTTTTAGCCTAAAATTAAAGTTGCAGCTCTTTTTATTATTTTGTTTAAAAATTCTTTGAAAAATTACGACTTACGTCCATGGCCGACTTTAAAATATTTTAATTGCCTTAGTAATACTAATAAAAATCGAGATAGCTCGAAAAATATTAACTTTAGGTATAGGACATGCTTAATAATTTCGAAAGACAATTAAATTATCTACAAGGAAATGTAAAAATATACAGGGTGTTGCATTTCAGAAAAATTACTTATCGATGTTTAAAGTTTCACAAGTTTGACCAAGCGTAAAAAACACCCTGTATAATATTTTTAAAATGTAGCTAGCGCAAAGTGTTAATTAATCTATTGTCAATCTCAATTTTAAACGAAATTTTACCGCTTTTTTAAATAACTTTAATGTAAAAAAAAATTGAAAGTGCTGTATCGCTCAATATTTTCACAAAAATGTAAATTTTACGAAAACGGTTGACTTAAGACCCATATAACCTTATACATTTTTTAAAGTAAATTTAAAGAGGAATCCAAAAATGTAAAAATATACAGGGTGTTCTATTTAAAAAAATAAATTTTTATATGTGCCGGTCAAACGAAACACCCTGTATATTTGAAAATAATTTTAGGTTATGTAGAAAATAGGTTCGCACAATATTTGTATTAAAATTTTTTGATATTTTTATTAATAAAGGAGCTATCGAAGAATCTCAGGGTCGTGGTGCACCCTGTATATCCCAAAACAAACAATGGGACTTATATGTCCCAAGAGTGTTCATTGTTGGGCTGTTTTTATCCCATCAGTGTTGAACAACTAACATTTTTAATTTTTGCCCTAGAATGAATAAACCTTTGTCGGATTTAGAGCTGCAAGATATAGTGGAGACTATGGATATTGAAGAAGAAAAAGAGATAGACCCTTTTAACGACAGTGACGACAGTTTCCAAGATAAAGACTATAGACAACCGTCCAGCGATGATGATGATTGTTCAAGTAAAAATGAAAATTTCTCATTGACAAACATTATAGATGATGGGTTTACTACTGAAGATGAAGAATCCAATGACGAAAATGAAAAACAAAAGGAAGTTCCGGATAACAATGTAGGATTTGTAATTGATTGGACTAGAAAAACTGAAAATTTCATACCGAAACTAAATATCCCACAAGAAAAAAAAAACAACTGTATTGTGTAATATATCTAACAAATCTTCAGAAATGGATGTTGTTTTCAAATTATTGCCAAAAAGTCTATGGATATGGATTGCTCAATGTACTAATCAGCGACTGGAAATACTCGAAAAAAAAGAATAAAAAAATCACAAAGACATCGAGTGCAGAAATTATGACTCTGCTAGGTTGTTCTCTTATAATGTGTTATAATCGTTTACCGGCATATCATATGTACTGGTCGGGTAGAAAGTCGTTGGGAAATGAAGAAATTAAGAACGCTATATCTAGAGATAGATGTCAGTTACTTCTTTCAAAACTCTATTTCAATAATCCCCAGAAACCAGAAGATGCCTCCAAAGTATATTGTGTAGAAGAAGTATTATCTTGTCTGAAAAACACTTTTGTATCGGCTAGAAGTGACAGTACGTATCAATCCATTGACGAGACGATGACAAAATTCAAAGGAAGATCGTCAATGAAACAATATATTCCTTTAAAACCAATCAAACGAGGCATAAAGCTCTGGACAAGGTGTGATGCTAAAACTGGTTATGTATACGATACCAATATTTACTCTGGAAAAGAAAAATCAACATATGAAGGAACACTTGGGGAAAGAGTTGTGATGAAATTAACTGAATCAATACGAGATGCAGACGTAGTACTATGCTTTGATCGATTTTTTACCTCAATAAATCTTTTGCATACACTACCGTATCCTGCCGTTGGGACCTGTATGAAAAATAGAAAAAATGTTCCAAAATTTGAAGGTAAACTGGAGAGAGGAGACAGTGAAATGATGGTATGTAAAGAACGCATAATTTGCACTCGTTGGCAAGATACTAAAGATTTCTTGGTAGTAAGCAATTGCCACACCGGTGAAGTCGGTACCATACAAAGAAAAACGAAAGATGGAAGCAAAAAAGAAATAAGTTGTCCTGATTCCATTTTGTTTTATAATATGTATATGGGAGCCGTCGACCATGCCGACCAAATGATATCACATTATGATTCAGATCGTAAAAGTTGCAAATGGTGGCGGAAAGTTTTTTATAAACTATTGATGACTGCAATATACATATAATGCATATATAATACACAGTGAAACGAGGCGTTCGAAAATGCCGTTTATACGCTTTTTGACAACTGTCGCAGAAAATATGATAGCCGCCGGCAAATCACAGATGGGCAAAAAAAAAGTAATGAGAAGAGGAAGACCTTCAAACAGAACCAAATTTATGGATAATGTGGGAGATCATTTACCCATTCCCGGAACATCAAGAAAACGGTGTGTCAGATGCGCTTCATTCGGAAAAGAAAAAAGAACAAAGCTCACCTGCCAAATGTGCACAGTAGCGCTTTGCTGTGATTGCTTTACAAAATATCACTCATGAATTAATATTTTTATCTGTTGTAATTATATAAAATAATTATAATAAATAATAATAAACTGATTTTACTTTTTAATATTTTACTGCTATAAAATACTGTTGGGACATATACGACCCATTATAAAATACGATTGGGACAATATATCCCTTTTTTTTTGGCCATTATAAATAAACAACATGAATTTTAATTAATTTTTATTTTTTTTCGTCATACTTAGTTGACGATAAATATTATGTGAAACAAAATTTTCATGAATTCTAAAGAAAAATAAATCGTATTGAAAGGGTTAAAACAATTAACAACACCAGTAAATATCAGTAAATCTGACGCAACTACGTTTACAGTCGGCAATGAACCATTAACATCGAAAATAAAAAGGAAAAAACGTCGTATAAATCAAGTAATAAAAGTATTAGACAAAACACGAGTACATCACCACTGACAAGCGACACTCTATCAATTTCCTCAGAGTCTATTGATTCTACCCCTGAAGATTCATTAGTAGAGGAGTCATCGACAGATAAATCTATACGATTGCTTAACATAAGCCACACAGATTCTGATAATAAGTATGGGCCTTACTTCAGTCCTGATGATCAAAAGTGGAAAATTGGCAATTCTCCTTTTACCATGAACAATCAAAATATCTTTATAAACGATAAAGTTTACAAGTTAACAGACGGGTTAAAACTTTTAATCTTTTTTAAAGAACCAAATCTTAAACTTTGTAATAAAAGTGATATTTCTGATTATTTAGAAATTGTAAATGGAACTAATGTGTTGTATCGCAATTATGATAAAACACAACAGCTTGCTGGAAATAAAAGTTTTAAGTATAAATTAATTAAAAACCTTTCAGAAAACATTCACACAGGTTCAGGGTTGATTGAGTTTTCAACAAATAAAACAGACTATGTATATTGGGACAATCCTAATGAACTAGTACACAGGCTTAAACTTTTATTGGCATCGCAACAAGCTGGACATAATAATCATAATAACGAAATTATTAGTATCCTTGAAGAATTACGAGAGGCTAAAATTATAATATAAAATTAGCGCTTTTGTTTAACTCTTGTCATTCTAAAAATGGGTATCGACAAATTCGGACATTCTTTTCCAAGACAGTTGGTTTCATTTTAAGTGCTGATGGTAACGTAGATATAAAACATAAGCGTATCTGTAATTTGCGTAAACCTACCGAAATTACCGATGCAACTAACATTGTGTTATGTTGATGGAAGAGTTAATCTAAGTTTGAAACATGTTAAACAAGATGTGAAAATTTATGTCGATCGGAAATTTACTCAAAGTTTGATGCCTATTAAAAATGAACTAAAACAAAAGATCTTACAGACTTCAGAGTCAATTAAAACGCTTGAAACAGCAATAAGGAACTTAGAAAAACAATATCATGAAGTTGATATTGTGACGGACCGTACTGTACATAGGCCGCACTGTTGTGGAAGAGTACTTATTACTCTTATATTTATTGTTGTTAATTATGGCTCGTGATCGTCTTTGTAATGTGGTTGGACCCTCAAACGTTGTTTTACGTAGTACACAGGTCTAGAGCAATTAGTACACAGTAAGAACAAATAAAACACAACAATTTTAACAACAAACTTCTTTATTTTTCGACTGGCTGTACATTTCTCGGGGGTTGGAACTTAACTATCGGTGCGACCGTCTCAAGATTTTAGGTTCCCTGTTGCTGTCCCTTTTTTACTGTCGTTGCATCTTTGTCATTCTTTCCTATAAACACATATTTGTGCGAGTAGTTTGTTCTACTTATAATGTAAAAATTCATCAACCAATCGTTTGTTGACTGACGAAACCCAAATGCTGGCGTGTAGGACCCAAGTTATGACCGCAATATTTTAACGTTAATGTGTTTTTACTAAAGTAGAAATCCTCATAACTTGGCCCTTTTGAAGTGTTACGTGTTTTAGTAACTGATGCATCAGCATTTGTTGCAATGTTATTCATTTAAAAGTAAATGAAATAACATTGAAATAAAATAAAATAATTGATCTCAGGCGGGCTGTTACATTCCCCCCCTGGGTTCGGTGGTTTGCTATTTAGCAATACCGCCGAATCCATTGCGGGTGTGCTTTCACTCTTACTGTTTTTTTTTTTAAATGCTCCGTTGCTGGTTAAAAATAATGTCATCTAAGTACAGTCGTCAGTTGGATTGCTGTTGTTATTGAACGGAGTGTAATGGCTCCGTTGCATTAACAAGAATATCGTTCAAGTGCAGTCAATAATTTTGATTCATGAAATGTTCAGCTCCCAGCGAGAGATTCGCCAGGAAGAACTAGTACCGAAAATTTTGATAAACAAAAGAACGCACAGTCCAGCTCTCAGCGATTACTCGCCAAGAAGACCAGCGTCAATGAAATTTCTTGGGCTTCAGCTCCCAGCGTAAAACGCCAGGAAAAATCCTCAAGAAAATGACAAGTAAAGTTAGTTTGTGTAGGAAAACAAGTCCAGCTCCCCGCGACGGACGCAAGGAAGACTTATAGTCCTTGTACGGATAAAATCACCAGTCAAGTTCCTTTTTTTTTTGTCATCAGAAATAAGTCTGACTGCTACTCTTTTTTTTTTTCGCAATGCATCTGACTGTTTTTTATTTTAAGTTACATTTATCAGTGGGTATTCACACTGTATCCCTCGCTGTGTTTTTTTTTTTTTTTTTTTTATTTTTTTTATTTTTTTTTTTTTTTAATTACAGTCGTCAGTTGGATTGTTGTTGTTATTGAACAGAGTGTAATGGCTCCGTTGCATTAACAAGAATATCGTTCAAGTGCAGTCAATAATTTTGATTCGTTAAATGTTCAGCTCCCAGCGAGAGATTCGCCAGGAAGAACTAGTACCGAAAATTTTGATAAACAAAAGAACGCACAGTCCAGCTCTCAGCGATTACTCGCCAAGAAGACCAGCGTCAAAGAAATTTCTTGGGCTTCAGCTCCCAGCGCAAAACGCCAGGAAAAATCCTCAAGAAAATGACAAGTAAAATTTGTATGTGTAGGAAAACAAGTCCAGCTCCCCGCGACGGACGCAAGGAAGACTTGTAGTCCTGGTTCGGATAAAAATCAAGTCAAGTTTTTTTTTCTGTCATCAGAAATAAGTCTGACTGCTACTCTTTTCTTTTTCCACAATGCAACTGACTGTTTTTTATTTTAAGTTATATTTATCAGTGGGTAATCACACTGTATCCCTCCCTGTGTGTTTTTTTTTTTTTTTTTTAAATATATCAGAATGCATCCGATTTTTTTTTTTTTTGGTAGCATATCTGAAACAAATCTGATATTTGTTGGTGGTATAAAGTCGCATCAGGATTACATCTGACTGCTATTTTTTTTTTCCGTTATGCATCTGATTTTTTTTTTTTTTTTTTTTTAATTATCGCAGTGGGTATTCACACTGGATTATCCCTCGTTGTGTACAGAATGCACACGATATATTTTTTTTTGCAATTCAGATGTAACTCTGATGGTGGCAGTAGCCGTTGTTGTAAGTCATTGTTGCAAGTTTGTCCGATAGCTTCAGATCTGATACAATCGTGTTGCAATCAAAATAACATTAAATGAAATGGAATTAGAAAATCGTTCACTCACACATTTACTCAAAATCATTTTATAAACTCACCTTGTTGTACGCTGAACAATAAACGCCAAGCACGCAGATATCGCAAAAATTTTACCAAATATTGTTGGGACCTCGTACCTCTAAATACCTACATGGTTCTGTAATTTGTTAAAATATTCCTAATAAAAACATTGTAGCCATTAAAGTAAAATTATAACTTTTACAAATCAGTGAAATAAATATTCTCTTAACTTAATTATTTTCAAACAGTTAAAATTCCTAGTTTCGGTAATGTTTACATTAATTTGTGTCCTACTTAAAGAAAACAGATGTTTTTCTACACAAAATGCTTTCAAACTTAGTACCTGACCTGGAACACAGACCGATAATGTTTCTGAAATAGTATATTTTTTTACAACTCCAATTCTTGTACCCTAAAGCAATAAACAACAGTGAACTGACAAGAAATATGACTGTACGCACATGGCTGTTACAGTTATGCACAAAATTTCGAAACACCCTCGATCTGTTTCAAACAATTCATTTTCAATAATGCACATTAATATACCTTTTAATTATTCACAAATAAACAAAATCACACAGGTTTAGCATTTTGGGCTATAAAAGATAGCGTACGGATTCCAACTACATAGATGTATAGGAATTCGTATTTACAATAAGCATTTCTTTTGTTACGGTTATTTAGCGGATGTTAATAAAATCATCAAGTTTGTAGAACAAGTAAACTAACAATAGTTTTCAATAGGAGTTTTAAAATAAACGTTGCACCTCACTCACTTCATTCTAGATTCTGCACTGCACAATTATTATTTTCTTTTCGCACCAAACAGCGCACTGACCTACCTTTTTCAATTAGCGGCGTTACCGGTTAGTGTTGTCTGCTGACCTGGTGCTCACCTGGAGCTGACCTGGTGCTGCTGTCCAAATTTTGCCCTCGATTGCTGAACATCGATAACATTTTACTTCCCTCGACGAAAATAACGACATTGTTATATCTCAATCCATTTCCATATTTTGCACTTATATTAATTTGTCAACTTTAGCAACATTACAAAACCCTAAACGGTTAAATTTCACAACAGGTACCATTCTTCGGAATTCATTCGTTGTTTTTTTTTTTTTTTTTTTATCTCCCCCCCCCATAATCGGTTTTTCGGACTACATTTTCACTCACAAATATTTAAATTTTCTTACTGTGTGTAAATTTTAAAACTCCATCCTGGTCACGGCACCATCTGTGACGGACCGTACTGTACATAGGCCGCACTGTTGTGGAAGAGTACTTATTACTCTTATATTTATTGTTGTTAATTATGGCTCGTGATCGTCTTTGTAATGTGGTTGGACCCTCAAACGTTGTTTTACGTAGTACACAGGTCTAGAGCAATTAGTACACAGTAAGAACAAATAAAACACAACAATTTTAACAACAAACTTCTTTATTTTTCGACTGGCTGTACATTTCTCGGGGGTTGGAACTTAACTATCGGTGCGACCGTCTCAAGATTTTAGGTTCCCTGTTGCTGTCCCTTTTTTACTGTCGTTGCATCTTTGTCATTCTTTCCTATAAACACATATTTGTGCGAGTAGTTTGTTCTACTTATAATGTAAAAATTCATCAACCAATCGTTTGTTGACTGACGAAACCCAAATGCTGGCGTGTAGGACCCAAGTTATGACCGCAATATTTTAACGTTAATGTGTTTTTACTAAAGTAGAAATCCTCATAACTTGGCCCTTTTGAAGTGTTACGTGTTTTAGTAACTGATGCATCAGCATTTGTTGCAATGTTATTCATTTAAAAGTAAATGAAATAACATTGAAATAAAATAAAATAATTGATCTCAGGCGGGCTGTTACAATATGAAACTGTCAAAAGTTGCCCAAAACACCGTTAATCCACCTCCTCCATCACAAAACTTCAAGTTCCCATCAGAAACAAATAGTTTGCTACAGTCATCAGTGTCATCAAATACGAGATCCAACAAAAGAATGAAAATAGAATGACTAAACAACCACTAGTAAATGAACTGCATAAACCAGCGCGTCGCAACTTTAAACGTCGCACAGTTATTTTAAAAGGTATTAACGATCTTTGGCAAGCAGATTTAGTTGAAATGGGTGAATACTCATCTGAAAACAATGGTTTCCGATATTTGCTAACAGTTATTGATGCTTTTACCAAATTCGCATGGGCTTTACCGATCAAAACCAAATCAGGTCCCGAAGTAACCAAAACAATGAAGCAAATTTTAATAAAACAATCGCCCAAACATCTGCAAACAGATAACGGTAAAGAATTTTATAATGTTCATTTCAAAAATTTAATGAAAAAATATCATCAGGGTGCGCCATTAGTGCGATAAAGTCCATTATTGCCCTTAATGTCAACTTAATAAAAAAAAGTTTTCAATGAAACTTATAGTATTTCTACACGTGCATGTTTTAAAATTAGTTTCAAGTATACAGGGGGTTTCATAAAAGTGGGGCGTCACTAAAGGTATTTTTTTTAAATTGAACACCCAGTATATTTTTGCATAATCGAATTCAGCAAGAAAATCTCCATATGACAGTATTTTTTTTTTCATTTTTTTGCGACGTTGCCAATTTATCTTAAAAAATCTTTGAATTTCCAGAAAAACAGGGCACAATACTTGTCAAGAGCACAACGTTATGAATAATAATTGGCATATGATATTTTGTACATACAAAGTCAAAAGGTGTAGTCACAGTCTAAATACATCAAAATTAATTTATATTATACAGGGTGTTTCTTATAGATGTGCCAACTTCCCAATTTTCAAACATCAATAACTTTTTTTTTCAAATGGAACACCCTGTATATTATTACGTCATTTTGTTGCATTTTTGTTTTTCTTCAACTTTTCTTAATACTTACCTATACCTAAAATGAATATTTTCTGAGATATTTACATTTTACTTATTCTTATAAGCGTTGTGTAGGAATTTCCTAGTTTTCTCGGAGTAGGCCCCGACTTTGACAATAGAAACAATAATTTTTGTAGTAACAAATGTCAGAGTTAATTGCTGTCAATTGTTAAAACATAAATAAATGAGTATAACATATTCAATATGAATTTTCCAAAAAAGAATTCATTGATACTGTCTATGTTCAGGGTGGCGTACTTTCGATGCCCATACAGGGGGGGGTATTTCGGTAATTATCAGAGATTTAAAAAAAAACTATATTTCGAAAATTAAAAAAGATCAAAAATCTGTTTACGACAATAAATTCCTCTCGAAAAAAGAAATCGAGACTACGTACTTAGTTTTTTTTAATCTCTGATAATAACCGAGATACCCCCCCTGTATAGGCATCGAAAATACGCCACCCTGAACATAGACCGCATCAATCAATTATTTTTTTGGAAAATTCCTATTAAATATGTTATACTCATTTATTTATGATTTAACAATTGACAGCAATTAACTCTGACATTTGTTACTACAGAAATTATTGTTTCTATTGTCTAAGTCGGGGCCTACTCCGAGAAAACTAGGAAATTCCTACACAACGCTTATAAGAATAAGTAAAATGTAAATATCTCAGAAAATATTCATTTTAGGTATAGGTAAGTATTAAGAAAAGTTGAAGAAAAACAAAAATGCAACAAAATGACGTAATAATATACAGGGTGTTCCATTTGAAAAAAAAAAGTTATTGATGTTTGAAAATTGGGAAGTTGGCACATCTATAAGAAATACTCTGTATAATATAAATTAATTTTGATGTATTTAGACTGTGACTACACCTTTTGACTTTGTATGTGCAAAATATCATTGGCCAATTATTATTCATAACGTTGTGCTCTTGACAAGTATTGTACCCTGTTTTTCTGGAAATTCAAAGATTTTTTAAGATAAATTGGCAACGTCGCAAAAAAATGAAAAAAACAAAATACTGTCATATGGAGATTTTCTTGCTGAATTCGATTATGCAAAAATATACTGGGTGTTCAATTTAAAAAAAATACCTTTAGTGACGCCCCACTTTTATGAAACCCCCTGTATACTTGAAACTAATTTTAAAACATGCACGTGTAGAAATACTATAAGTTTCATTGAAAACTTTTTTTGATTAAGTTGACATTAAGGGCAATAATGGACTTTATCGCACTAATGGCGCACCCTGTATAAACCATTATTCGATATTCACCATCTTAAAAGCATCTATCGTTGAACGTTTTAACCGAACACTGAAGGGTTTAATGTGGAAACAATTTAGTCTGAATGGAAATTACAAATGGATAAATATTATTCAAGATCTTGTTAAAAAACACAATAGCACAATTCATTCGACTATTAAAATGCGACCATGCGATGTAAATTTAGCTAATGAGAAAAAAATGATTAGGCACTGTTTATAGCAACAATAAAACGCTTCCATTACCTAAATTTACAGTTGGAGAAAAGGTTCGCATTAGCAAATATAAACATCTCTTTCAAAAAGGTTACACGCCAAACAGGACAACAGAAATTTTTACGATTAAAATGATCAAAAATACAAATCCTGTCACATACATTCTCAAAGATTATCAAGATAAAGTAATTCAAGGATGTTTTTATGAGCATGAATTGTTGAAGACTAAGCAGCCTAATATTTATCTCGTTCAAAAAATTAAAAAAAAAAGCAGAAATAAAGTGTACGTTAGATGGTTAGGATTTTCTGACGAACATAATTCCTGGATTAATAAACGCGAAATTTTATGAAGTGATTTTATCATTCGATTCACATCTTATAAAACCGAATACAGTTAGCGAAAAAAATTAGTATGAATACACACATACAGTTAACAAGTTGTGCTCATCAGTCAAGTGAATAAATCTGTTTAGCAGTTAACGTCGTCAATATGAAGAATATTATCGTGTTTTATTTTATTATTCTTCTTTTCCATCTCATTCGACAAACAATTAGTTTACCCATTGCAGTAAATCTAAAGGATACAGCAGATCTAACTAGCCGAATGAAATTTAATGTTCAATTACCGGGCAATCAAACAGTTCAGATTAGTTTATCGTTTAAACTGTTAACACCTAGTAAATATTTGCCAACGCTCGATGCTGACAATTTTGAAAAATTTAATGAAACGTTGGATATCTCATCAACAACAACGGCGCCATTGGAATCAGATGATTTGCTGGATTCAGAAAAGTCGCAATTAGTTACTGTTGAAGAGGCAATCGAAGACTTCAGACAGCATTTAATCCGGAAGAAGATGGAAATTGGCGGAATAATAGAAAGTAAACACACTTTTTATAGACAATTTAAACTTGAATACGCTGATGACGTGATAATACCTGTTCGCTGCACTTATAATGCAGATCATTCGCAACGCTCGTTATCAATTGACTGTTACGAATACCGCGAATTTGGAAACGAAAGAATATTAAGCAATGGAGAGTATGAAACTGCGAGCATGACATCTCTACCTGAATCCTGAATACATAAATATTAAAACGATGAAACAAACCTATTCTGTTAATTACCTAATTCGCTTTTGTAATCACCTACAATATATCTATTTAAATAAAAACTATGCAAACTACTAACATATCTTAATCTAACAAAAATGTTCTTGATGAATACATCTATTCTCATCCTTGCTGCTATAATAGGAAACAATTTTATAATATACCGACAACCTGAAGTGTACAAAGCGTTCGTTTGTTTCAACGATCAGGAAAATTGGCCATTCGAGTGGACCGAACTGTTTCCGCATATTCATAATGATATTGTAACGGTTTAAAAGCCGTGTACAGATTTGGCAACCCAGCAGTTGTATTTCAAATTATGAAGTAAACGTGGCAACGTGGCTTTTGTGATATTCTCAGGCTTGCGCGGGGAAGGAGCAGACTGACCGGGGCCGTGTAGGCTAAGAGGTCGCCATTTTTGTTGATTTTTACGAATGATCGAATTGTAAGGTGAGCGGAATAAATAACTGCCATCAGTCGATCGTACTGAAACTTATTACTGTAGATGTATCTGTAATAAGAAACTGCGAGTGTTTGTAAGAATATTTACTGGGGATAAATGTGATAGCGAGAGCCCATGTGTGGGGCGAGTAATTGCCGAAAGCAAGAGTATTAATGTATAGTTAAAACAGAGAAGTGTCTTGTATTAACCGTTGTATATGTGTACTACGAATTTTACCTAGTGGTTAACAAGTGTTTAGCGGATAACGCAATCAGTGAACTCGCCATAATACGTAAAAAGCGCTCAGTTGCGGCGTATCAGTGCAACGTATGTAATCTCGAAGTTCATCGAGTAAACTGAGCTGAAACGAATAGCCGTATAAAGTGCAGATTGATAGTGCCACCGGAAGTGTAAATCTCCGAAATCGCTAAAAGTATAGCGAAAATAATCAACCAACAGGTACACCGTCCTACGGGATCCAGGCAAGGTATTGCAACCAGCCCGTAAAAACGCTACCTTCGCGTCTGCAGCCCGAAGTACGCTACACGACGTAGCTAGTCCGCAGATCAGCGCGAAGTACATGTGCACCAACGAATACAATAAGGTTCTGTATAATACTAAGTCATTTTCGATGTAAGATTTATAATTGCTAGAGAGAATGTACAGTTTAGTTATATACTGAAGTTTACATTTTTCTTAGCGAATTTGCAATTCTCAGTTAAGTCGTTCGGATTGTGTTTTTTTAATGTTGTGTATGTTATTGTTGTTAAATATAATTCAATATTCATGTTTCTTTGTTTAGTTATTTGTTAGGGAGTATTAATCAAATAACTTGGCGCCCTTTTTTTTTGTTTTTGATTTATTACGTTGGGTATCAAGTTTTTTTTTTTTGAACCCACGACCTTTGCCTCCGACAAAGGGTTAAGGGCAAGGACTGAGAAAGTTACACGTGGCGCCTAAACGTGGGGCCAAAGTTTAGTATTTTTTTGGATGAAAGGTTACAACAGCTGGTGGGTTGTCATTTTTCACTTAGGTTTTTTTGACTTTTGGGGGATCGTGGCCGTTAAGGGTTGTGTTTCTCGATTTCAATAGTTTATCTAGGTCCAATACCTGGCGTGAGATAAACGGTTGATAAATTTTTTTTGGCTTTCGGATTATCTTGGTTGAAATGGTGCAGCCAATGTCGAAGATGGTTTTTGTTAATTACTTACTCAAGGACGAGTTGTCCTTCGAACTCTTGATTCGTGGTGTCGATTCCACAGGTTTAAAGGTGGACGACAGACGTAAGCTTCTGCGCAAGCAATTAAGGTTGGAAGGAAGCGATCCTTCATTGAGTAAAGGGTATGCTCGAGTAGAACTCGACACACCAAGCGAACTAGACATTTGTGGAAGTAAATTAGAAACTTTAGTGTCGTTAATAGATGAATTTAGTTTGAAGCCGTTGACGAGCGAATACAATAAGTTATACACTCGTGTTATGCATGTCCTCACCCGAGTTAAGTATGTTCCCGTTGCGGAAAATATTAAAGAGACTATTTCTAAAATAGAAAGTTGCTGTTCAAATTTATTAGACAGTTTATCCTCAATATTCGAGAACCCCGAGATACATTACAATGATTTGGCGGTTGTGATGGAACGATCGATCCTGTCGGTTAAGGAAGTCGCTAGTATGCCGCCGGGAGATGGTGATGACGTGGTTGTTCAAAATGATGGTGAGCATCAGGAGTCGACACGGGTTGATAATAAAGATACGAACGCTCAAGCATCAACTCCCGCTTCGCCTAGTAACATGCAAGAGCCGGCTTTTGTTAGTCGGGTACGGAACTTAAATTTTAATCCTAGGCCGTCGGTTATTTTAGCGCATAATCAGCCGGTTATGTCTGGTACGTCTGTCCCTTCGGTTCCGGTGGTTAAATGGAATCTTAAGTTTTGTGGGGATGCCACTCGTATGGGGCTGAATTATTTTCTGGAACGAGTTGAAGAGCTACAAGTCGCTCGAAACGTGTCGGAATCTCAATTGTTCAGTAGTGCTATTGATCTATTCGAAGGTCAGGCTTTAATATGGTTTAGATCCATAAGAAATCGCGTTCATAGTTGGCCAGAGCTGGTAGCACAGTTGCGTTTGAACTTTTTACCTCTGGACTATGACGAGGAATTATGGTCTGAAATCCGCGCGCGCAAGCAAGGCCCCGTTGAGAAGCCCAATCTATATTTAGCCGTGATGATCAATATGTTTAATCGACTGACATGCTCTTATGCCGACCCGGATCGACTGAAGTATATTTTGAAGAACTTGCACCCATATTACGCTAGTCATTTATCGTTAGTTCCCGTTACGTCTATAGACGAACTAATTACGTACTGTCGACGTCTTGAAGAGACTAAGGTTCAAAATGCTAAATATAGGAGCGGTAATAACGTTGATAGTTCGCCCCTAGAGCCAGATTTAGCGTATAGACAACCTAACACGCCACAAAAAAGGAATGTACATTCCATTTCGCGTCGCGATTCCTCGGCGGGTGCCCAGTCAGATAGACAGGAGGTTGCGCATCAGAGCTCTCGAGAATCTCAACGTGGTTTTCGGAAGGAGTCGAGCTTGATATGCTGGAATTGTCGTACGTCAGGTCACGGTTTTCGTAATTGTTCGGCGGATAGAACGTTGTTCTGCTATAATTGCGGTACGCCGGACGTAGTTTCTCCTTCTTGTCCCAAGTGTAGTGGTACAAAAAACCTGCAAACGAGGGCCTGTCCTTCCAGCGTACAGGACCCTCCTCCCAAGAATTAGACTCGGAACGTGAACAATGGAAGTCCTGGTTGACGACTGTTGGTAATTTTTGCAAAGCATCAGCTCGTACAGACGCCGTGTTTTGTCATCGTCAACAGGATAACCGACCTTTCTTATATGTATCTATTCTGGGTGAACAAATCCTTGCGTTGTTGGATTCAGGGGCTAACCAGTCAGTATTGGGAAAGCATGGTTTATTTTTGATCGATAAGCTAGGACTTAAGCTGACTAGGATGTTAAATGTGCCGTTGTTACAAACGGCCGATGGTGCTAATCAGTCTGTGCTAGGACATGTAGTAGTGCCTTTATGTGTGGATGGACAGGTTAAGGAAATTTCCCTTTTAGTGTCAGATTCCATATCTACTAATCTTACGTTAGGTGCAGACTGTTGTTACTTGTTTGGTTTGAAGGCTAACTTTGGTAGAAATTCTTTTGTAGTACCGACACATATCGATACTTTGAAAGTTATTCACTCGCAGGATGATCTGGACGATAGGCAGAAACGTCGCCTAAAGATAATAGTCAACCAGTTTAAAGAAATCAGTGGTCCAAAGTTAGGCCGTGTTAATTGTGTACAGCATCGCATAGATACTGGGGACGCAGAACCCGTAAAGCAGAGGTATTTTCCTATGTCTCCAGCTATGTTAGAAGCTGTGAATAAGGAAGTAGACGAGATGATGTTGGGTGTGATTAGGCCATCTTCATCTCCATGGAATTCACCAGTGGTGATGGTTAAAAAGAAGGATGGCAGTTTAAGATTTTGCTTTGACGGCCGACGTCTTAATTCAGTGACCAGGAGGGACTCGTATCCGCTCCCTTTCGTTTCAGATATTTTAGATCGACTTCGAGACGCTCGTTTTCTGACTTCCATCGACTTGAAGAAAGCATTCTGGCAAATTCCTCTTTCTCCTGATTCGTGGGAGAAAACTGCTTTTACTATTCCTCGTAGGGGTTTATTTGAGTTTGTCGTTCTTCCGTTTGGGCTACATAACAGTCCACAGACGTTACAAAGGTTAATGGACAATCTTTTAGGCCCCAAATTTGACAATGTTTTTGTGTACTTGGACGATATTATTGTGGTGTCCCAGACTTTCGACGGCCACATGGAAACGTTATTTGAGGTTTTTAAACGGTTGAGTTCTGCCGGTTTAACAGTTAATTTCGACAAATGTGAATTTTGTAAGCCGTCTTTATCGTATCTAGGATTTGTTGTGGATCAGCATGGGCTTCGTACCGATCCGGATAAAGTAAAGGCTATAGTGGAGTATCCTGCTCCAAGGACCACTACAGAAATCAAACGTTTTCTGGGCATGGCGGGCTGGTATCGCCGTTTCATCCCGGATTTTTCTTCGTTCGTTTCCCCGATATTAAACTTGCTGAAAGGTAAAGGTAAGAGGCAGTCGGTGAAGTGGAATCCTCACGTTGAAGAGAGTTTTCAGCACATTAAACAGTTAGTTGTTGGTGTCTGCTCCGATTTTGTCTAGTCCCGATTATAGTAAACCTTTTATTTTTCAAACCGACGCGTCAGATGTTGGTCTCGCTGCCGTTTTGATCCAGGGTGAAGGTGACGACGAGAAGGTAATTGCCTATGCTAGCCGCTCAGTGAGCAGCGCGGAAAAGAATTATTCGGCTACCGAGAAAGAGTGTTTAGCAGTGTTATTTGGTATCGACAAGTATCGTCCTTATGTTGAGGGTTCTAAATTTACGGTTGTGACTGATCATTATTCGTTGTTATGGTTAGCTAAGTTACAGAATCCTAGTGGTCGGCTTGCCCGATGGAGCTTGCGTCTTTCTCAACACGTATTCGATATAGTTCATCGCAAGGGGAGGTTCGATGTGGTCCCAGACGCCCTGTCCCGAGCCCCAGCTCAAATTAGTACTCTCAAAGTTGTAGATGCAGATAGGGAGCCGTGGTATTTACAGTTGTTAAACAAGATTGCTGCTCACGCTGAGTCGTATCCAAACTTCAAAGAGGAGGATGGTTTGATTTACAAGTACGTTGCGAACAAACATAATCTTGTGTCCAATCTGATCGAGTGGAAGTTGGTCGTTCCTAAGAAATATAGGTCGGAACTTTTAAGGGAATGTCACGATGATCCCACGTCGGCTCATTTAGGTTGTTTTAAGACTTTGCAGAAGTTGGGCGAGAAGTATTACTGGCCTAAGATGAAAAGAGACGTCTCTCGTTATGTACGTCGTTGTGAAGTTTGTCTTGGGAGTAAATCGCCTACCTTGCTAGGTTTGGGTTGATGGGCAAAGAGAAGTCTGTTCGATATCCATTTCAATTGATCTCAGTAGATATCATGGGCCCTTTCCCTCGTTCAACTAAGGGAAATGCATTTTTGTTAGTCGTTTCAGATTGGTTCACGAAGTTTACGTTGTTGAAGCCAGTGAGGCAAGCTACTAGTTCCGCAGTTGTTAAGTTTTTGGAAAATTATGTTTTTCTCCTCTTTGGTGTGCCCCAAATAGTCATGTGTGACAATGGTGTCCAGTTTAAGAGCTCGGTGTTTAAGAAGTTAATCGATCATTACAAGGTGCAGAAGGTTTGGTACAATGCTAGTTACCATCCTCAGGTGAATCCTGTCGAGCGGGTTAATAAGGTCATTGGTACGGCGATTCGATCGTATGTTAAAGACAATCACCGGTTGTGGGATGTTGAGATTTATAGGGTTGGTCATGCCTTGCGGAACGCAGTTCATGAGGTGACAGGAAAACACCCTCATTTCTCAATTTTGGTCGTGCGGTACCAGCCAATGGAGATTATTATGGGAGGTTGGAGAATCTTTCCCCAGAAGAGCTGACACTGGATAAACGCGAACAACTAGTTCGAGATGTTAACCAACTGTCTGAGGTATATGAAGCGGTAGGTGTTCGATTGAAAGAGTCGTACGAACGTAATAAGGGACGCTATGATCTTCGGAGGCGCACCGTACAATTTAAACGTGGACACACGGTTTGGAAGAAGAATGTAGTGCTGTCTAGCGCTGCTGACAAATTTGCTCAGAAGTTAGCACCCAAATACGTTCGTTGCACAGTCAAAGAAAGGACGGGGACGGCCACCTATAGACTAGTCAATGAACATGGCAAAGACGTAGGCGTGTGGCACGTCAAAGACCTAAGGGGTGACACTAGTGGTTTTGAGTAACCATCTGTCGTTCATGTCTACCGCCCTGTTGGCTGGGTTTACGAATACACCATCGCTAGGAACTGGCAGGGGTAAAAGCCCCCTAAAAATCCCCACCTTTGAACCGTCTGGCATTAACATCCTTAGTCTGTTTGACTGTTTACGACAATTCGTTTTGTGGATTTTATCAGGTGCTCGACCGTTGTCGGATTTTAAATGGACCTGTAGTCCGTTGGCCTCTGATCCCACAGACATGTTGTCGTTCTACTTAGGATTTTATCAGGGCTCGACCGTAGTCGGATTTGAATGGACCTTTGTTAGTGCGTTGTAGGGTACTTTCCTAGCACTTAGGTCCGCTTGCCTCTGATCCTAAATTGGTTTACCTTTTTTGTCGTTTCCTTTTTTTTATTTTTGATTATTCAGTGAGCTTGGTGATGGATGAATGGATATGAAGACATGCGATCGTCTCGGCCTCTGACTCCCTAGGGACTTAAACCGCGCCGCCTCTGTCAGAGTGAATTGGTGCTAGGTTATGTACTTTTTTAGTTTCATTTTCCTCGGCTGTGTTGCTCCCGGCCTAACCTGAGGGACAACACGGACCGCCTTCATCACCGATCAAGACCTTATACAAATCATACCGGTTTTTATTTTTTTATATAAGTAGTTTCTGGCTCTATCGCGAGTAGCGGTAGCTTAACGTAGTTTCTAGATAGTTTAACTTAGTTTTATGCAACTTAAGTTAGTTTTATAGGATTTGTGTTGGGGGGGGGGGTATAAGTAAGCTTTTATCACCATATGACGTGATAAAAAGGGAGAGCGTTTTGGAAGTTGTTTAATTTTAATTTGTGGTCAGATTTTGGGTAATTACCGCTGTCATCGCCCCGGTTACCAAAGGGCTAACCATAGGGGAGAGATTTGTTCGCCAATCGATATCATGATTACGCGTTTATAGTTAGAATTGCAATTTAGCTGCGGCATGTTGAGGCAGTAATGAAGTTGATAAGTTTCGTTTACGTTCCGGCGGATTTGGCTAAAAAGTGTTTTTGGCAAGAAACTTACCATGGTGAAATTGATCGGTTTAGCGGTTTTATTAGGACTGTTAGGGCCGGTATGGAGTCTTATGAAGAAGACATGTTTTGCACGCGGATAGGCGCGTTTTATGTCTGATTAGTCTGGATGTTTTGCTCTGCGGTAATGGACCTAGATTGGGCTGCGCGGATCTGATTGCCGTACGTGTTAGCGTAAGGCGCGACGCAGTAATAATCGGTTTAGTATGGCATACATTTCGATCTTCTAACTAGCCAAGTGGTATTTTACCTGTACAGGGGGTAGTTTTTAATTTTCATTTAGTAGCTTATCTTCTCAGATGTAGAAAGTCAGTTAGGTGGTTGTAAGTGAAAGGCGTTTTCGAGCCTCTTTCCTTGGGATTTTTTTGTTGGTTATGTTTATCAAGGTAAGGGTATTTTGAGTCCTTTTTCCTGTGGGGATTTCGTCCTTTTTTTAGTAAGTAAGGGGGGAGTGTAACGGTTTAAAAGCCGTGTACAGATTTGGCAACCCAGCAGTTGTATTTCAAATTATGAAGTAAACGTGGCAACGTGGCTTTTGTGATTTTCTCAGGCTTGCGCGGGGAAGGAGCAGACTGACCGGGGCCGTGTAGGCTAAGAGGTCGCCATTTTTGTTGATTTTTACGAATGATCGAATTGTAAGGTGAGCGGAATAAATAACTGCCATCAGTCGATCGTACTGAAACTTATTACTGTAGATGTATCTGTAATAAGAAACTGCGAGTGTTTGTAAGAATATTTACTAGGGATAAATGTGATAGCGAGAGCCCATGTGTGGGGCGAGTAATTGCCGAAAGCAAGAGTATTAATGTATAGTTAAAACAGAGAAGTGTCTTGTATTAACCGTTGTATATGTGTACTACGAATTTTACCTAGTGGTTAACAAGTGTTTAGCGGATAACGCAATCAGTGAACTCGCCATAATACGTAAAAAGCGCTCAGTTGCGGCGTATCAGTGCAACGTATGTAATCTCGAAGTTCATCGAGTAAACTGAGCTGAAACGAATAGCCGTATAAAGTGCAGATTGATAGTGCCACCGAAAGTGTAAATCTCCGAAATCGCTAAAAGTATAGCGAAAATAATCAACCAACAGGTACACCGTCCTACGGGATCCAGGCAAGGTATTGCAACCAGCCCGTAAAAACGCTACCTTCGCGTCTGCAGCCCGAAGTACGCTACACGACGTAGCTAGTCCGCAGATCAGCGCGAAGTACATGTGCACCAACGAATACAATAAGGTTCTGTATAATACTAAGTCATTTTCGATGTAAGATTTATAATTGCTAGAGAGAATGTACAGTTTAGTTATATACTGAAGTTTACATTTTTCTTAGCGAATTTGCAATTCTCAGTTAAGTCGTTCGGATTGTGTTTTTTTAATGTTGTGTATGTTATTGTTGTTAAATATAATTCAATATTCATGTTTCTTTGTTTAGTTATTTGTTAGGGAGTATTAATCAAATAACTTGGCGCCCTTTTTTTTTGTTTTTGATTTATTACGTTGGGTATAGTTTTTTTTTTTTTGAACCCACGACCTTTGCCTCCGACAAAGGGTTAAGGGCAAGGACTGAGAAAGTTACAATATTACTATTTTTTACGCTAACAATATTTCTGCAAGCGACAACAGCATTATTAAATACAAATTAAGATATTTGCTGTCTAACCAAAGTTATCACGACTCGCCATGGAATCACATTTTAAATTATACAACCATCGCAGCAA
The DNA here is from genome assembly GCA_947652605.1 of Elmis aenea. NCBI lineage: Eukaryota > Metazoa > Arthropoda > Insecta > Coleoptera > Elmidae > Elmis > Elmis aenea. The sequence goes on from OX393577.1 coordinate 41,008,245, forward strand.
AAACTTCATCTCTACATAAGGAACTACTTCTAGAACATGAACAAACGCAGAATCAACAACACCAACAGATGATTTCATCATTTCCATTTTATATTGGCGTTGACGTTATGAATTTATTTTATTTAATGTTGTATGTAATATATAAATTAGTATTATTGGTTTATAATAGATTCTTAATTTAACAATAGACGCTACGTTAGAATAAACTTATAAAATATTGTTAACAAATTTACCTAAATAAAACATTTTAAGTTTATCCTTTTGTTTTTATCATCCAAACACCTCCGCACACACACACACACCCCACACACACGGCAGAATAACGCCAGACACCGACTCCAGAAACACATCGACGCCAGACTAGCAAAACACATCGACGCCAGGATCCTACGCCAGATACATGTAAATTGACGCCAGGATCCTAAAATCGACGCCAGACACCTACGCCAGACTAACAAAACACATGTAAATTGACGCCAGGATCCTAAAATCGACGCCAGACACCTACGCCAGACTAACAAAACACATGTAAATTGACGCCAGGATCCTAAAATCGACGCCGGACACGCCAGACTAACAAAACACATGTAAATTGACGCCAGGATCCTAAAATCGACGCCAGGATTGGATTAGAAGCTACATATCTACTCTACTGATACAAATGCAACAAAAATCAGGAAACACTCGCATTGAGCTACTGCAGTGAGCAGATTAGCAAAAGCTGGAGTGGGTGAAGAGCAGTTAATTAAAATTATAGGACGCAGCCAAGTTTAATAAAATCATACCTTCAATTAGACAGAGCATCACGAAAATATTATTCATAACATAAGAAAAGAGAGTACAACTTCAAATGCAAGATCAAGTTCTAAGAATAATAAAGAAAACATTAATATTTACAATAGGTGTACAATTAATTATAAATAATTATAATAAATTAAATAAAAAGTTAATAATTATCAATTCTCATTTCTTTTTTGAATATACTTACATTTACACATGACCACACCTTGAATAATTCCATACGTCAATGCTTAGCCTAACCTAACGTCACATTGGAATAGTCTTTTTTAGTATAACGTGTTTTTTTTTTTTATAATTGCTTGCTTTTTCCACGGAAACATTATCCAATTTCACTCCACAATAGTCACAGAAAATTCCACTAGACTTCGTCTCGTGAAATTTTCAGTTAACATTTTGTGTCGTGAAATTGTGAAGTTCCGTGGAAACGGTAAGCAATTATCAAAAAATTTTATGCACTAGTTATATTACCCTTGATAATTCTACGCATTTCAGTTGATTAAGAATTAAGTAAAGGTCAACTCACACCGGCGCAGGTGTGAGTTACCCTTAAATAACTTTTGATGCATGTACAGGGTGGTCCAAATTCGATGGGATTGCATGGGTATCTCGCTTAATAGTCAAGATAGAGAAATGGTTAAATTATGTGCAGTTTCTTGAGACAAACTCAGAACATTTTTCAAAAATATTCCATCATTTCCGGTTTTCGAGTTATATATAAAAAGTGTTTTTTTGTCATATTAATAATGTGTCATATCTCCGTTATTGTTGCAAATATCGAAAATATTTATAAAGAATATTTTTAGATATTTTTGTTTAATTTGATAATACTAAAAAAAATATGCAACTAAAATTAAACATTAGTAAGAATTTAATAACATTTTAAATTGATAAAAGTTATTATAAATGTTCAAGTGTCAAGTGATCACTATTTAAAAAAGTTATTAAATATTGGTATTTTTAAGTAACTATAACCATCATTGGAAAAAAGAAAACTAAATTTACTTAAAAAAGTAAATTTTGTTGCTCTGTGTAATATACCAATGTTCTCCAACTAACATTCATTTGCAATTTTTTGTAACTTTTCAGTATGAATTCAAAGAAAAGAAAAGTTGTTGATGAAAAAAGGAAATTTAATGATCGTTGCGAAAAAGATTATTTTTTCACAATGCAGAACTCAAAATTAGTGTGTTTAATTTGTAGAGAGACATTTAAGGAAAATAACGTTAAAAGGCATCATGAGACAAAACATATTGAATATGTAAATTTCAGTAAAGAAGTAAAAAGTTTTAAGTTAACTGCGCTTAAATCGCATCTGAAATCTCAGCAAACTATGTTTGTTTCATCATTACAACAACCATCTACCATTGTCAAAGCCAGTTATTCTGTTGCCATGTTGATTGCAAAGAAAATGAAACCATTTTCGGATGGTGAACTGGTGAAGGACTGTTTGGAAGCAGTTATAAAAGATGGTTTGCCTGATAAAAGCAAATTATTTTCAAGTATCAGTCTTTCACGCCAAACTATATGTCGTTGCATTGATGACATTTCAGCTGAAATAGTAGTAAGTTTGCGAGATAAAATTAACCAATTCAAAGCATATTCTTTGGCATTTAATAAAAGCACAGATATCTCAGACAAATCTCAACTTGTGATATTTCTTCGCGGTGTGAATTCCAAGTGAGAGAAGAAATGTTAAATCTTTTACATTTAAAAGACTCAACTAGAGGAAATTATGTTTTCCAGGCGATTGAAAAATGTTTAGCCGAAAATAGCTTAAATGTTGAGGCTCTTTCCGGATTAACTACAGATGGAGCACCTGCTTTGGTAGGTAAAAATAAGGAAGCTGTAAAATAACTTATGGATAAGCTAGATTGCAGAGGCATTAAAACCAATGATATTTTTATTATTCACTGTTTGATACACTAACAAAATTTATGTGCTCGAGTATTATCCATGAATCACGTTATGAACATAGTTATAAAGATAATAAATTACATTCGTTCACATGCTCTTCAGCATCGGCAATTCAAAGAATTCCTTAGCGAATTATCTTCTGAATATGGTGATATCGTATATTTTCCCAATGTTGGATGGCTGTCGTGGAAAATGTTTAAAAATATTTTTTAATGAACGGGAGGAAATAGATATGTTTATGAACGAGAAACAAGAATCTGTTCCTGAATTAAGTGATTATGATAGATTGTTAGACCTATGTTTTTTAGTTGATATAACAGAAAAACTTAATCAGCTAAATAAGGACTTGGAAGGGCAAGATAATTTAATAATCGATGCTTGTAATTTCATCAAAGCTTTTAATAAGAAATTATTATTATTTGAGTGCCAACTTAGAAATAATAATGCTCAACATTTTCCGCTGTTAAATAACTTCCCAAAAAGCCAACCTAAGAATTTCTCGAAATATGCCAATGAAATAAAGAAACTTATTACTGCATTTGATAGTCGTTTCTCAGAATTAGCAAAATATGATAAAATGTTTGAAATATTTTCATGCCCATTTCATGTTGACGTGAACAGTGTTCCTGAAAATCTGCAAATGGAGTTAATTGAGTTACAGTGCAACAATGAATTGAAACAAATTTTTGCGTCTACATCAAAAATTAATTTTAACAATACTTATATTACATGCGAGAGATATTCCAACTTAAGATATTTTGCACAACGAGTTGTAAGTGCTTTTGGATCCACATATGTTTGTGAAACATTTTTTTCGAAGATGAAATTTACAAAGTGTTCATCACGTGCTTCATTAACTGATGCCAATTTAGAAAACCAGCTAAGATGTGCTACGTCGAACATAAATATAGATTTACAAAAAATGGTAAAAAGCACCCCAAACGTCTGTACGGCGTTGAGTTTTGTGGCACGAAGCTGTAGTCTGGGCCTGTGAAGTGTCGAGTTACGCTCCTGGATTGTCCAAGCCGTTCCTTCGAAATTGCTTCGGCGGAACCTGCAGCTAAGTTTAGGATAAGGGTTTTTCTTGCTGGACCAGCGCCTTAGGGGCTTTCTGTGATTTTTTTACTGAGTTATAATTAACTTAACTGTGTCACTGACGAGTGTTTTTTTCAATTTATATTTAAATAATTCTGTGCGGCTACAGTTAGTGGCTTAACACATTTTTGAGCGTGTGTAGCTTCACACAGGAGTAGTATTTCCTTTATTGCTCATGTAACAATTGTTTATATTTAAGTTGATAAGATTTCAAGTGGTCATTTACGAGATCGGAATTTGATCGTAGTGCTTTATTTCAAAGCTTGTGCAGCTTCCCTGCAACGACATTTGGTTGTGTAATATTGCACAGTTGTATTTTTAGTATGATCTAAGTAAATTTGGAGATTGTTGAACTTCAAGATTGTAAATTTTCTTTATAAATTCTTTTTCTGTACAATTATATTAATATTGCACATAGCTAGTATCCAGGCTGACGCGAGCCGATCTATTTAAGTGTACATATGAGTTTTGATAATGCGCTAACCCCAAAGGCCTTATGGGTTGCGGAATTTAGTTTCTTTTCGTATTCAGGCGTATACAGGGTGATTGATCGAGACCGGGCATTAAAAATATATGAAGAATGAAAAAGGGTACGGATCTGAAATTTTGGTTATGACCATCTGATCTGTTTAATGAAAATATTTTCAATATGGCGACACTTCCGGAAGTTGACGTCTACTTTCTTATTTCAAATACAATGGTCTATTTTTTATTGCGTATTTGGATTTAAAACGTTATTTTAGAGGGACTTTTATTAGCATTCCCTATACCTAAGTGCAGCCATTTTTGAGATTTTTGGACTTTTTTGAAAATTTTTCGATTTTCATCGTAATGCTTAATATTATCTACCGCCATCATTTTTGAAGCGAAAACGCTCAAATTTAGATTATGCATAGAAGAAAGCTTGGAGTTCATGCTGGAATTTTTGAAATCGATGCATTACTTACAGGGTGTCCAAAATTTAATTTTATTTTAATACAACTTCAGACCACTATAACTAATTTTTTTTAAATACAATGCCCAATATTTTTTTTCATTTTCTAATGCAAAATTCAATTCTGCAGCAATCCTTATTAGCATTCCCTATACCTATCTGCAATAATTTTCGAGTTATTAAGGGTTTTTGATAAAGTTAAGAACAAATTGTAACATTTTTAAATAGCAAGCCTTGGAATTGACAACAAATGCCAATATTGATAACTGTCAAAAACTTGTATCGCGTTTGTCAGTTGTGTTCATAAAAATGGAAAATCAAGGGTATTCAAACACAGATATTTTAAACTTATTTTACATTCATGGAGAATGTCACAAGATTATTACAAGAACTTGCCATGTATTCAATGAGAGATATCCTCATTTGAATGTTATGACCAGACAAAAATTTCAACGAATAGAATCAAATTTTTTGCAATTCGGAAGAGTGAAATCTGGTAGTATTCGACCTAAGCGTGTGACAGGTAATGAAAATAATGAAGTTAACATCCTGGGATATTTTAATGCCCATCCTCGGCGGTCAATTCGATCGGCAGCACAAGACTTGGGTTTAACATACTATGCGATCCAAGCTACATTAGAAAAGCATAAAATGCACAACTATTCGTTCACTGCAGTTCAAGAACTTCACCTAGGCGACGATGTTAGAAGAGTGGAATTTTGCGAACAGATATTAATTAAAATCCAGGAAGACCCGCTGTTTCTTCGAAAAATTATCTGGACAGATGAGGCAAAATTTAATAGAGAAGGGGTAGTTAACAGGCGAAATTTACACCACTGGTCTACAGACAACCCCCATTTAAAGCGAGATGTACATTTTCAAAATCATTTTAGTTTTAACGTTTTCTGTCTGCTTATGGATAATCGATATTCTTTTTTAATTTACGATCGAAATTTAACCGGCGAAAGGTACGTCGATGTGCTAAGAGGAGTAGTGGCGGCATTTCTAGAGAGGTTGCCTCTTAATACTTTAAGAGAGTGTTGGTACCAGATGGACGGAGCTCCCGCCCATTCTACTCGTAACGTGGACCGGGAGCTCACACAGAATTTCGAAGACCGCTGGATTGGCCGTAATGGACCATTGCGATGGCCTCCAAGATCTCCCGATTTAACCCCTCTAGATTTTTTCCTGTGGGGCTACATTAAAAGCAAAGTATACGTCAGTCCAGTACGGACAAGGGAAGAATTGGAGGAACGCGTCAGAGCGGCATTCCGCCAGTTAAACCCCGATCACATTTACAAGGCTTGCACAGAAGCAGTTTATTCAAGAATTCATCGCTATCTGCAGGAAAATGGGGGCCACATAGAGCATTTATAATTTTTTTGACCTTTATCTGTATTTTTGTTTTTCCTTATTTTATTTCCATCTTGTTACTTTATTCATACATATAAAATAAGTTTAAAATATCTGTGTTTGAATACTCTTGATTTTCCATTTTTATGAACACAACTGACAAACGCGATACAAGTTTTTGACAGTTATCAATATTGGCATTTGTTGTCAATTCCAAGGCTTGCT
>OX393577.1:41014766-41073717 GCA_947652605.1 Elmis aenea
GGTGATTGATTGAGACCGGGCATTAAAAATATATGAAGAATGAAAAAGGGTACGGATCTGAAATTTTGGTTATGACCATAATGGCATCTGATCTGTTTAATGAAAATATTTTCAATATGGCGACACTTCCGGAAATACCGGAAGTTGACGTCTACTTTCTTATTTCAAATACAATGGTCTATTTTTTATTGCGTATTTGGATTTAAAACGTTATTTTAGAGGGACTTTTATTAGCATTCTCTATACCTAAGTGCAGCCATTTTTGAGATTTTTGGACTTTTTTGAAAATTTTTTGATTTTCATCGTAATGCTTAATATTATCTACCGCCAGCGAAAACGCTCAAATTTAGATTATGCATAGAAGAAAGCTTGGAGTTCATGCTGGAATTTTTGAAATCGGTGCATTACTTACAGGGTGTCCAAAATTTAATTTTATTTTAATACAACTTCAGACCACTATAACTAATTTTTTTTAAATACAATGCCCAATATTTTTTTTCATTTTCTAATGCAAAATTCAATTCTGCAGCAAACCTTATTAGCATTCCCTATACCTATCTGCAATAATTTTCGAGTTATTAAGGGTTTTTGATAAAGTTAAGAACAAATTGTAACATTTTTAAATAGCAAGCCTTGGAATTGACAACAAATGCCAATATTGATAACTGTCAAAAACTTGTATCGCGTTTGTCAGTTGTGTTCATAAAAATGGAAAATCAAGGGTATTCAAACACAGATATTTTAAACTTATTTTACATTCATGGAGAATGTCACAAGATTATTACAAGAACTTGCCTGTATTCAATGAGAGATATCCTCATTTGAATGTTATGACCAGACAAAAATTTCAACGAATAGAATCAAATTTTTTGCAATTCGGAGAGAGTGAAATCTGGTAGTATTCGACCTAAGCGTGTGACAGGTAATGAAAATAATGAAGTTAACATCCTGGGATATTTTAATGCCCATCCTCGGCGGTCAATTCGATCGGCAGCACAAGACTTGGGTTTAACATACTATGCGATCCAAGCTACATTAGAAAAGCATAAAATGCACAACTATTCGTTCACTGCAGTTCAAGAACTTCACCTAGGCGACGATGTTAGAAGAGTGGAATTTTGCGAACAGATATTAATTAAAATCCAGGAAGACCCGCTGTTTCTTCGAAAAATTATCTGCACAGATGAGGCAAAATTTAATAGAGAAGGGGTAGTTAACAGGCGAAATTTACACCACTGGTCTACAGACAACCCCCATTTAAAGCGAGATGTACATTTTCAAAATCATTTTAGTTTTAACGTTTTCTGTCTGCTTATGGATAATCGATATTCTTTTTTAATTTACGATCGAAATTTAACCGGCGAAAGGTACGTCGATGTGCTAAGAGGAGTAGTGGCGGCATTTCTAGAGAGGTTGCCTCTTAATACTTTAAGAGAGTGTTGGTACCAGATGGACGGAGCTCCCGCCCATTCTACTCGTAACGTGGACCGGGAGCTCACACAGAATTTCGAAGACCGCTGGATTGGCCGTAATGGACCATTGCGATGGCCTCCAAGATCTCCCGATTTAACCCCTCTAGATTTTTTCCTGTGGGGCTACATTAAAAGCAAAGTATACGTCAGTCCAGTACGGACAAGGGAAGAATTGGAGGAACGCGTCAGAGCGGCATTCCGCCAGTTAAACCCCGATCACATTTACAAGGCTTGCACAGAAGCAGTTTATTCAAGAATTCATCGCTATCTGCAGGAAAATGGGGGCCACATAGAGCATTTATAATTTTTTTGACCTTTATCTGTATTTTTGTTTTTCCTTATTTTATTTCCATCTTGTTACTTTATTCATACATATAAAATAAGTTTAAAATATCTGTGTTTGAATACTCTTGATTTTCCATTTTTATGAACACAACTGACAAACGCGATACAAGTTTTTGACAGTTATCAATATTGGCATTTGTTGTCAATTCCAAGGCTTGCTATTTAAAAATGTTACAATTTGTTCTTAACTTTATCAAAAACCCTTAATAACTCGAAAATTATTGCAGATAGGTATAGGGAATGCTAATAAGGATTGCTGCAGAATTGAATTTTGCATTAGAAAATGAAAAAAAATATTGGGCATTGTATTTAAAAAAAATTAGTTATAGTGGTCTGAAGTTGTATTAAAATAAAATTAAATTTTGGACACCCTGTAAGTAATGCATCGATTTCAAAAATTCCAGCATGAACTCCAAGCTTTCTTCTATGCATAATCTAAATTTGAGCGTTTTCGCTTCAAAAATGGTGGCGGTAGATAATATTAAGCATTACGATGAAAATCGAAAAATTTTCAAAAAAGTCCAAAAATCTCAAAAATGGCTGCACTTAGGTATAGGGAATGCTAATAAAAGTCCCTCTAAAATAACGTTTTAAATCCAAATACGCAATAAAAAATAGACCATTGTATTTGAAATAAGAAAGTAGACGTCAACTTCCGGAAGTGTCGCCATATTGAAAATATTTTCATTAAACAGATCAGATGCCATTATGGTCATAACCAAAATTTCAGATCCGTACCCTTTTTCATTCTTCATATATTTTTAATGCCCGGTCTCAATCAATCACCCTGTATAATATTTGTTTATTCGCTCATTGTTGGCGTTTGATTTAATTTTAAATTTTCGGTTACAGTTACAGGTGCTAGCTATCTTGTTGTAGCTTTTATTATTATTTTTTAAATAACTTTAACGTTTGTAAAAGCAACAATCTAATTTATATGTGGTTTCATAACCCACATGTCATTATTAACTTGTGTTAATAAATTTTATCATTTGTTTTTCTTATCACGATTGATGCCAGTGGTGTGATTGACCACAAGCATCGATAAATTGGTAACTTTAGATTTTCTTTCTTTTTATTTTTTTTGTGTGTGAATAAAACGTTATTGTTTATTGTTTTTTTTTTCTTTGCGTTTCCTCTTTTTGGTTTGCATCGCAGACCTGGCGCCCAAGAAGTTTGTTTTTTTAGAACCCACGACCCTTGCCGCCGACACAGCACCGGTCAATTAACACTAGTAGGGTGCAAAGTGTTATAAGTGTGTTATTTTATTTGAATGTTTATTACACGGGTGTATGATGCCTTCTCTTTTGGAGAGACATTTATTAGCCAAACATCCAAATTTAAAAGATAAACCAGTTGATTTTATAAAAAGAAAACGTGAATTTCGCACTTAAAAGGCAGTTGTGTTTCCCTTTAGTAACGTAAACACTAAATTGTGTAGGGGCATCATATTTAGCAAGTTTGCGTAGAGCCAAGTGTGGGAAAGCACACACAATATGAGGAACATTGTTTCTACCTGCAACTAAGAAGATCGTCAAATCTGTAGATGCGGAAGACAACAAAAATTCCGTAGAAGTTCACAACCAATATGAAATTACTCTACCATTAGAAGGTAAGTTTAAAGAATCTAAACAGTACACAGTTAATAATAATGAGTAATATTATTTGCCCTTCAAATACAATTTCATTTTGTTGCAGATAACCCGGAACATCTGGACTTAACCTGGTTGTTATTGAATCTTCGTCTCAAAATGAAAATTGTGAATCATCAAGCGAATTTGATGATTCAGACCGTGATCCGGAGTATAGCTTTGCTTCAAATTCATCCTCAAAGATGTCTACTTCATCACAATCTTCCCAGGGTGATTCTTCCAAATGTACGAAAATTCCATTACGTAAAGAAAAAAGTAGGAAAAGAAAAGCAAAACCACCTGAATGGAAAAGAGATAAAACTAAACACCTGCAAAATACTGGACAAGCATACTTTACATCTAAAAAAGGCAAGGAAGTACATTGCAAGAAATTGCGAGAACCATGTGGTAATTCTTGCAGACTTCTATGTTTTTTTAAAATTTACTGATCTGGAGAAAAAATATCTTTAAAAATTATTGGTTGCTTGGAGACATTAACCTTTTTGGTGCGCAATGCTTATAAACGGTCTGTGCCTGCAGTGCGCATAACTTTCAAATGCGGTAACATTCGGTCGAGTTTCGAGTATCTTGGGCCTCGTAAAAATTTGGCGAGTATACTCGTCCAGAGCACCGAAAAGGTTAATATCCAAAGAGATTTTATTTTGCGTTGCATGAGTACTTTGACACCAACAGGTATCGTGTTGTACGCGACGGGCAACACCGAAATTACAATCATGCTTTTTACTGTGATAAAAATGAAACTAAAATAAGAGTTTGCAAGAAGTTCTTTTTAGCAACATTAGATATAACAAGTAGATGCATTCGCACTGTAGTCAGTAAGTCAAAAGTCGAATTTCTGACTAATGATAAAAGTTGTAAACATGAAAATCATGTGGAAATTTCACGGGAATTAAAAGAAGGTGTACGTTCGCATATTTAGTCCATTCATGTTATCGATAGTCACTATACTCGTGCTACTAGCTCAAAAAATTACATAGAAGGCGGTATACCAAATACATAACTATAATTTTATATATTTACATTTATATAATCTAAGCATTTCAATGTTATTTACACGACTTTTAATTTTTTTCTCTGAAGAAGTCGATAAAACAATCAACGAAACGTAAGAAAATTTTTTGATTCAAAATAAACCCTAAACGTCCTATAAATCCAGATTTCGTTTTATTTTGATTTTAATTAACTATAAAGGCAGAAGTTCATTCAAACAATTTATGCCTCAAAAGCAAATTAAAAGGCTACAAAGTTTGGATGTTGGCAGATAAAAATGGATACTGCCATAAATTTGTAATATACACTGAAATATCACAACCGGGTAAGGTCGTAAAAAATTTAGGAGCAGCTCACGAATAAATCAAGTTACAAATAAGATCTCGTGCGCAACACTATTTCATCGACTTCTGTTTATTTTCGTCAGAAAGTCAGGTTAGAGGTCGGTAAAAGTTTTTTTTTTTTAAAGGTGAATAATGGGGAACGCTAAAATAAATCAAGTTACAAATACGATCTCGTGCGCAACACTATTTCATCGACATTCTGTTTATTTTCGTCAGAGGGTCAGGTTAGAGGTCGGTAAAAGTTTTTTTTTTTAAGGTGAATAATGGGGAACGCTAAAATAAATCAAGTTACAAATACGATCTCGTGCGCAACACTATTTCATCGACATTCTGTTTATTTTCGTCAGAGGGTAAGGTTAGAGGTCGGTAAAAGTTTTTTTTAAAGCTGAATAATGGGGAACGCTAAAATAAAACAAGTTACGAATAAGATGACGTGCGCAACACTATTTCATCGGCATTCTGTTTATTTTCGTCAGAGATTCAGGTTAGATGTCTGTAAAAGTTTTATTTTAATGGTGAATAATGGGGAACGCTAAAATAAAATAAGTCAGGAATAAGATGAGGTGCGCAACACTATTTTCTGGGCAGTGTGTTTACTTTCATCAAAGGGTTAGGTTAGAGGTCGTTAAAAGTTTTTTTTTTTAGCTGAATAATGGGGAACGCTAAAACAAAACAAGTAACGAATAAGATGTGCCTAACACTATTACATTCTGTTTATTTTCGTCAGAGAGGCAGGTTAGAGGTTGGTAAATGTTTTTTTTAAGACGAATAATGGGGAACGCTAAAATAAAACAAGTTACGAATAAGATGACGTGCGCAACACTATTTCTGGTCAGTGTGTTTACTTTCATCAGAGGGTTAGGTTAGAGGTCGGTAAAAGTTGTTTTTTTTTTAAGCTGAATAATGGGGAACGTTAAAATAATACAAGTTACGAATAAGATCTCGTGCGCAACACTATTTCATCGACATTCTGTTTATTTTCGTCATAGGGCAAGATTAGAGGTGGGTAAAAGTTTTTTTTTAAGGTGAATAATGGGGAACGCTAAAATAAAACGAGTTACGAATAAGATGATGTGCGCAACACTATTCCATCGACTTTCTGATTATTTTCATCAGAGGATTAGTTTAGAGATCAGTAAAAGTTTTTTTTTTAAAGATGAATAATGGGGATCGCTAAAATAAAACAAGTTAGGAATAAGATGACGTGCGCAACACTATTCCATCGACTTTCTGTTGATTTTCGTCAGAGGGTCAGGTTAGAGGTCGGTAAAAGTTTTATTTTTTAAGGTGAATAATGGAGAACGCTAAAATAAAACGAGTTACGAATAAGTTCTCGTGCGCAACACTATTTCATCGACATTCTGTTTATTTTTGTCAGAGGGTCAGGTAAAAGTTTTTTTTTAAGGAATAATGGGGAACGCTAAAATAAAACAATCTACGAATAAGATGACGTGCGCAACACTATTTCATCGACATTATGTTTATTTATGTCAGAGGGTCAGGTTAGAGGTCGGTAAAAGTTTTTTTTTAAGCTGAATAATGGCGAACGCTAAAATAAAACAAGTTAGGAATAAGATGACGTGCGCAACACTATTCCATCGACATTCTGTTTATTTTCGTTAGAGGGTCAGGTTAGAGGTCGGTAGAAGTTTTTTTTTAAAGCTAAATAATGGCGACCGCTAAAATAAAACAAGTTAGGAATAAGATGACGTGCGCAACACTATTCCATCGACATTTTATTTATTTTCGTCAGAGGGTCAGGTTAAAGGTCGGTAAAAGTTTTTTTTTAAAGATGAATGATGGGGAACGCTAGAATAAAACGAGTTACGAATAAGATGACGTGCGCAACACTATTCCATCGACTTTCTGATTATTTTCATCAGAGGATTAGTTTAGAGATCAGTAAAAGTTTTTTTTTTAAAGATGAATAATGGGGATCGCTAAAATAAAACAAGTTAGGAATAAGATGACGTGCGCAACACTATTCCATCGACATTTTATTTATTTTCGTCAGAGGGTCAGGTTAAAGGTCGGTAAAAGTTTTTTTTTAAAGATGAATGATGGGGAACGCTAGAATAAAACGAGTTACGAATAAGATGACGTGCGCAACACTATTCCATCGACTTTCTGATTATTTTCATCAGAGGATTAGTTTAGAGATCAGTAAAAGTTTTTTTTTTAAAGATGAATAATGGGGATCGCTAAAATAAAACAAGTTAGGAATAAGATGACGTGCGCAACACTATTCCATCGACTTTCTGTTGATTTTCGTCAGAGGGTCAGGTTAGAGGTCGGTAAAAGTTTTATTTTTTAAGGTGAATAATGGAGAACGCTAAAATAAAACGAGTTACGAATAAGTTCTCGTGCGCAACACTATTTCATCGACATTCTCTTTATTTTTGTCAGAGGGTCAGGTAAAAGTTTTTTTTTAAGGAATAATGGGGAACGCTAAAATAAAACAATCTACGAATATGATGACGTGCGCAACACTATTTCATCGACATTATGTTTATTTATGTCAAAGGGTCAGGTTAGAGGTCGGTAAAAGTTTTTTTTTAAAGCTGAATAATGGCGAACGCTAAAATAAAACAAGTTAGGAATAAGATAACGTGCGCAACACTATTCCATCGACATTCTGTTTATTTTCGTTAGAGGGTCAGGTTAGAGGTCGGTAGAAGTTTTTTTTTTTAAGCTAAATAATGGCGACCGCTAAAATAAAACAAGTTAGGAATAAGATGACGTGCGCAACACTATTCCATCGACATTTTATTTATTTTCGTCAGAGGGTCAGGTTAAAGGTCGGTAAAAGTTTTTTTTTAAAGATGAATGATGGTGAACGCTAGAATAAAACGAGTTACGAATAAGATGACGTGCGCAACACTATTCCATCGACATTCTGTTTATTTTCGTCAGAGAGTCAGGTTAGATGTCTGTAAAAGTTTTATTTTAATGCTGAAGGGTCAGGTTAAAGGTCGGTAAAAGTTTTTTTTCAAAGATGAATGATGGGGAATGCTAGAATAAAACGAGTTACGAATAAGATGACGTGCGCAACACTATTCCATCGACATTCTGTTTATTTTCGTCAGAGAGTCAGGTTAGATGTCTGTAAAAGTTTTATTTTAATGCTGAATAATGGGGAACGCTAAAATAAAATAAGTTGCGAATTTGGAATAAGATGATGTGCAGCTGTACACTATTTAATTTTAAAACTAATGTTTGTGGCCACCAATTTTTTTTCGCCATAAATATATTGATTATCTTCATATGTGTTTGTGTGTATAAAATGTTTAAAATGCCGCTTCAGGCATTCCAATTAATCTCATTTTAGTAAATGACGTCTGTGAAAATGACGTCCAGTGTTTTTTCACAGAAATTCAAGAGAGTCAAATAAGGTTAATCAACCAGCATTATTATTAACTACCACTCTCAAATTACAAGTTATTTGTTAAAAAAATAAATTAAGAGTCGCTTAAAATTAAAATTTTAGTTCCAACTGAAACTGATCTGATCCTTATAGATCTAAATGAGTCCACCTTACTATCTCAGAAAGGTCAAGAAAGGTGGAAAAAGTAAGTCAAGACGGCAAAAAATGACAGTTGTGTAATTGGGTATGTTATAAGATTTACGTTATTTTAAGCTTATTTTAACACAAAATCAATACAAATATAGTTTCATTTATGCCTTATAATCATATTTGTACACTTTACACAGATAATTTAGCCATCCTAACATGAGAAAATTCGAATTAAAAAACCTAACCCAACTGTCAAACGGAACTTTTATATTGAATTTTTACGCTTATTAAATGAGAGCGCCAAGTAGTTTTAACATATTTGAGTTCAGCAAGTCTAGTTTTATTAACCCACAAAATTTTATCAATTTTCGACAACTGCCGCTAAAGTGAAGTTATACTTCACTTTAGCGGCAGTTGTCGAAAATTGATAAAATTTTGTGGTTTAATAAAACTAGACTTGCTGAACTCAATTATGTTACAATTACTTGGCGCTCTCATTTAATAAGCGTAAAAATTCAATATAAAAGTTCCGTTTGACAGTTGGGTTAGGTTTTTTAATTCGAATTTTCTCATGTTAGGATGGCTAAATTATCTGTGTAAAGTGTACAAATATGATTATAAGGCATAAATGAAACTATATTTGTATTGATTTTGTGTTAAAATAAGCTTAAAATAACGTAAATCTTATAACATACCCAAGTACACAACTGTCATTTTTTGCCGTCTTGACTTACTTTTCCCACCTTTCTTGACCTTTCTGAGATAGTAAGGTGGACTCATTTAGATCTATAAGGATCAGCTCAGTTTCAGTTGGAACTAAAATTTAAATTTTAAGCGACCCTTAATTTATTTTTTTAACAAATAACTTGTAATTTAAGAGTGGTAGTTAATAATGCTGGTTGATTAACCTTATTTGATACTCTTGAATTTCTGTAAAAAAACACTCATGAAACGTCATTTTCATAGACGTCATTTACTAAAATAAGATTAATTGGAATGCCTGAAGCGGCATTTTAAACATTTTATACACACAAACACATACAAAGATAATCAATATATTTATGGCAAAAAAAAATTGGTGGACAAACACATAAGTTTAAAAATTAAATAGTGTACAGCTGCACATCATCTTATTCCAAATTTGTTTTATTGTAGCAGTCCCCATTAATCTGCGTTAAAAACAAACCCTAACTAACCTCTAAGCTTACCCTCTGACCTCTGACGAAAGTAAACAGAATGCCTATGAAAGAATAGTGTCGCGCACAGCTGCACGCCATCTTATTGGTTACTTATTTTATTTTAGCGTTCTCCATTATTTCTCACAAAATTTTATCAATTTTCGACAACTGCCGCTAAAGTGAAGTAGTTCCCAATCGAGTTCCAAATTTTTACCACTATTGGTCTTCTAATGAGTCTCTAGGAAATACTGTTATAAAACGGGCAATCAGCAGAGACAGATGTACCCTAATTTTGTCCAAAATGTATTACGCGGAACCAGAAAAACCTGAAGGATGTTGCAAAACCTACTACTTAGATGATGTTAATTCTTGTTTGTAAAAAAACCTTTCAGCGTGCAAGAGGTGAAAGTTCCCACCAGTCTATTGATGAGACCATGACTAAGTTCAAAGGCCGTTCGAGCCTCAAACAATACTTACCTATGAAACCAGTAAAAAGAGGGATAAAACTCTGGCAGCGATGTGATGCAAGAACTGGGTACGTGTATGATTTCAATATCTATTCAGGCAAAGATGTTACAGCAGTAGATGGTACACTTGGAGAAAGGGTGGTATATAAATTGACAACAACAATAAGATCTCCCGATGTTTGCGTTTGCTTTGATCGTTTTTTCACCAGTTTGAAATTGATGGAAAATTTACCTTTTGCTTGTGTGGGAACATACATGAAAAATCGAAAAAATACCCCTACTTTCAACAATAATAAAATGACCAGAGGAGACGCACAATTTTTGGTAAACGAAAAGGGCGTAATTGCTACTAAATGGATGGATACGAAAGAAGTACTTCTTATGTCTAATTGTCATTCAGATAATATGGATAGTGTAAAAAGAACGCTGAAAGATGGCCAGAAAAAAGAATTACCATGCCCTAGTTCGATTGCATTTTATAACAAATTCATGGGTGGGGTTGATCTGGCAGATCAAAAGATTTCTACCTACGACCTTGATCGCAAATCAACTAAATGGTGGCGAAAGGTATTTTATAAACTCTTGATGACAGCAGTTGTAAATTCATGGATAATTTTCCAACAAATTCGTAATAAGCAAATACCACTAATTTCATACCTCGTACCTCTAGCAGAGCAAATGATAGAAAAGGGTAGAGAAAAAACTACTGTCAAACGACGTCTTAGTAGTAAATGTGGACGAAGAACCAAAATCCAAAAGAAAATGATAAATGTGGGCGACCATTTACCTAGTGAAGGCGTTGCTAGGCGAAGATGTCACCGTTGTAGCCAAAATAAAATGGAAACTCGCACCCGGACAGTTTGCATAGCATGCAACCTACCTCTGTGTAAAAATTGTTTTTTGCCGTATCACTCTTAGTTAATTTTTCACTATGTTTATTGATACTTTTGCTTCAATAAAGGTTTTTTTGTAAAAATATTGTAATTAATTCATTACTATTGGGACATATCATCCCACGAAAAATTAATACTGGGACACATAATCCCATGATAAATTACTGGAGGGACATATAATCCCAGGACATTTCAAAGGGCCCTATATTTTCAAAAAAAACAAACTAATCGGTTTTATCACATTTATAACTATATCTGTTGATACATGTGCTTAAACAATAAAATTAACAAAAAAACATATTCAGTGGTGAAAGGGTTAAATATAAAAGAAATTTTTCCTGAATAACATAAATACATAATATATAATTAAAATTATAATAATTTATCACATTTAAATTGGAATTTCATAAAATTAAGCAACAATACAAAAACTAGTTGTGTTACTGAATATTCGTCAAAAAACCGTGTTTACATTTACCTAATGATATTTCTTAGCAATCTTGGCATGCGAGCAACTAATTTTTTTATTGTGACTAGTAAAACTCTCCTCCATTTTTTTCTAAAAACGTGATCCAAAGCAAATGTTTTGACGAAGAACGTTTTTCGCGGACTTTTCCATCGAGTTCTTCTCATACAAACTCTGGGATTCAGATCCGGACATTGTGGTATACGAATCATGTTATTCAAGAGACGTTCTGCCTCTTTTTCTTTTAAATAGCCTCTGCGCAATCTTGATTTGTGTTTAAAGTCGTTATCCTATTGCACAGTGAACCCATCACCAATTGGTCGTAGCCCAGATGGTACAGCGTTTGACTTCAGTTTGGGATGAAAAACTCTTTGGTACGAATGTACATAGCTTCTTGTGTAGCATGATAACCGGCAATTGGGTAAATATTGGAATGTTTCTGTTGTCGTACTTCCTTCTTTGTCTACTATACTCCAGTGGCAAGTGTCATTAGTCAAACAATTATGTAAATTATGTTTTATCTCTCCATCGAAGAGCAGTTGAAATAAATAAAAATCTTCATCAGAACTATCGGAACTATCCAAACGTGCAGTCACAAGCAATGTCGATCAAAAAATGCAAGGAAAACATTACTCCACATTTTAATGCGATGCGATGCGCTCCGGCCCGACACGCTTCTAGTGTGCGCTGCCGCATTTTTTAAAATGCGATGCGATGCGACCCGCTCCGGCAGTAGTGTGCGCTTAGCTTTAAAGCGGCAAAAGCTCCAAATCGTCCCTTGGGATGTTTTCACCGGCAAAATAGCGAAAACATCCCGTTGTCATGTCAATTATATCCTTAGCAACCTGGTTGTTTGTTTACAGATGTTTGACAGTTGTAAAATATATTTAAGATGAGCCGTTTTGGAATAACTTCCATAGAAGAAATACAAAAAACTGTTGCAAATATAACTCCCAAAAATACTGTTGCATCCAAAACGTCAATATGGAAACAATTTGAAAAATTTTGCAAGGAAAGGAGTTACGATATAAATGCTGCTACAGAGGTTAGTACGCTATCGAAAATTTTAACAAATAATAAACGAAAACTGCAATTATTTTTGGTATCTTATTTGGGAAATAGTCTAATCAAATATTTTTCGGAACATTATTTTGCAGAAAAAATTTTAACTCAAGTTTGTTACTTATAGGTAACATCCCTCGACAAAATGAATGACAAAATCCCTCGCCTTCGGCTTAGGATTTTGTCATGTCTTTTGTCTCAGGATGTTACCAAAGTAACAAACTTTTGTCAATAATTTTACCGGCAAAATAATGTTCCCTTAACCCTCTAACTCCCCTGCCCGCCTATAGGCAGGTTATATCTGATGCACCATATTATGTATAGGTAAATTTTGTATAGCGTTAATGCTCAGCCCTGCCTATAGTCGAAGAGTCAATCTAGGATCGGGTAGTTTCGCTGTGACATAGCGCGCTTCGTTCGATCTCCATGCCAATAAACAATGAAGATTGACAGCAAAGTGACGTTATAAATTGTAGCGCGAGAAGTGCAATAGTTTGTAAAAGATTAAAAACATCTATTTTGATCACAGAAAGAAAAAAAAAATTATAGGTAAGTACATAAACTTGTTCTTTATCGAATAGTATTGTAAATTTACCATTTCCGATAAATTTACCTTTCTAATTATACGACTTTAGTGAGGCCGTCTTTAGGCGGATCTGGGCAGTTGGTAGTTTGTTTTTACCTTCCGAAAACGAACTGTGTAAGGAAAGTGTTGAGATTATTATTTATAATTTTGGGGGTCCCCTACATCTCAAATTTGGGAAGTATGTTAGGATCCATTCTCGGAAGAACGATATTGATTTTGGAACAAATCGCACTTCCGGTTTGGCCCGAAATTGCATTTTTGCAAAAATATTATTAGTAGGACTGAAAATATAATCGCGTATATGACTGTTCTCAAACGTCTAATCGGATTATTGATTTTGGGACATATCGCACTTCCGGTTTCGCCGGAAATTACAGTTTTTTATAAAAATTAATAAGTAGACGATGAACATTTTATTGCTTCCATGATTGTTTTCGAAAAGTAACCTAGGAAATGCAAATAATATACAGATTAGTCAGTGGTCAAGAAGTTTTTTTTTTTTATTCACACCGTGTTTTATTTTCCGTTATCTTCTAGTTGTCAGTGATGTCGCGACGTAAGACCTATTACAAACTATCTGAAATGACCGACGAGGATATTTCTGCGTTGATCGACTCTGTTTCAACAGATTCTGATACTAGTAGTGAAAGTGTCGGTGATTTTGATGATGACATTGCCGATCCTGATTACACTGAGGAAATCGATGCAAGTTCTTACAACCATGTCGACGAATCAGATGAACCGACCTCTGCTACATCACTATTACCATCAACTTCTGCAGAGACACCAACTTCTGCTGCTACTGCTCAACGATTCAAAAAACGTAAACGAGAACCAATACGTGAATTACAACAAGAGGAAGGCGGGCCAACTGCTTCTACCTGTGGTGAGTTCAATGCAACCATAGCAGAAATACAAAATGATTCGAAGGTATTCAAGTCGATGGTGTGGAAACGTAAAAATCTGCAATTGCATGTGAACGAAGTACTGTTCCATGGCGCGAAAGAAATGCCAACTGAATTGAAGGATTTGAAAACACCATACGATTGCTTTCGTTACTTCGTAGACGATGAACTCCTTCAGTTTGTGTCTGAACAAATGAATTTGTATGCACGCCAAGGAAATATCGAATCTCGATTCATTACCGATAGAACAGAGCTTCGTAAATTTATTGGAATTATGTTTTTTATGTCAGTTTATCGCTATCCTAATATTCGTTCATACTGGGGAAGGCATTCGTTCGAAGCAGTTAGACAGACAATGACTCGCACACGATTCGACGAAGTGCGAAAATTTTTGCATTTCAACGACAACTCAAGAGCGATTGCAAAAGATGCTCCTGGCTACGATAAACTTTATAAACTGCGACCAGTGGTGACCCATTTCAACAAACGCTTTGGTTCTGTTCCCATGCTTCAACGTCTTTGTGTCGACGAGCAGATGTGCGCTACGAAAATGGGAGGTAATCCAACCCGTCAGTACATGCCAAAAAAGCCACACAAATGGGGAACCAAAATATTCGCACTTTGCGATTCTACTGGTTTCTCGTATTCCTTTGAAGTTTATGCTGGCGCTGGCGATAACGTGATTCTGGAAAATGCACCGGATCTTGGAGCTGCGTCGAATGTCGTTGTACGTTTGTCAAGAAAAATTCCAGACAACGTAAACCATATTGTTTACTTTGACAATTTTTTTACGTCGTTGGGTTTGCTGACATATTTGAGAAGTCGTGGCATTTATAGTTTGGGAACAGTGCGTACAAATCGTGTGCCGAACATCAAACTGTCGAACGACGCAGAGCTGACCAAAGCTGAACGAGGGTATTCGGAGGAGTATGTTGCTACAGTATTCGGAATCGACATTAGCAGTGTTTTGTGGAAAGACACCAAAATCGTTCGTTTACTATCGACCTATGTTGGCGTCAAACCATTTCAGTCTCGAAGTATTGACCAGCAGCCTCAGAAAATCCTGCGATGGGATCAACGACAGAAGCTACACAAAGAAGTCAACTGCCCTTTTATAATAAAAGAATACAACCGACACATGGGAGGTGTCGATAACATGGATGGACTTATAGGTCGCTACCGCATTCATCTAAAGACAAGAAAATGGACAAACCGTATTTTTTTTCATTTGTTGGATGTGGCAATGGTAAACGCGTACATTTTGTATCGCCGCTTACAAAGAGAACACATTCCTTTACCAATTTTTCGCACGGCAGTGGCCGAAGCACTGTGTGTGGTTGGTACGGCTCAAAAGAGACGGTCAGTGGGTAGACCATCTTCGGCATCAATAACACTTCCACCACCGAAACCCAAAAAGGCCTACATTCCAACAGATGACGTTCGATACGATAATGTAGGCCATTGGTGTGCTTTTCACGACCGGTCTGGCAAAAAGACATGCAAATTTCCGGGATGCAAATCAGAAACTCAAGCTTATTGCACAAAGTGTAATTTGAATCTTTGCAATTCCACCTCAAAAACGTGCTTTTTGCGGTTCCATCAACGCTGATAATATATATATATATATATATATATATATACAGGGTGATTGATTGAGACCGGGCATTAAAAATATATAAAGAATGAAAAAGGGTACGGATCTGAAATTTTGGTTATGACCATAATGGCATCTGATCTGTTTAATGAAAATATTTTCAATATGGCGACACTTCCGGAAATACCGGAAGTTGACGTCTACTTTCTTATTTCAAATACAATGGTCTATTTTTATTGCGTATTTGGATTTAAAACGTTATTTTAGAGGGACTTTTATTAGCATTTCCTATACCTAAGTGCAGCCATTTTTGAGATTTTTGGACTTTTTTGAAAATTTTTCGATTTTCATCGTTATGCTTAATATTATCTACCGCCACCATTTTTGAAGCGAAAACGCTCAAATTTAGATTATGCATAGAAGAAAGCTTGGAGTTCATGCTGGAATTTTTGAAATCGATGCATTACTTACAGGGTGTCCAAAATTTAATTTTATTTTAATACAACTTCAGACCACTATAACTAATTTTTTTTAAATACAATGCCCAATATTTTTTTTCATTTTCTAATGCAAAATTCAATTCTGCAGCAATCCTTATTAGCATTCCCTATACCTATCCGCAATAATTTTCGAGTTATTAAGGGTTTTTGATAAAGTTAAGAACAAATTGTAACATTTTTAAATAGCAAGCCTTGGAATTGACAACAAATGCCAATATTGATAACTGTCAAAAACTTGTATCGCGTTTGTCAGTTGTGTTCATAAAAATGGAAAATCAAGAGTATTCAAACACAGATATTTTAAACTTATTTTATATGTATGAATAAAGTAACAAGATGGAAATAAAATAAGGAAAAACAAAAATACAGATAAAGGTCAAAAAAATTATAAATGCTCTATGTGGCCCCCATTTTCCTGCAGACAGCGATGAATTCTTGAATAAACTGCTTCTGTGCAAGCCTTGTAAATGTGATCGGGGTTTAACTGGCGGAATGCCGCTCTGACGCGTTCCTCCAATTCTTCCCTTGTCCGTACTGGACTGACGTATACTTTGCTTTTAATGTAGCCCCACAGGAAAAAATCTAGAGGGGTTAAATCGGGAGATCTTGGAGGCCATCGCAATGGTCCATTACGGCCAATCCAGCGGTCTTCGAAATTCTGTGTGAGCTCCCGGTCCACGTTACGAGTAGAATGGGCGGGAGCTCCGTCCATCTGGTACCAACACTCTCTTAAAGTATTAAGAGGCAACCTCTCTAGAAATGCCGCCACTACTCCTCTTAGCATATCGACGTACCTTTCGCCGGTTAAATTTCGATCGTAAATTAAAAAAGAATATCGATTATTCATAAGCAGACATAAAACGTTAAAACTAAAATGATTTTGAAAATGTACATCTCGCTTTAAATGGGGGTTTTCTGTAGACCAGTGGTGTAAATTTCGCCTGTTAACTACCCCTTCTCTATTAAATTTTGCCTCATCTGTCCAGATAATTTTTCGAAGAAACAGCGGGTCTTCCTGGATTTTAATTAATATCTGTTCGCAAAATTCCACTCTTCTAACATCGTCGCCTAGGTGAAGTTCTTGAACTGCAGTGAACGAATAGTTGTGCATTTTATGCTTTTCTAATGTAGCTTGGATCGCATAGTATGTTAAACCCAAGTCTTGTGCTGCCGATCGAATTGACCGCCGAGGATGGGCATTAAAATATCCCAGGATGTTAACTTCATTATTTTCATTACCTGTCACACGCTTAGGTCGAATACTACCAGATTTCACTCTTCCGAATTGCAAAAAATTTGATTCTATTCGTTGAAATTTTTGTCTGGTCATAACATTCAAATGAGGATATCTCTTATTGAATACACGGCAAGTTCTTGTAATAATCTTGTGACATTCTCCATGAATGTAAAATAAGTTTAAAATATCTGTGTTTGAATACCCTTGATTTTCCATTTTTATGAACACAACTGACAAACGCGATACAAGTTTTTGACAGTTATCAATATTGGCATTTGTTGTCAATTCCAAGGCTTGCTATTTAAAAATGTTACAATTTGTTCTTAACTTTATCAAAAACCCTTAATAACTCGAAAATTATTGCAGATAGGTATAGGGAATGCTAATAAGGATTGCTGCAGAATTGAATTTTGCATAAGAAAATGAAAAAAAATATTGGGCATTGTATTTAAAAAAAATTAGTTATAGTGGTCTGAAGTTGTATTAAAATAAAATTAAATTTTGGACACCCTGTAAGTAATGCATCGATTTCAAAAATTCCAGCATGAACTCCAAGCTTTCTTCTATGCATAATCTAAATTTAAGCGTTTTTCTTCAAAAATGGTGGCGGTAGATAATATTAAGCATTACGATGAAAATCGAAAAATTTTCAAAAAAGTCCAAAAATCTCAAAAATGGCTGCACTTAGGTATAGGGAATGCTAATAAAAGTCCCTCTAAAATAACGTTTTAAATCCAAATACGCAATAAAAAATAGGCCATTGTATTCGAAATAAGAAAGTAGACGTCAACTTCCGGTATTTCCGGAAGTGTCGCCATATTGAAAATATTTTCATTAAACAGATCAGATGCCATTATGGTCATAACCAAAATTTCAGATCCGTACCCTTTTTCATTCTTCATATATTTTTAATGCCCGGTCTCAATCAATCACCCTGTATATTCTTTTTCCATATAACTGTATTCGTTAACAATGTTTTTTTATTAATTTTTGTACAACAAAAATATATTTTTGCAAATCACATCAGTCTTCTGATTTCTTCCCCAACAGCCCAAACCCGCCTATAGGCAGTTTACCTGTTTTTACCTGTACAAGCTATGAACTTGACCTAATTGAATTTCTGATTGCATATTCGTATTTCTCGTATTTTTCTTACCCTATACTGAATTTTTGGACTAAAAAAAATATTTGGGCGTTAGAGGGTTAATATATTATAACTGATAATTCTCACAAATAAGGGATGATTATTAGGTAAGGTTATTTGTGGATGGTTGTCACATATTAGGAATTATTATTTGGGTTTATTTCGAGGA
Organism: Elmis aenea; assembly: GCA_947652605.1. NCBI lineage: Eukaryota > Metazoa > Arthropoda > Insecta > Coleoptera > Elmidae > Elmis > Elmis aenea. The sequence continues at coordinate 41,033,285 of OX393577.1, forward strand.
TAATTGTCACATATTAGGAACTATTATGTAAGGTTATTTCGTAGGTAATTCTCACATATAAGGGAGGATTATTAGGTAAAGTTATTTCGTGGATGGTTGTCACATATTAGGAATTATTATTGGAAATACGTGGATGATTGTCACATATAGGAAATTATTATTGGAGGTTCGGGGTTTATTGAACATAATGAGTAGTAAAGCTATGCGTATACTGGGACACTTCGATGGCCTGTCCATCCGAAGCTGTCCATGGTGTAGACGCAAGGTCACTCTTTTGTGTCCACAAGGTCACTCTTCAAGTTTTGAAGGTGAGGAAGAAGCGAGTGGTGTGGCCAATGCCCAGAGGGTGTCCCAGCGGTGGTCTTTGGACAGGGGGTAGTGGTCGGTGAGAGTAGACAATAAGCTAAGAATAAGCTAAGAAGTAATTGAACGTGTTCGGTGAATTATTAATTTCGCAAAGTGGCCTATGACCCTGTTACTATAATAAGTTGTTTATCGCAATATTGCAGTATGTTTATGTTACATTGATGCAAACAGGTTCATAGGTTATCCAACAGTGATATGCAGTATGTTTATGTTGCATTGACGTAAACAGGTTCATAGGTTATCCAACAATGATAAATATGTTAATATTGCAGTATGTTTATGTCGTATTTATGCAAGTTTTTGCAACGTTTTCAAATAATACATATCACGAGCGTTTTATTTTATCAAGGCAGGACTTAAAATTTTGCTAAGTTTGCTTATTTACTCCTATATAATGTTCGCACAAACTATGGCAATCATTCAGAATCCAACTGAAGATGCCAACACTGCAAAATGGCTAATATTCCTTCATCTATTTGGGTTATTTCCGAAGACCACCAAAATCTACCGACCAGGGCAATGTATATCATTATGAAGCAGATATTTCAGTAACATATTCTTTTTAATATTTAAATGTTGTTGGTTTTTTGTGTTACTATGTTTTGTTTCCATCGGATATAGTTATACATATTCTTTTTAATACTTGTATGTTGCTGTTTTTGTATCTGACATAATTATACAAATTTTTGTATTATTCTTTTTCCAGACATGGTGTTAAAAGTGTTATTCTCAATAGAGATATAGTTACCATAAATCTGTCATATACACCGAAAAATACGACAATGGAGAACAAATTTGGTAACTTGCCGGTGCGGTACATTCGCACACGTCTTGACAATGATGAGGAGCTATTCATATTCGAGTCGTTTTACAAAAAGTACAAATTTAACCAGTGCCTAGATGAAGTGCCCGCTGATACGACACAGGCTCAACCAATGAAAAAGAAAAAAATGCAAATGGTGGGCGAGCAACCGATCATCGTTGTGTCGGACGATGAGGGAGCAGCGGGTACCAACACCAAAAGATACAAAATCCATGCGAGTACCAGTACCGTTCCACTCGACTTGAGTAGCACCGACAGCGTTCCAATTGTTGAAATCAATGTTTCTACAGAGGCGCACCCAGCGAGTACCAGCACCGTTCCAGTTCCAGTTGAAAAAAAGAGCACCAGTACCGTTCCACCCAACTTGAGTAGCACCGACACCGTTCCAATTGTTGATGTTACTCACGTTGCGAAATAGTTTTAGGGTTAAATGTATACTTAATATATGAAATAAAATTACATGGGTGATATATGAAATAAAACAATTATATTTTTACATAATTTTTATTTTATTAATCTAATCCTATACAAGCTGGACACTTATCCCCATGAGGACAATAATAATTATGTTTACGGCAATGAGACAAGTGTTCTTTAATAGCTGAAGCAGATACAGGTACAGGCATTTTTTCGTTCTTGTGGGTAGTACGTAGTATGTGTGGTATCGCTGCTGCTGCTGCTCTTAATTAGAATGATGGCAAGTGATTATTCTTTCTGTATATGTACAAAACAACGAAGATTCTTTAAAACTTCGTGAGAGGGCGGCCATCGTTCCTCGGACGGTTCCATATTAATAAAATCTTGTACATTACACCAGTAATAATCTTGAAAAATAATGGTGCGATGTTGATTAGCAAGATCGTGCAGATTGTAATTTCCACACCACATCTTTGTCATTTTAAAAGGTGCAATCGGGTAATAGTCGTTATATGAGCCTATTACGTATCCAATAGTATAATTTTGTTCATTCTTAATTGGAGTACCTATGTTTAAATTATTTTTGGTGACGAACGCAGGATATTGATTTATGATGAGTTCATACTTGTGTCTCTCCATTAGGAAAAAAGATCCATTTCCAGCTTCATAAGTTTCACCGTTGACAATAATATTAAATGAATAGGCATTATTAGCAAGGAGCACTACTACTGCTGCTAAAAAAACTACAACCGAACACTTTGAATGCATCTTGACAACTGACGATGATTTTCAATCACTTACGCTGTATATTGAAAAACAAAAAAAAAAAAAAAAAAAAAAAAAAAAACAACATGAGTAATAGCAACCTGTGAAATTTTATGCAATATTACTACTAGATATCCCTAACCTAACCATTTTACAAACACTTTATTTTTATTTCGTTTTAAAATTTTTTCAACCAAATGCACGTCTGGGTATTTTACTTTTTGTAATTGTTGATCATAAAACCCGCCTAAAATGTCTTTATTGTCAGCGTCTTGTAGCAAGTATGTTACAGGATTTGTGAGTTTTACTTTTTTAACTTTAAATATTTCATTTGACCAATTGGGCATATATTTTTTATCGAACACTCCACGTAATTTTGATATACGTACGTGATCACCTTCTCTAAATTTAGATTTTTTATTATCTACTATTTTTATACGAGTGTAAGCCGTTAGCAATAGGTGTTTTTCATTTTTTTTTATTGCCTTCTATGGGTTTCATTTTTATAGTTCTGTGTTTAGTATCATTATACTTATTCACTAATTGCAGTAGCAGATCTAACCACTTATAATTTCCTTGTAAATTAAATTCTTTCCACATCATATTTTTTAGTGTTCGATTGACTCTTTCAACAATACTCGCTTTTTTTTCACTAAATACACTGTAATGATTAACTTTATATTTTTTTGTTAAACTTTTAAAATCTCTATTAAAGAATTCAGTACCAGAGTCTGTTTGTAAATTGGTTGGTTTTTGCATCTTAAAGACTTTTTCCATTTCTTTACTGACTTCTGAGCCCAATTTGTGTTTTAACCCTTTGTGTACCATTGGCTACACGGTGAAACCACCTATCTATAGTGTGTTTTCTAATGAGCTGGACCAAAGGTTTCACGGTGTAACCACTGTATATCATCGATGATAGTTCCATCTAGTGGATTTTTTTTTAGCGGCGTACAATTACAGGGAATTTACTATTTAAAAATATTATGTTGATGGTGTTCTGACTTGGTGTGTTACTTTTACAAATTGGCTAAAATGAGTGGTAAGATAACATTATTTATGTATGTAGAAAAGTATTTAGCAGCATTTGTGTGATAATAAGCAATTGTTGGAATAACACACTCGAATAATGTTTTGGTTTCACCATAAAACCAGTGGGATAGTCATATTGCAAGACAATATTTTTTGCCCCTGATTTTAGGTAAAAGACGAGAAGAATGGTCGTTTGCTGAACTTGAAGCACTTAGTAACGTAGAGTATGAATCTATTTTTGACGAAATTCCTTCCGATAATGAATCACTTGCAGTTGATAGTGATTCTGAAAGTGATGAAGAGTTGTTACCAATACATACGTCAACTGGTTCAAAAAATATAAATCTGATATCCCAGTTTATTAAAAAAACCTCCAAACAAGATATCCTCAATCCAGCAAGAACAAAACTATGCCCTCCCATCTACATCAAAATGTGCAAATGATAATAGCACAGAACGTACTCTAGAGAATGGAAGTATCACTTTTGAAGACATCAGCACTAACACCAGCAACATTGACTGGAATATTTTGGAAATGGAAATTGAGTCAGAAAATGAAAATATAATACCAGCAATAATGGTACGCTCCCCCAAACGAATTTCAGACAGTACTTCTAATTATGATTCTGAAGAGGACTTACCATTAGCTGATCTGATTCGAGAATCTAAAAGTATTGTTTGGCAAAAAGTAGCGTATACTAAAATGGTTATGCCATTTTCTGAATTAACTGGACCGGCTAACATACCAGACACGCTAGAGTTTCCACATGACTTGTTTTTAACTTTACTTACCAATGACATCTTGGAAAATATGGCTTTCCAAACCAATTTATACGCCACCCTAAAGGGAAAGCCATACAAACCTACAAATAAAGAAGAGATGCTAATAAGATTCTTAGCAATCAATATTTTAATGGGTATAAAATATTTACCCAGTTATAAGGATTACTGGTCATCTCGCGATGAATTGCGAGATCATTATATTGCATCTCGAATGACTAGAAATAGATTTAGCTGGCTGTTAGGAAATCTACATCTTAACGACAATTCTCTTCAACCAGAGCGAAATTCTGAAAGTTTTGACAAATTATATAAGCTGCGTCCATTTTTAGATGGCTTATCTAATTCATTCAAAACTTTTTATAAACCTGGTCAGCATCAGTCGATAGACGAGAGCATGATCCGATTCAAAGGGCGCTCTAGTATCAAACAATACATGCCGCTCAAACCAATAAAAAGAGGATACAAGGTGTGGATTCGGTCTGACATCAATGGATACGTCAACGAGTTTCAAATATATACTGGCAAAGTTGCTAACTTGAAGACAGAAAAAGGTTTGGGTAAGCGCGTTGTGGCAGATTTGACAAGATCTATAGTTGGTAAATACTATAAAGTATTTTTCGACAATTATTTTAACTCCGTTACGCTAATGCAGAAACTTTCTGAAGATGACATTTACGCTTGTGGTACAATTCAAAAAAACCGAAAATTTTTAGAAAAAAATCTTAGGGAAGAAAAGGATATGAATAGAGGTGATTTTGATTGGCGACAAACTGTAAGTGGTTTGTTATTTGTCAAGTGGAAAGACCAAAAAGCAATACATTTTTTATCGAATTATCACGACCCAAATCGACTAACAACCATAAATAGAAAACAAAGAGATGGCACTTTGCAAGCCTATCCCTGTCAGACCTTAGTAAAAGACTATAATAAATATATGGGAGGGGTCGATACAGGCGATATGCTAAAAAGCGTTTACGAAATCAACCGAAAGAGCAAAAAATGGTGGCATAGGATCTTTTTTCATTTCCTGGACGTTGCTGTAACAAATGCGTATATTATTTTCAAGGCCCGAGCCGCTAATTCGCGCTGTTTGACGTTGAAGCAATTTAGATTGTCTGTTGTCAATGGAATTATTGGTGCAAATATAGAAACCCCGAAGAAAGGCAGGAAACAAAATGCAAATCATTTCAAAAAAAGTGTTCCCCTAGAAGTGCGTCATGCTAGAGTAGGACATCTTCCAATTCACGGCACTTCCCGTAGATGTGCGCTTTGCAGTACCGCAAAGAAAGTACACCGTACGAGATGGGCATGCAGCACTTGTGATGTGGGTTTGTGCCTAAATGACAGTAAAAATTGCTTTCAGAAATTCCGCTTAGACTAAATGTATTTTCAAATGTTTATTCTACTTTTTTAAATATATATTGCTATAATGAGGGTACCACTGGTTTCATTGTAAAACCATATGTTTTGTCCTAAACGACAGTCTCAAAAAAATTTTTTTCTTCATAAACTTCTTACTTATGGTGTTCACAAAAAAACTTGATTGAAAAAAGCAAACAAATTTTTAAAAAATTAATGTGGTCCACAAAGGGTTAAAGGAAATGCCCAAACAAATTTTGAAAAACAATTGATCACAACCAGTATGTATCTGTATCCTTTATTTTCATAGGCGTACGGTATCATTTCTACAAGATTGGCTTGCATTAAGTCATTTAGTGATTTAATGATAACCTTTCGCCGTTTGAAATTAATTCTCGCTGGTTTGTGTATTTCTTCAACAACTTGTCTTTTCGCATCAGTAACTGCAAATTTAGTTGTCCTTTTCATTTTATAGTTTTGCGCAGCTGTTAATTATTTATTTCTTATTATTGGTGATGATGATGGCGGTAAGTGATGTTTTCTTTTAAGTTGAGGTAATTGTTCTTTTAGTAGTTGTTGTTTAACAGGTTTAATATAATAAAATGAACTATTTAAATCTTGATCTTCATTATCTATATTTTCGATATCTCCTCCCTTGTTTGTTGATTCAAATTCATTTGTTTTTATTTTTTTATTTGAAGAATCTGCCAACTTGTTTTCAATATTTTGTAAATGTTTTGTTATAGGAGAAAATAATCTTTCTTGTATAACTATTCCGTGTTTAAGTAAATCCAATTTGTTTTTAATTATTTTACGTTTAGCTATTAATTTCTCTTTAATTTTTTTATCATTACTGTTCATTTTTGTTGTATGTGTGTTTGTAACAACAGCTTTTTAATCAGGGTCTGATCTGATGATGAACAGCTTTTATCAGGTCTGACCTGTATGAGGATCTGTTCTCATCTGTTATTTGATACCACTTACAGGTATATAAACTGATCAAATCCTCTTCGATATCTACCTCCATCAATCTTACTATCTTTAAAAACACTTAAAAATCCATACGGTTGTTTCCAACACATTGCACACATGTTTTTAAATTCTTCAAAACTCATATCTGGCACCACGTGATCAGAATAAATATGTTTCAAGTTTTGTCCATCTTGTTTAAAAAGAATCACACTATTTGCGTTGTCCCTTATTAAATGTTTAGGAATTCGAGCATACGTCTGAAAGAGATAGAAACAGTCTATGTGATTGTGTCTTCCCATGAAAAAATATTCTCTAATTTTTTCCTGCTTATCACATGCAACATCATCGAAAATGAAAATTGAATTTGGTTTCGCTTTAGAGGCTTCTTGAATATTCTCACTACTGCTGAAAGCATGGTATCCCATTCCTTTTATTGGTTTTAATAGTTGTTTTAAAAATAAATATTTTGGTTGGTATTAAGATTTTGAATATATATAAACGTTTTCGAATTTCAATCCGTTTTCATGTTCAATTAAACTAATCATCATGTTGGTCTTGCCGCAATTTGAGGGTCCCACTATTAAACATCTTAAAGTCGATGGTAAAAGTAAACCATGCTTTGACACCTGCTGTTGTTGTCTTTCTAAATCATGATTGTCAATAATTAAATTTATCTTCTGTTTTACTATTTTCATTGTATGTACAACGACTATTACATCGGTGTGTTTCGTTTAAATCGTTTTACTAAAATAACTATAAAAAGTATGTGCATCAATTTTTATATTTAGTATAGTTTCATCAGTACAAATGAAGTATTACAACACTAATAAAAGTGTTAGTGTTGGTGGTGGTTTGATTAATAGCGTTATTAATAAGTTACCAGTCGAATTGCACCTGCCAGGTTATAATTTTTGTGGTCCTGGAACAAAACTTGCAAAACGATTAGCTAGAGGTGATAAGGGAATTAACGAATTAGACGAGGCTTGTAAAGAACACGATATTGCATATTCACAAAATAAAAATAATTTAACTGAAAGACATAAGGCAGATAATATTTTGTCCGACAAAGCGTTGCAACGTTTTCACTCGTCGAACGCTTCGATTGGTGAAAAAATGAGTGCATTAGGTATAGCTGGAGCAATGAAAACTAAAGTTAAACTCGGTATGGCTTATACTCATAATTTAACAAAAAGAAAAAATTATCGAAAAATAATAAATAAATGTCAAAAATCAATAGAAAAGGTTAAATAAAAAAGGAACAGAAAGTTATTTAAACATAATTGAAATCTGTTTAAAAGATATAAAAGAAAGTATGACTACTACAACTACAGACCAAAAAAAGTCCAAACCAGCAGCACCTACTAGAAAACTTAGGAAAAATAATCAAAATTCCTCCCACCATCACTTAAAAAAACAAACAAAAGAAGATCCAATGGATATCGATGATAATGTATCATCATCGTTCTCTCTTAAAAGAAATAATATTGATAATGACGCAATTGTTCCTTTAAAATTATTAAAACCAAATTATGAACAACAACAACAACAACAACAACAAAGACCTAATCTTATAGCTGTGAAGAGATCAACTCAAAAACGTTAATTAAGTAGTGATAATGATGATGATGATGTCGGTTACATTAAAAATTCATTTCCTAATAAATACCCCAGAATTGATTAAATAAATACATTACTTTTTAAATTAGTACTGAAACAGATATTAAACGAGCAACATGTCAAAAGCAGCAGCGAAAAAATCTAAAAAGTCGACCGCTGCTAAGAAAACAAAATCTAATTCAATCATTAGTTTTAAGGAGTTTACTGAAAAAATTAAAAAACACCTCGCTAAACGCAAACCAAAAACTTTACACTCTGCACTCTCCGTCGCGTTAAAGAAAGCTTTAGCAATTAAAAAGAAATTTAAAAAACCATCGCGTGTAATTGCGATTCCAAAACGAGGAGGATTTTTACCACTTATTCCACTATTCGCAGGATTAAGTGCGCTGGGTAAGTGCGCTGGGCTCATTAGAAGGTGGTGCAGCAGGTATTGCAAAAGCAGTTAACGATGCGAAAGCGGCACAACACAAATTAGACGAAAGTAAACGTCATAATAGGAAGATGGAAAGTATAGCTATGGGTAAAGGTCTATATTTACAACCTTATAAAACGGAAATGGGACTTTTTTTACGACCAAGCCATGCCTCAAAAAACTTTCCCTAGCATTACCTAAACGTGCACTGAACAACATCGACATAGAAAACTTTGCAAAAAAGCTAAAAATACCATACTTTAGAGGCGTATTTATGAGAAATAATTTACCTATAAAAATTGGAAAAAACGAAAGTGGTGTCATTAATTTGGATGACAATGATGGTGATGGTACACATTGGACTGCTTATAAAAAAAACGAAAATTCGACAATCTACTTCGACAGCTATGGAAATCTTAAGCCACCGTTAGAAGCTATTAAATACTTTAATTCAAATAAGTTATGTAACATTATGTATAATCATAGAGTGTATCAAACTTATAGTGATTATAATTGTGGACATTTATGTTTACAATTTCTTTATAATAAATAAGCTAAGTTTCTTTTTGTTATTTATTGCAAAGTGTTTGTTGAGTAAACATCATCAGCATGTCCTATACATTTACAATATCGGCAAGAGAATCGATTCTCTCGACGAGAATTTTCTCACCTTTGGTGCTAAACGGTGACGAAGAATACGTTTTAGGTCTTATTGATTTTGTTAGTTCAAATGCGATACCAAACGTTGATAAAACAAACAATAAATTCTATTATGGAGATAAAGTGATAAAAATTCCCGAAGGTTCCTATGAAATTGCCGACATTGAAGAGTTGTTAAAAAATCATATAAGGTTAAATGAAATAGATTTAAAAAATTACACTATAAGACAATCATCAACATCAACAACAACAACACCACCACCAAAGACTCATTTAAGCCTATCGGCTAACTTAAATACCTTAATGTGTGAATTAAAGTGCACCAAAGTAATAGATTTCACAAAACCAAACAATATTGGTAGTTTACTAGGTTTCGATCAACGTATACTTGATAAAAATAAGGTTCATGTATCTGATTTCCCAATAAACATTCAAAAAGTCAACACTATATGCATAGACTGTAATTTGGTAACAAATTCCTATAACAATGGTGTAGCGGTGTAATGTTGCAATAGTTACGTTAGCGGTATTATGCCTACTTCGCTTATTGCAACTATTATTAAATATATTGGTATTTGCTTAGTATGTAAGATTGTATGTATAAAGTGTTCTGTAATATAATTCTAATTAATCATTATTCAATAAATGTTCGAATAAGAAACGTTTATCTTTTACATGGCGACCCTGCCAATCGTGCAAAATGGTCAAATAAAGTTGTAAATAATAGAAAAAAAGAAAAAAAAAACGGAACATAAATTAACAATAATATAGTCATAGTGTATAATACCCTAAACATGGGTAAGACGCAATCCACTCATCAGGAGTTACAAGAGAACGGAGTCGTTAACTCAAACTTTGTAGTACAAGAATCTGACAAGGGAAGGTCACGATACGTTGTCGCTAGAATTTGATTCTGGCTGTGTTTATTACATCAAGGGCATCAAAACTAAATGTTTTCCAGAGTTATACGTGCCACTGGCCATTAACTTCGGAAAAATAGGGGAAAAACTGAACAGCTGATTAATAAAAGTAATTTTTGCGATCGCGTTGGCCATGAAACCGTAAAAGACAAAATCGAAATTCTTCTATTTACCAATGCGCGCATCCTTTCCAAGTAAAATGGTGCAAAGTTTTTGAAAAAATCTTATACGGTTCCGAAGAAAAACGCAAAAAACGAGGCCTTTGTAAAAACAGTTTTCCCTATGTTATACGCCTATGCAAGTCGCATAGATATAGTAATACAGATATGCGACAACTACTCAATACATAGCGCTTATACAGGGGTTTCGTTTTTGACGTTTTTCTCCGGAACCGTTCAAGATTTTTTCAAAAACTTTGCACTATTTTACTTGCAAAGGATGCGCCTATTGGTAAATGGAAGAATTTCGATTTTATCTCTGACGGTTTCATGGCCAACGCGATCGCAAAAATGACCTTTTTGTACCAATTTTTCAGTTTTTCCCCTATTTTTCCGAAGTTAATGGCCAGTGGCACGTATAACTCTGGAAAACATTTAGTTTTGATGCCCTTGATGTAATAAACACAGCCGGAATCAAATTCTAGCGACAACGTATCGTGACCTTCCCTTGTGAGTATAAAGTTTCAATGGACGTTAAAGTGATGATACTATTAATACTTGCAATTATGCTTCTCCAACTTGTACTGAAATTGTGCAACATGTACAATAGAAGAATTAAAAAACAAGTGAGACGAAATCTGGCTGCTTCTTCTCCTTGTTTGGCTTAAGCATCATCGTTTCCACCAAGGCTGGACAACATCTTCATCCCATCACAACAGTGTACGTTTAGTGAATCGTTATGCGTGCTGTGCGTACGTGAAAGTGTGACGTCGTCAAAGCAAGTAAGTCGTTAAACAATTTTGTAAACTTGTCAAGTGAACTATGTTAAATACACCCAAACGATGACAGTTACTCATGGGTCAAAAATTTTCTTTATAATTAGGTTTTAAGTATGTGCCGACGCCTGCAATTATTAACACTTTTTATACCACGCAATAGGGATGCCATCGGTAGATTTTGCCAATATCAAACAAGAAATCATTAACCAATCCAAAAGAGCTATAAAAAAGAATATTCCCAAAAGTGAATCAGTTAGAAAAGATATTAGAGATAATTTAATCCAGTTATTTAATACATACACAGGATATTTAGCTGTTTCATGGAATTCTCTAGAAGTTGCACAAAAAAGCCTTGCTAAACAAATTTTTTTTTACATAAGGGATAAGGTTATAAGATCATTTCAGGCTCTTGATGTTAAATATAAGGTACCACTTACTTGCATCGAAAAAATTGATCCCCTTATTTTAGAGGAGGATATTTCAGAAGACGATAATTTAGATACAGACATGTCTGCCATGGAATTTTTTAATTTAGCTAGCAAGTTAGTACCCAATCAGTTTGATGGTTCTCCAGACAATTTAAGGTCATTCTTAGATGCGCTTGAGCTGTTAAATAATAACTCGACAGGTCAAACTCTCAATGCAGTACACTTTGTAAAAACAGGTTAACCGGTAAAGCTCGAGACTTGATTACTAATGAAACAAATATTGAACAGATAGTTGACAAACTTAAAGCCGGCATAAAGGGCGATAATTCTCGGTTATTAACCGCCAAAATTCTAAATTACAAACAAAATTCAAAAGACACAGCAGCTTATGCTACCGAAATAGAAAATTTGGCTGACAGTTTAAAAAGGGCGTACATTAATGAAGGCGTACCGTACGAGGTTGCCGGAACTTACACAACCGAAACTGTTGTTCGATCCCTTACTCAAAATGCTAACTCTGAGAAGGCCCGTCTGATTGTCGAGGCTGGCACTTTTAACACTGTTCAAGAGGTAGTCACAAAATTGGTTAATAGTGCTACAACCAATTCAACTTCAAATGTTTTTTATTCTGGACAAAATTTCAACAGATCAAATAATCGGTATATTGGTCGTGGTCAATACCAAAATTTTAATTCTGCTAACCGCTGGCAAAGTTATCATGGCAGGCGCGGTAGAGCAAATCGCGGGAGAAGCAATAACTTCAGATACCCCCATCATAGCTCCTATGGACGATCTGGATCCATACGTTTTTATGAATCTGAGAGAGATTCGGGAAACCAATCGGACCCCCAACAGGTTCGATTGGGGGAAACAAACACGTAAATATTTATAATATAAATTTATCCCTGTCTAATTTTGTAACACTTGAAACTTTAATGACAGGTGGTAAAAATACATTTATAGTAGATACAGGAGCTGATGTATCAATTTTTAAGCGAACTAATGTACACTCTGATCAAATGCTCGACATTTCAAATCCTATAAAAATTAAGGGCATAACAAATGGACAAACCAGTTCAATAGGGCTTACAAATACAATCATTATTCAATAAATGTTCGAATAAGAAACGTTTATCTTTTACATGCCTATACATATGTTACATATGTTTTATCCCACCGTACCACCCGGTTTTAAAATTGTTGAAGTGCCAAAAAACGTCATTTATCTACCAATCAACACACGTTATGTCGACGACATAATTATTAAAATCACAGACCAACATGAAAATTTAGTTAATTTTAAGAAGGAGCTCGTTACAGTAAGAACTCATTTGAAAAAGAAGAAGCTCTGAATTATAGTATTCCTATACAATATCAACAACCACTTTTATTTAGCAACACAACAACCGACTACAATCACCACCTCCGCCACCGAAAATATAAAACCAGCAAATATTGAAAAAAACGTCAGTTCATGTAAAAAACTAAAAGTGTTAACACCTGACAATAAAGTTTTCTTACGTTCATTGGGATTTAAAGTATTATTCTATAACTTCAAAAAGAAAACACAAAAATGAATTTAAACATTTTAAATGTTGGAGAACGTGTTATTGTTGATAATTCGATTGTTAATTTTGAATACCATACTCACCAACCATATGTAGCTAAAACCTTTAATAACAGCGATGAAATACGAATACCAATACAAACTCAAAACTTGTTAACTTTACCTTCACAGAGTTTTCTTTACATCGAAGGTAAATTACTCTCCGATAACAATAAACCTAGCAAAACATTAAGTTTTGTCAACAACGGAATTGCGTTTTTGTTTGATGAAATACGCTATGAACTTGGTGAAAGTGTCATCGATCGGGTAAAAAATCCTGGTATAACATCAACAATAAAAAGTTACGTTTCGTATACCGAAAACGAAAGCAAACGATTAATAAATTCAGGATGGTCTCTACACTCAAACTCCTTAAAATTAGTTGACGATAATGGAAATTTTAACGTTTTCATACCACTTAAAATGCTGCTTGGATTCGCCGAAGACTTTAGAAAAATTGTTATGAACGTTCGTCAAGAGCTCGTACTGATTCGAAGTCATTCCGATTTGAATGCTATACAAACAAGTGCAGCTGCAACAACTGAAAAACAAGCTAAAATTACAGTTAATAAAATATTTTGGAAGGTACCTCACATCATTACTTCTGACACTGAAAAGTTACGACTCATGCACTACCTTGAAAAAAATACTGATCTTGATGTTGCATATAGAAGTTGGGAACTACACGAGTTACCGTTACTGCAGGAAACGACAAAACATACTTGGGCCGTTAAGACCGCACACCAACTTGAAAAACCGCGATTTGTAATTGTAGGCTTTCAGACTGATAGAAAAAATAACATTTTAAAAAATTGTAGTCAGTTTGATCATTGCAATCTGACAAATCTCAAATTGTATTAGGTTGGTAGAAAAATAATTTCGTTTTTTGCAACTTGATATTGGAATAAATTATTTAATAAATGAGGTTATGTTATATATCGTTTGACAGCTCCGACTCCGCTCTATATTTTGACAACAAACATTTTGTACGTAGTGTGGATGTACGTTTTACTAAGGTTATTTAATTAAAGATGGAAAAGAAACAAATTCGGACGATTTTCTTGTACGAGTTCAAACTGGGTACTAAAGCAACGGAAACGGCTCGGAAAATTAATGATGCTTTTGGCCCTAACATTGTTCATGAACGTGTGGTGCAACTTTGGTTTAAGAAGTTTCGTAGTGGAGATGAGAGCCTTGAAGATCAAGAAGGTCGTGGGCGTCCATCGGCAATGGACAATGACCAGTTGAAGGCATTGGTTGAAGCAGACCCCCGCACAACGATTAGAGAGCTTGCGGAAGAATTAGGCGTAACTCACCCGACAGTTCTGGACCACCTGAAACAACTTGGAAAGACAAAAAATGGACAAATGGATCCCGCACGAACTGAAGGAAAACCAAAAAAATCGTCGTTTAGAAGTGTCGTCGGCACTCATTCTGCGAAACAAGAACGACCCGTTTCTCGAACGTATTGTGACGTGTGACGAGAAATGGATCCTCTACGACAACCGGCGACATTCAGCTCAATGGTTGGACCACTATGAAGCTCCTCGTCACTTCCCTAAGCCAAATTTGCACCAAAAAAAGGTCATGGTGACTGTTTGGTGGTCTGCGGCTGGTTTAATCCATCACAGCTTCCTAAATCCAGGCGAAACCATCACAGCGGAGAAGTATTGTCAGCAAATCGACGAAATGCACCAGAAACTTCGACAACAACAGCCGGCATTGGTCAATAGAAAGGGGCCGATTCTTCTCCAAGACAATGCCCGACCGCACGTCGCACAACTGACGCTGCAGAAGTTGAACGAACTGGACTACGAGACTCTGCCTCATCCACCATACTCGCCGGACCTCTCGCCAACCGACTACCACTTCTTCAAGCATCTCGACAACTTCTTGCAGGAAAAATATTTCAAAAACCAAGACGATGCCAAAAAGGCCTTCAACGACTTCATCGCCTCCAGAACTCCGGAATTTTATGAAACCGGAATAAATAAACTTGTTTCACGTTGGCAAAAGTGTATTGATTCGATGGGTTCTTATTTTGATTAATAAAGTTTATTATAAGCTGAGATACATGTCTTTAAAGTTGAGGGTTAAAAAACGAAATTATTTTTCTACCAACCTGATATTTAAATTCTGAAATGTATCCATACGATAATTTAAATGTTAATTTTGATAATAAACAATGGGCTATTTTATATGAAATGTATGCTCAATTTCAACAATCATATTATTATAAATATCAAAGCGAACCATGTCTTACGCCCACAGATTTTACCAATACTGCTCCTCTAATAGTAATCGATTGTAGTAGATAAAATGAAATGCTTAAAAATGGAGCCGTTGATATAAGATTAGAATTTGAAACAGGTAAAAATATACCTAGATCCACAACAGCATATTGTCTAATTTTACATGATCGCTTGGTTAGATATAGTCCTCTTACAAGTACTGTAAAAATTTTATAACTTGCAATAATTAATAAGTACGTTAAGTTGTTTTACATGTAGCCTTATTTTATTTAATGTTACGTTAATACTTTTTTGGTAATCATTTATGTAACTTTAATGTAAAATATACACAGTTTTAACTATTTCGATCTTTTATTTTAAAATAGTTATAAGATTACATCAAAAAACGTTAGCAACAGGGGCTCACATAGGTTATATCCATGTGCGATGAAAAACGCAACCTTGGTAAACAAGTTGCAACACGTTATCTTAGTTGTGAGACCAGAGGTTATCTAAAAGACGTCATAAATATGTTTTCACAGTGTGGGGTCATAGGTTGTATCCTGTTACATATTTAAACCGTTTTAATCAAATATTATAACAACTTTGTAACAATCATGTTTACTTAAATTAGCCGCGATAGTAAAAATGTGCAAACACTGTCATATTTAATCGCAATTTAGCATATACAGGGTGCGCCATTAGTGCGATAAAGTCCATTATTGCCCTTAATGTCAACTTAATAAAAAAAAGTTTTTAATGAAACTTATAGTATTTCTACACGTGCATGTTTTAAAATTAGTTTCAAGTATACAGGGGGTTTCATAAAAGTGGGGCGTCACTAAAGGTATTTTTTTTAAATTGAACACCCAGTATATTTTTGCATAATCGAATTCAGCAAGAAAATCTCCATATGACAGTATTTTGTTTTTTTCATTTTTTTGCGACGTTGCCAATTTATCTTAAAAAATCTTTGAATTTCCAGAAAAACAGGGTACAATACTTGTCAAGAGCACAATCTTATGAATAATAATTGGCAAATGATATTTTGCACATACAAAGTCAAAAGGTGTAGTCACAGTCTAAATACATCAAAATTAATTTATATTATACAGGGTGTTTCTTATAGATGTGCCAACTTCCCAATTTTCAAACATCAATAACTTTATTTTTTCAAATGGAACACCCTGTATATTATTACGTCATTTTGTTGCATTTTTGTTTTTCTTCAACTTTTCTTAATACTTACCTATACCTAAAATGAATATTTTCTGAGATATTTACATTTTATATTCTTATAAGCGTTGTGTAGGAATTTCCTAGTTTTCTCGGAGTAGGCCCCGACTTTGACAATAGAAACAATAATTTCTGTAGTAACAAATGTCAGAGTTAATTGCTGTCAATTGTTAAAACATAAATAAATGAGTATAACATATGCAATATGAATTTTCCAAAAAAGAATTCATTGAGACAACATCTACGGCTGTGCGTAGAACATGAACAAGGATATAATTTTAAACAATTTGTACGATAAATTTCGGGGAAAAGGGGTACATTATTGGACTAAAATTAAAGTTGGAGCTCTTTTTATTCTTTTGTTTAAAAATTCTTTGAAAAATTACGACACGTCCATGGCCGACTTTAAAATATTTCAATTGCCTTAGTAATAATAATAAAAATCGAGATAGCTCGAAAAATATTAACTTTAGGTATAGGATATGCTTAGTAATTTCGAAAGACAATTAAATTCTCTACAAGAAAATGTAAAAATATACAGGGTGTTGTATTTAAGAAAATCGAGTTTTCGATGTTTAAAGTTTCACAAGTTTGACCAAGCGTAAAAAACACCCTGTATAATATTTTTAAAATGTAGCTAGCGCAAAGTGTTAATTAATCTATTGTCAATCTAAATTTTAAATGAAATTTTACCGCTTTTTTAAATAACTTTAATGTAAAAAAAATTGAAAGTGCTGTATCGCTAAAAATTTTCACAAAAATGTAAATTTTACGAAAACGGTTGACTTAAGACCCATATAACCTTATACATTTTTAAAGTAAATTTTAAGAGGAATCCAAAAATGTAAAAATATACAGGGTGTTCTATTTAAAAAAATTAAATTTTTATATGTGCCGGTCAAACGAAACACCCTGTATAATTGAAAATAATTTTAGGTTATGTAGAAAATAGGTTCGCACAATATTTGTATTAAACATTTTTTTATATTTTCATTAATAAAGGAGCTATCAAAGAATCTCAGGGTCGTGGTGCACCCTGTATAAAGACCTCAAATAACGAACGCAAATCAGTGTGTTACCGGTTCATTTGCAGTCAAAATGACTTCTCAACAACAAGTTATCGATGGTGTAGTTAGTAAGGCCCTAAAGAACATTGAGATGGTGAGTAGATTAATTAAAACGGAAGAGGAATATAAATTTTATATTAAATATTTAAAAAATACAGTTCTTTTAATTAAAAAATGCATTAAAAATAGAATGTCGTGTGTGAAGAGTTTTCTAAAATTGAATCAGATTTAGCACTTTTTAAATATTACATTCAACATTTCAAAAATCAATCGAAACGCGTTCAGCATTCAAGGAAAAAATCATTGGTTTGGCAAGATGTCGAGTCGTGTTTTGAAAATAGATTGAGAACAGGTGTTATAACTAACATCTCAATAAAAGAACCTCGAATTTTTTTTAAAAAGTCATTTAAAAGTTTTTCGAACAAAATTAAAAATGATTTAAAAAAATCATTATTAATGTGGTTTTTACGGGAAATTTTGTTAAGCCTCAAACTGGTGAAACTGACATTAAACATTTTTCTACAAAAAATCATGTAATTGATAATAGTACAAATTTGAAAGAATGGTATCAACAGCATGTAACAGATAAATTATTAACAAAATTGGAGGAATTTCAAGAACGTGATTCAGGGTATGCACTTTATGAAATTTTTCATTTAAAAATTAATATAAACAACTACATGCCAATAAATTGCGGTATTTCAACTTATGTTAACTTACCATCTTTTATACAAAAAACTAAAAGTGTTAAGAATATAAAAAATAACGATGAGTTTTGTTTTTTGTGGTCCATTGTGTGCGCCTTATACCCAGCAAGAGAAAACAAAAATTATCATAGAGTTTCTTCATATCCACATTTCAGTCAGGTTTTAAAGTATGATAATATCAATTTCCCTATTGCTTTAAAAAGTATTTCAAAATTTGAAAAACTAAATGAAATGTCAATTAATGTTTTTACAACAGAAAAATCACACGTCGTACCGTTGTCTCTAAGCAAAAGTAATTTTAAAACGCGTATTCATTTGTTAATGGTTCCGTGTAATAATGAAAATTTTGACAGTGATGGCGACGAAGATAGTAATTTAAAATGTTTATATCATTTTGCATATATTAAAAGTTTATCACGATTACTGCATAAACAAGTAGGACACATAAGTCATAAAAAATTATTTTGTGAACGATGTTTAAATAGTTTTAACACAAATTTAGCGTTAGAAAAACATTCATTAGATTGCAAAAATTTAAATACAACAAGAATAACTGTGCCCAAAGAAAAGGAGGCTCTTGTTAAATTTAAAAATTACAAACATCAAATACCGGTCTCCTTTGTTATTTATGGAGATTTAAAAAGTATATTAAAAAAATATAATGATAAAAAACATACAAATAAAACGGAAAGATGTCAAATACATGAACCATTCAGTATTGCTTATCATGTCAAATGTTCGTATGATGATTCTCTATCAAAATTTAATTCGTACACTGGGAACAACAATTGTGAAGTTTGGTTTGTTCGTGAGCTCGAAAAATTAGCACACGAATTAAATGATATTTTTGCTGAAACAAAGCCAATGAAACCATTAACAGCCGATCAAATAAAAGATTTTAATTCAGCAACTGTCTGTCATATTTGTTCAAGACCGTTCCTTGCAACTGATATAAAAGTCAAAGATCATTGTCATAGATCATCTTTTTACAGAGGTGCTGCTCACAATAGTTGCAATCTCAATTACAAAGATCCCCGCACAGTAATACCTGTAATTTTTCATAACTTATCAGGATATGATAGTCACTTTTTAATAAGAGCGCTTAGTTCTGAAATTAAAGGACAAATAAATCTGCTTCCTATTAACAAAGGAAAATACATTTCGTTCACAAAACATATTCCTAATACCAGTATTCAATTTAGATTCTTAGACTCGTTTAGATTCATGCCAAGTAGCTTGGAAAAATTATCTTTGTACTTAAATGATAATCAAAAAATTACTACTAAATCCTATTATACAAACGAAAACGAATTTCAGTTGGTCACTCGCAAAGGAGTATTTCCCTACGAGTATCTCGACTGTTGGGAAAAATTGAACGACACTGTATTGCCACCGCGTAAATTGTTTTATAGTAAAATTAATAATGCAGGAATTTCGAAAAAATATTACGAACATGCTTGTAACGTTTGGAGTACGTTTAAAATTACCAACTTAAAAGAATATGCAGAATTGTATTTAAAAACCGACGTCCTTCTTCTTGCAGATATTTTTGAAAATTTCAGAACCACCTGTATGAAGACATATAAATTAGATAGTCTTCATTATTACACTGCACCGGAATTGGCTTTCGATAGTATGTTAAAAATATCAGAAGTACAATTAGAATTATTAACTGACATAGACATGATTATGTTTATTGAGAGAGGTATAAGGGGAGGGGTATCGCAATGCTCCAATCGTTACGGTAAGGCTAATAATAAATATATGCAAAATGAATATAATCCAAATACTCCTTCATCTTATCTCATGTACTACGATATAAATAACTTATATGGAGCTGCTATGCGTCATCCCTTACCAACAGGTGGATTTCAGTGGGTTGAATATTGCGATGACATATTAAATATTCCAGACGATGGTGCAATTGGTTATATTTTTGAAGTTGATATTGAATATCCTAAAGAGCTTTTTAATATTCACAAGGATCTGCCTCTTTGTCCTGAACACTTTGTTCCTCCATCACAATCAAATATTCCGAAATTATTAACGACTTTATATAACAAAAAAGATACATGATTCATTATATGAATTTAAAGCAGGCTGTTGGATTAGGTTTACGAATCCAAAAAATCCACAGATGTCTTCATTCAATCAATCATGTTGGTTAAAAAAATATATCGATCTTAATACAAATTTGCGTACACAAAGTAAAAACGATTTTGAAAAAAACTTTTATAAGCTGCAAAATAACGCGGTATTTGGTAAGACTCTTGAGAACGTTAAGAAATATAAAGATATTAAATTAGTAACAAAATGGTCAGGTCGATATGGTGCAAAGTATTACATATCTAAACCAAATTTTCATAGTTGTACCATTTTTGACAAAGATATGGTAATCATTGAAATGAAAAGGCTTAATATCAAGTTTAATAAACCCATATTTGTTGGTTTTAGCGTTTTGGATATTTCAAAAACCTTTGTATACGATTTTCATTATAAGTATATTTTGGAGAAATTTGGAAATATAGCAGCCAAGCTCTTATACAACGACACTGATAGTCTTATCTATCATTTTTTTGTTGATGATATTTATAAACACATTAAGGATGACATTTTTAAATTTGACACTTCAGACTATCCTCAAAACAATATTTTTGGAATACCGTTAGAAAATAAAAAGGTAATAGGTTTGATGAAAGATGAAAATAATGGCAAGATAATGACTGAATTCATTGGTTTACGATCTAAAATGTACGCCATTAAAGTGCAACAAAGTCATTCTGATATTCAAAATTATAGACAAAAATTAGTAGACGAAGGTATAGATCGAGACGATATAGAAACAGTCATTTTAAATTTGGGGGTCACTAAACAAGCAAAAGGAATAAAAACATCCGCTTTGAAAACTATCAAATTCGACGACTATTATAAGTGTTTGTTTAATAACGTAACAACAGACACTGTTCAGAATTTAATTAGATATGAAAAACATAAAGTATATACAATTGAACAAACAAAAGTAGCACTTAGTCCATATGACGATAAACGAATTGTTACTTACATTACAACAGATACGTTACCGTGGGGCTTTCACAACCAAATTATTTGAAACCTTTTCTTATTATTAATTAATCTACAAGCCTTCTCATACTTAACAACACCAATAACAACAACACTGAAAATTTGTGTAAGTTTTTTTTTTTTAAATTGATTTTTTGGTGCTTCGACTCCTTGGTCATTAGCACCTTTTGTTTAGTCGTTAAATCAGTCCCCCCCAACCCAATGCCACTAACAAATTTTAGGATTCTGTCCGTGTTGGCACTGTCTTCCAAGGCGGCCTTTAGTGTTTCGGGTATGTTCAGAACCTTACGTCTCTCTTTGAATAGGGCACACTGTATCAGTATATGTTCCACTGTATTGTCTGTTTTGCAGTTTTGGCATACGGGTGCCTGTTCCCCTCGAAGCAGGTGGCAGTGTGTGACGTACGTGTGCCCTATTCGAAGTCTCGTCATCGTTGTTTGTGCTTTTCGTTTATGGTTGCCTGGTCCCGGTCTTGTGTCTTCCTTTATTTGTCGTAGCTTGTTGTTGCTGGTATTTCTCCACTCCTGGGTCCACTGGTTTTTGATAGTTTCTTTCACCACTGATCTTATGTCGCTTCCGGTCATTGGTATCTTCAGGATGGGTTCGGATATTGCTGTCCTTGCTGCTTCATCGACCTTTTCGTTGCCTTCTATGCCTGAGTGAGCTGGTGACCATAGTAGTACCACCACGTTGTTGTCAATTGTTTTCGTGTTGTGTAAAATGTCCTGAATTTTTTGTATGTGTGTATTTTTGGTGTATAGCCGATTTATGTTCTGTAATACACTTAACGCGTCACTACATATCGCGAACTTACTATCTTTAACATTAGCCGTGTGGTATTCGCACGCTTTCAGTATCGCTACACATTCCGCGGTATAGATGGAAGTGAATTTAGGGAGATGGAATTGTTGGGTATTTTCGATTGAGTGCACAGCCGCGCCAACATTATCGTTTGTTCTAGAGCCATCTGTATAAATAAATTTGAATCCCTGATAGTTGTTAATTTTTTCTTTGAACAGGTTTTGATATATTGCTGGGATTGTGGAGGATTTTATGTGTTTGGTAAGAGAAGTGTCAATTTGTGGTTGTTGTAATGTCCAAGGTGGGTATTTGTTAAAAGCTGTTGTCATTATTTTTGGATATGAGAAGTTCATGATTGTGGTTTCTTTATTCACTATTTTTTGAATTGGGGTTTCGTTTTTTAGCATATTGTTTCGGTTCGTGTGGAAGAAGTAGCTGTAAGCTATTTGTTTGGGGTTTTCTAGTAGCTTTATAGTGTAATTTATCAGAAGTTGGTTTCTTCTCAGATTTAGCGGCTGTTCTCCTGCTTCTGACAGGATGCTTTTTACGGGGCTCGTTCTGAAAGCTCCGATGGCTAATCTAAGCGACTGGTTGTGGATCGGATCTAGAGTTTTTAAGGTATTTGGTTTAGCCGTTATGTATATTATACATCCATAGTCGATTTTTGATCGGATTAAGGCTTTGTATAAATTTGTTAGTGACTCCTTGTTTGCTCCCCATTTTGAGTGCGCTAAGCATTTGATTATATTTAGTCTCAGGTGGCATTCCTTTTTAAGATTGTTTATGTGAGGTTTCCATGTAAGTCCTTTATCAAACGTCATCCCTAAGTAGTTTTTTGTTTGTACAAATTCGATTTTATTGTTTTTAATATACAGGGTTGGGGTGTTATGGACATTTTTTGTTTTGCAGAAGTACATTGCCTTGGTTTTACTTGGCGAGATTGAAAATCCAGTATTTCTGCTCCATTCTTCTAGTGTTGTTAACGTTTGTTGTAACTTGTTTTGAGCTGTTTCCAGATTTTTTCCCCTGTGAAAAATGGTTATATCATCGGCAAACAATGTTATTCTGCATTCTTTGGTTATGCCGTCGGTGACTGAGTTCATTGCTATTAGAAACAATGTGACACTTAGTATTTCGCCTTGTGGAACACCATTTTCTTGTGGTTTTTCTTTAGATAGGGTCCCATTTGTTTTTACTTGAAATTTGCGGTTGTTCAGAAAATTTTTGACGTAGTGTATAATGTTTCCCTGCAGTCCTAGATCTATTAGTGATTTTATTATATTGCATCTCCAAGCTGTGTCGTACGCTTTTTCTAGATCACAGAAGATAGCGATTAGCTTTTGTTTGTTTATAAATGCTTTTTGTATTTCATGTTCTAGTGCCATGGTTGGGTCCATGATACTCCGACACTCTCTAAATCCCGATTGTGCACTATTCAATAATCCATTTGACTCTAAGTACCATATAAGTCTCTTATTGATTATTTTTTGTAGAAGTTTGCTTAGGGTATTTGATAGTGATACTGGGCGATAGTTTTGTGTGTCTGTTTTATTCTTATTTGGTTTTAATATTGGTATTGTTAAAACTGAACCCCATTTTTTTGGGTACGTATTGTTTTGCCACATATAGTTATAGATAGATAGCAGTTGTATTACCGTTTTTGTAGGGAGGTTTTTGATAAATTCGTTAGGTATACCATCGGGTCCCGGACTTGAGTGGGGTTTCAGATATTTTATACATAGTTCTATTTCTTGGATTGTGAAGGGTTTGTTGATATCGCTATCTGGGTCCGGTAAAATATTAGTATATTGTTTTTCTATTTGTCTCTTACGTATTTGAAAGTTTTTGTTGTATTGTTCATCGCTAGAGTTGTGGCTAAAGGTGTCTGCGAATTCATTTGCTATTTCTTGTGGTGTATTTATCACTAAGTTGTTTTTTAGGAGTACCGAAGTTTCTTATCTTGTTTTTTTCCCATTTATTTGTCTTATTTTATTCCACATTTCAGTTGCCGGCGTGCTGGCTGTAATGGTAGATGTATATTCTTGCCAGGATAATTTTTTGCTTTCTAAAACCATTTTTCTCGCTATTGCGCGGGTTTTTTTAACTTCGACAAAATTTTCTATAGTATTATTTTTCCGGAAGGCGTAAAAGGCTTTTTTATGTTCTTTTATTGCTGTTTCACAATTTTGGTTCCACCAAGGTATTTTTCTTTTATTAATAGGTTTGGTTCTACTTATAAATTGACTCGCAGTTGTTATTATATCCTTTGTAAAACTATCCATCATTTCGTCGATGTTTTTTAGTTCTTTTACGTATTGTTTATTGTTTTGATGTAGCGCTAGTTTGAACTTCTCCCAGTTTGCATTATGTAGCTTCCAGTTTGTATAAATTGGGTGCAAAGTGTTGTCTCTGTAATCCGGAAAGGAAATTTTTATTGGAAAGTGGTCGGAGCCATATAGGCTTGAGATGACTTCCCATGATAAATTTGGAAGCATGGTTGGTTCACACAAAGAGAGATCTATATTTGAGTATGTCCCTGTCCTAGTGCAAAAATGTGTCGCAGATCCGTCGTTTAGCAGGGCCATATCGTGGTTTAGTAAATCTTCTATTTTGTTTCCTCGTCTGTCTCTGTGAGGTGAGCCCCAAATTGGGTTGTGAGCATTGAAATCGCCCACTATTATATATGGCCTGGGTAGTTGCTCTATGAGGTCGATTAGTTCTGTATTATTGATTTGTTGATTTGGAGGTAGATATACTGAGCACAGGGTAAATCTCTGTTTGTGGAATGTTGACACTGCAACGGCTTCAAGGTTTGTTCGTAGGTTGATATTGTCTGCTTGAATGTTATTTTTAATCAGAATTGCTACTCCGCCACTGGCTATGCGGTCATTTGGCCTGTCTTTCCTAAAAGTTGTGAAATTTTTTAATTTACCTAAGTGGTGGTCTTTTAGCCTGGTTTCTTGTAGGCATATGTATTGTGGCTTTATATCTGTACTTAATTTTTCAAGCTCGCCTTTATGTGAATTGAAACCATTGCAGTTCCATTGCATGATTGCCATTAGTATAGTGATTCCTGGCTACTGAACGGACCGTTTATTTCAAGGTCCATCTGTAATTGTAGCGAGTTTTTTAGTCTGGTAAGAGACGTTTTGCTGCCAGGATGTTTTAGTAGTGGGGTTAGTTTGTGGATGGTTGATATGAGGCCTGGTATGTCAGTTGTATAGTCTCTGACTATGCCTACTTGGTTTCCGTGTGTGTTTTCCAATATATTTTTTAGGTCGTCATATGTAATTGTGTATTCTAATGGGTTTTTGGTCATTTCGTCCTTAAGTGGTTTCAGGTATTCTATTAGATGTTTGGCCGACCCTGAGCTTGTCGATCGTTGTCTTTTTGGTTTTTCTTTGATTTTGTCAGATTCCGTTACGTTTGATGACTCAGATGCATCTGAAAGGACAGATATAGTTCGTTTACTGTTTTCTTTGTTTGGGGGTGTATCCATGCTGTTTGTGATCATTTGTTTTGTTTTGTCGTTTGATGTTGTACGTTCGTCATTTGGTCTTCTGTTTTGCGTGATGGGGATGGTGGTTATTTCATTTTGGTCGTTGTCCCGTTGGCATTGGTCTGCGTTGTGGCCTGTTTTTTTGCAGATAAAGCATTTGACGTTCTCATCTGAAAGAAAGATTCTGTAATTGACATTTTCGTATGTTAGGAGTATTGATTCCGTTATATTTGTTATTTCTTCTGCATTGACGTAAACTTGGCGTCTGAAGCTCATTACATGTGTGTATTCGTTTTCAGCCATTCCCACCCTCAAAAATGTTATGGGTGATACTAGTTTTAGCCCCATTTTTTGTAGTTCAAGTTCGACTGTGTTGTGTGGGATTGTGGGGCAGACGTTTGATAGTATTATTCTTTTTGCGGGGCTGATCAATCTTCGGATGCTTACGTTGTTATTGTTTATGTTAATTGTTTTGTGTTCGTTAGTAATTTTATTTGCTAGTTCTTTCGTTTTCAGGTAGATGCAGACTCTGTTGTTTGATATCCGCGATGCAAAGATCACGTTTTTTGCGCCCACCATGGTTCCTACATTTAGTATGTAATCTTTAATTTTAAGTCCATCTACGGAGTTAAGTATTATTCCTTGTTCTTTCTTTGGGAAGTAGGTGTCACTAGTAATGTTTGCATATGATTTGGTTTGTATGTTGGTTGTAATTTGTTGACTTTCATTGATAAGTGCCATTTTTGGGGTTTTGTTTTGTTTAGTAGGTTAATAGTAAGGGGTATTTATACGCTGAGCAGTAGCGTAGGGCTATTGGATATTTTAAGGTACTCTACCTGCCAATAACAGGAAGATGATTCTTGGTAAAACTCACTGTTCATACAATTTTCGATGTGTTCACGTTATACGAACTGATAGCTACCACATACCACTCCGTACTCTTTTCAGGTTTGATCTGGATGGATTTAAATGTTGCACCTGAAAAAAAAAATTATGAATTAAATGATCTTTGTAGTAAATAATATAAGATAAAAATTTACCAGTAAGAGAATAATTTAATCCTTCCAAATCCGGAGTGTCGTCAATCCCCACATTTGCATGAGACGAAACCTCGACGTTGTGCTCTAATTTTTCTTTCAGATACTGGTACATGGGGAATTTGCAAATCAATGTATATACTTGGAACAGTCCCTGGCTTCAATTGGTATCTATTGGTTTTACATAATCCTAAAATCATATATTACATAAATACTTCGTGTGTATTTATTTTCACGCCAAATAAGTAATATCTTACCCATTTCAAATTGCAGATTCCTTTGTACATCATCTGGATTAAAATGAAGAAAACAAATTCGCGATGTAACATGATTAAATTTGTCTTTGCGTTTACAAAAATGAATCCATGTTTTTAATAACGCAGGGTCTTTCGGAAAACTATAGAATCTGATACCATTGTTTTTGTAGTCATTGTTGTGTGAACAATTAAACACAGCACATCTCATTTTTCTTTATGTTTTAAATACTAATAGTTCTTTCAAATTGTTTATATAACTCCAAATACTTTTATTAGTGGCTGAAACACTTTTTATTTAATCACATTCACTTGTCATTCACCTTAACACATCAAATCACAGTATTTTTGTGTTGTTTACTTTGCAGGCTACATCACACTGTCCGTCATCCTACGTCATCTCAAAATGGTCGGCATGCGCATGGCGTAATCTTGTATTCTATAATTCTTGGTCTTTTGTCCACAGACGCCAGTCGTTTTTGAGGATTCAAAAAGGTTGGCAGATGTTTTTGCGCATTTTAAGGTTACAGTTGAAAGTTGCCTAGTCCACGTGGTGTTAACCCATATGAACCTACGGTCCTTTTAAAAGGACGTTTTACTTATGTCAAATATTTTCTGTTGGTGTCGGTTGTGGCTACCAACTCATAGATTGCGTGACCGTATTTGTCATAAGAAATGTCTGTCTTATGTTCTTTCATAAGCCAATTTTACATTTTGTGATTTTTGTCGACCCAAGCCTTCTTTAATTTAGACTGTTATTTTTTCGGTGAGAACATGAGTGACTATCAGCATTGGAGGTAAGTTTTATGTGATTATTTGATATTATATTTCAATTTCCCTTGTCGTACACTTGTACTAAACACCAAGAAGAACGACTAAAGCAAAATGCAGCAAAAAGTACAATTCGTTTTTTTTAAATGCGCCCCCAACTCTTACAGTCCTTTTAAAAGGACGGTAGGTTTATAGGCTACTGTAGCTTTATTATGGTCGTTCCGTATTTTTTCACTTTTAGTCGATGGAACAGGCCTCTCACGCTCAATGAACTTCTCGAGGAAGTTGAAAACATAGATGACGTCGCCGATATTCCAGACGTAGTGGTCATTTTTCCGCCCGAAAATGCCAATGATTACATCACAGACGAAGATTCGGGTGAAGAGGACAATGTTGAGCTAAATAACTTACCAGGATCTCAGTTGCGAGGAAATGTTGAAGTTATAATAGATGAAGAACTAGCGATTCCGTAGCCCCTTCGGGGCTACTTTACCGCTAGATCCCGCCTTGCGCGTAGAATTCTCTTTGCGCGTAAAATTCTTTTTGCGCAAAAAATTACCTTTCGTTTGGTGCACGTTCAGTGGCTATGTTCCCGAGATATGTTGATCATAACTAAGCAGGTCGATGATCAATCGATCAATTCAACTTAAATTTTTATTTACAATACTCGTAATTGCTTTTCAAAATTGAAAAAATCGACAGTCATACTACTCGCGCTGAGCCAGGTGGGTCACTTTTTTTGGGGGCGATTAATCGATCGGTTCAAGTTTTAGTTACAACACTCGTTATTGCTTTTTAAATTAGAATAAATCCATATTCGTAATACTCGCGCTCCGCGCTCGCTCCAAATGCTTCTCAAATTATATTAAATTGGTAATCAAACTACTCGCGCTTCGCGCTCGCGCTTAATGGATCCGAGTATAATTCACTTTGCGCACAAAATTACCTTTCGTTTGGTGCACGTTCCGTGTCTCTATGTTTCCAAGATATATTGATATAACTAAGCGGGTCGATGAACAATCGATTGGCTCAAATTTTTATTTACAATACTCGTAATTTCTTTTCAAAATGTAAAAAATCGACAGTCATACTACTCGCGCTGAGCCAGGCGCATCACTTTTTTTGGAGGCGATTAATCGATCGGTTCAAATTTTATTTACAACACTCGTTATTGCTTTTTAAATTAGAATACATCCATATTCGTAATACTCGCGCTCCGCGCTCGCTCCAAATGCTTCTCAAATTCTATTAAACTGATAATCAAACTGATAAATAAACTGTTGTTACTTTTCATAGCTTTTGAATAAAAACAATTAAATTTATTACGTAATTAATATCCGCTTAAATTCTAAACTTATTCAAATGCTAAGTTGACACTTGCTTACATTTTGGCACTTGTTTTGCATATGCGCGGCCTACTTCGGTGCATAAAAATGCAATTAAATGGCTACTTTTTTGAAAAGTATTGAATATCTCAACAACTACGGGGTTTAGACATAGGACACCCCCCATACAAATTGAAGGGGAAAAAAAATGCTATCGAATAGCATAATAAAACAAGGGTGTTTACATTTGAAAAAAATAAGTTATGTCACTTTGAAGTTTGGAAAGTTTGGCATTTTTTTGTGAACACCCTGTATCAATAAATTTTTATTTTTTATTTTTAAAATGTTGCTCCCTAACCGAACTAACATTATTGATAAAACTTATTTCTTAACTTCAAGAAACGAGGTCGCTACGATTTTTTAAAGTTGGGCCTGCTAATGTCAGATTTTTCGGAAAAAAATTAATAAGTTGGCAACCCTGACACAAAATCAAAAAACGAAAAGACATTCATGTAGAGGTTAAAAAATGACATCCGAAGACCTAAAAATATACAGGGTGTTCCATTTAAAAAAATCTTTGTTTTTGTTATGGCACGAAAATGGGACACCCTGTATAGCTGAAAATAATTTTAAGACGTAGATCTTTTGAAACCAATAACTTTTTGTATTTAAGTTTTTTTTCTATCTCCTACGGGCGGGGCGCTATGAAAGCCCGACGCACTAATGCAGGACCCTGTATTTAGGGGAGAGCGTGGCCATTCCGAATTGGTATGATAGATGTACAAAAAGCTAGAGTGGAAAAGTTCTGAGCGTTTCTATTATTTTTTCAAAGTTGGAGAAAGCGTGCACTGACGACGTTTTCATCATGTAAGTACGAAACTTTTTGCACGTTTTACTTAATAACTTTTCCCAAGGTCCGGAGCGAGCACATATTAAAATTCGATCCTTAATACAACAAAAGAAATCGCGATTTTCGGACGCCCTGAGTATTTTTCATCGCTTTTTGAAAAAAGGCTTTCGACGTTCGTTAGTGCGACGTTAAAATTAAAACTTTTGCACGTTTTAGTTAATAACGTTTGCAAATTATTTTTTCTGTGGCCCAGAGCGTGCACATATTAAAATTTAATTTTTTATACGACCCGTCAAAGAAAATTCGCGATTTTTATACGCTTATGGGTAGATTTAAGGAGATTTAACTATCGGCCTGAACTTTTATTCACAACACTCGTTATTGCTTTTCAAGTTAGAATAAATCTTGTAACGGTTTAAAAGCCGTGTACAGATTTGGCAACCCAGCACCTGTATTTCAAATTATGATTTAGACGTGACAACGTCTCATCTTTAAATTAAAATTGTTGAGTTAGACGTGGCAACGTCGCTTTTGCAAATTTCTCAGTTTAGCGTGGGTAAAAATAGGACTTCCGACCGGGCGGTGTCAGCTAAACGACACGGGCTCTGGGGCAAGCGTGAGTTTAACACGCGGTGTGATCTAAAGTATGTAAGTTATCTTATTCAGAGGACAAGTGTGCTGAATAGACAACCGCCAGTGGTAGATCGTAGTGCAATCTATTACTTTGAATGTACTTGTAGTAGTAGAATTTGAGTGGTTGTACGAATAGTGGAATCTAGCGTACGAAATTGAACCTTATACCTTATTGTACCTGTACGGGGACGTGCACCGTCAGCTGGTCATCGAGCAAGTAATCGTAAAGATTTGGCGAAGTGCTACTTGGAATAGTCGCTAGTGATAAAGGCGATAGTTAAATCTAGCGTGCGTAGTGGGACGTTATTGTGCAGGTACGATGACGTGTCCCGTCCGTTGTTCATCGAGAAAGTGATTGCAGTTCGGCGAAGTGCCACGGGCGTTATTACGCCACTCACCGAGCCACGAGTATGCAAAAATAGCGTATACTCGAACCAACTCCATCGGAACGACATCTTCCCGCTGGATCAGCAACCACGTGCACCAACGTTTGAGGGTAGCAATAAGTTGTCAAGGCCTAGTAGGGTAATTGTACAAAACCTTTTTTTAGTTTTTAATACATTTCATGTTCAGATACATTTTTTGTTTTGTTATTGAAATTGAACTAAATCTGGTAGTGTGTAAGACATTCCAATGTTCAGATTTTTGTTTGGTATTGTAATTGTACTAGATTTATTTGGTGTGTAATACATTTCAATGTTTAGTGATTTTTGTTTAGTTATTCGTTAGATAATCAAATAACTTGGCGCCCTATATTTTATTGATTTATTAAATTGTTTATTTAGATTAGTTTTTTTTGAACCCACGACCCTTGCCACCGACCAAGAGCCCGGTCATTTAACACTGAGAGGGTGTCAAAGTGTTACACGTGTCGGACCAACGTGGGGCTTGATTTTGTGGTTATTTTTAGTTGTTAATTTTTCAATCTGAGCGGTTTGGGTTGTCAATTTCTCAATTAGTTTTTTTCGGTTTTTGGAGATCGTTGCCGTTAAGGGTTATGCTCCTTGAGTTTGATTATTTTATCTAGGTTTAGTATCGTTCCCTGGCTTGAGATAAGGTTTTGATAATTTTTTTAAAGTAAGGCTTTCTTGCTGTCTTGGTTGAAATGGAGGAGCCAAGGGTTTTCGTTAATTATTTACTCAAGGACGAGTTGTCCTTCGAACTCTTGATTCGTGGTGTCGATTCCACAGGTTTAAAGGTGAACGACAGACGTAAGCTTCTGCGCAAGCAATTAAGGTTGGAAGGAAGCGATCCTTCATTGAGTAAAGGGTATGCTCGAGTAGAACTCGACACACCAAGCGAACTAGACATTTGTGGAAGTAAATTAGAAACTTTAGTGTCGTTAATAGATGAATTTAGTTTGAAGCCGTTGACGAGCGAATACAATAAGTTATACACTCGTGTTATGCATGTCCTCACCCGAGTTAAGTATGTTCCCGTTGCGGAAAATATTAAAGAGACTATTTCTAAAATAGAAAGTTGCTGTTCAAATTTATTAGACAGTTTATCCTCAATATTCGAGAACCCCGAGATACATTATAATGATTTGGCGGTTGTGATGGAACGATCGATCCTGTCGGTTAAGGAAGTCGCTAGTATGCCGCCGGGAGATGGTGATGACGTGGTTGTTCAAAATGATGGTGAGCATCAGGAGTCGACACGGGTTGATAATAAAGATACGGACGCTCAAGCATCAACTCCCGCTTCGCCTAGTAACATGCAAGAGCCGGCATTTGTTAGTCGGGTACGGAACTTAAATTTTAATCCTAGGCCGTCGGTTATTTTAACGCATAATCAGCCGGTTATGTCTGGTACGTCTGTCCCTTCGGTTCCGGTGGTTAAATGGAATCTTAAGTTTTGTGGGGATGCCACTCGTATGGGGCTGAATTATTTTCTGGAACGAGTTGAAGAGCTACAAGTCGCTCGAAACGTGTCGGAATCTCAATTGTTCAGTAGTGCTATTGCTCTATTTGAAGGTCAGGCTTTAATATGGTTTAGATCCATAAGAAATCGCGTTCATAGTTGGCCAGAGCTGGTAGCACAGTTGCGTTTGAACTTTTTACCTCTGGACTATGACGAGGAATTATGGTCTGAAATCCGCGCGCGCAAGCAAGGCCCCGATGAGAAGCCCAATCTATATATAGCCGTGATGATCAATATGTTTAATCGACTGACATGCTCTTATGCCGACCCGGATCGACTGAAGTATATTTTGAAGAACTTGCATCCATATTACGCTAGTCATTTATCGTTAGTTCCCGTTACGTCTATAGACGAACTAATTACGTACTGTCGACGTCTTGAAGAGACTAAGGTTCAAAATGCTAAATATAGGAGCGGTAATAACGTTGATAGTTCGCCCCTAGAGCCAGATTTAGCGTATAGACAACCTAACACGCCACAAAAAAGGAATGTACATTCCATTTCGCGTCGCGATTCCTCGGCGGGTGACCAGTCAGATAGACAGGAGGTTGCGCATCAGAGCTCTCGAGAATCTCAACGTGGTTTTCGGAAGGAGTCGAGCTTGATATGCTGGAATTGTCGTACGTCAGGTCACGGTTTTCGTAATTGTTCGGCGGATAGAACGTTGTTCTGCTATAATTGCGGTACGCCGGACGTAGTTTCTCCTTCTTGTCCCAAGTGTGGTGGTACAAAAAAACCTGCAAACGAGGGCCTGTCCTTCCAGCGTACAGGACCCTCCTCCCAAGAATTAGACTCGGAACGTGAACAATGGAAGTCCTGGTTGACGACTGTTGGTAATTTTTGCAAAGCATCAGCTCGTACAGACGCCGTGTTTTGTCATCGTCAACAGGATAACCGACCTTTCTTATATGTATCTATTCTGGGTGAACAAATCCTTGCGTTGATGGATTCAGGGGCTAACCAGTCAGTATTGGGAAAGCATGGTTTATTTTTTATCGATAAGCTAGGACTTAAGCTGACTAGGATGTTAAATGTGCCGTTGTTACAAACGGCCGATGGTGCTAATCAGTCTGTGCTAGGACATGTAGTAGTGCCTTTATGTGTGGATGGACAGGTTAAGGAAATTTCCCTTTTAGTGTCAGATTCCATATCTACTAATCTTACGTTAGGTGCAGACTGTTGTTACTTGTTTGGTTTGAAGGCTAACTTTGGTAGAAATTCTTTTGTAGTACCGACACATATCGATACTTTGAAAGTTATTCACTCGCAGGATGATCTGGACGATAGGCAGAAACGTCGCCTAAAGATAATAGTCAACCAGTTTAAGGAAATCAGTGGTCCAAAGTTAGGCCGTGTTAATTGTGTACAGCATCGCATAGATACTGGGGACGCAGAACCCGTAAAGCAGAGGTATTTTCCTATGTCTCCAGCTATGTTAGAAGCTGTGAATAAGGAAGTAGACGAGATGATGGAGTTGAGTGTGATTAGGCCATCTTCATCTCCCTGGAATTCACCAGTGGTGATGGTTAAAAAGAAGGATGGCAGTTTAAGATTTTGCTTTGACGGCCGACGTCTTAATTCAGTGACCAGGAGGGACTCGTATCCGCTCCCTTTCGTTTCAGATATTTTAGATCGACTTCGAGACGCTCGTTTTCTGACTTCCATCGACTTGAAGAAAGCATTCTGGCAAATTCCTCTTTCTCCTGATTCGTGGGAGAAAACTGCTTTTACTATTCCTCGTAGGGGTTTATTTGAGTTTGTCGTTCTTCCGTTTGGGCTACATAACAGTCCACAGACGTTACAAAGGTTAATGGACAATCTTTTAGGACCCAAATTTGACAATGTTTTTGTGTACTTGGACGATATTATTGTGGTGTCCCAGACTTTCGACGGCCACATGGAAACGTTATTTGAGGTTTTTAAACGGTTGAATTCTGCCGGTTTAACAGTCAATTTCGACAAATGTGAATTTTGTAAGCCGTCTTTATCGTATCTAGGATTTGTTGTCGATCAGCAAGGGCTTCGTACCGATCCGGATAAAGTAAAGGCTATAGTGGAGTATCCTGCTCCAAGGACCACTACAGAAATCAAACGTTTTCTGGGCATGGCGGGCTGGTATCGCCGTTTCATCCCGGATTTTTCTTCGTTCGTTTCCCCGATATTAAACTTGCTGAAAGGTAAAGGTAAGAGGCAGTCGGTGAAGTGGAATCCTCACGCTGAAGAGAGTTTTCAGCACATTAAACAGTTGTTGGTGTCTGCTCCGATTTTGTCTAGTCCCGATTATAGTAAACCTTTTATTATTCAAACCGACGCGTCAGATGTTGGTCTCGCTGCCGTTTTGATCCAGGGTGAAGGTGACGACGAGAAGGTAATTGCCTATGCTAGCCGCTCAGTGAGCAGCGCGGAAAAGAATTATTCGGCTACCGAGAAAGAGTGTTTAGCAGTGTTATTTGGTATCGACAAGTATCGTCCTTATGTTGAGGGTTCTAAATTTACGGTTGTGACTGATCATTATTCGTTGTTATGGTTAGCTAAGTTACAGAATCCTAGTGGTCGACTTGCCCGATGGAGCTTGCGTCTTTCTCAACACGTATTCGATATAGTTCATCGCAAGGGGAGGTTCAATGTGGTCCCAGACGCCCTGTCCCGAGCCCCAGCTCAAATTAGTACTCTCAAAGTTGTAGATGCAGATAGGGAGCCGTGGTATTTACAGTTGTTAAACAAGATTGCTGCTCACGCTGAGTCGTATCCAAACTTCAAAGAGGAGGATGGTTTGATTTACAAGTACGTTGCGAACAAACATAATCTTGTGTCCAATCTGATCGAGTGGAAGTTGGTCGTTCCTAAGAAATATAGGTCGGAACTTTTAAGGGAATGTCACGATGATCCCACGTCGGCCTTGCGGAACGCAGTTCATGAGGTGACAGGACAAACACCCTCATTTCTCAATTTTGGTCGTACGGTACCAGCCAATGGAGATTATTATGGGAGGTTGGAGAATCTTTCCCCAGAAGAGCTGACACTGGATAAACGCGAACAACTAGTTTGAGATGTTAACCAACTGTCTGAGGTATATGAAGCGGTAGGTGTTCGATTGAAAGAGTCGTACGAACGTAATAAGGGACGCTATGATCTTCGGAGGCGCACCGTACAATTTAAACGTGGAGACACGGTTTGGAAGAAGAATGTAGTGCTGTCTAGCGCTGCTGACAAATTTGCTCAGAAGTTAGCACCCAAATACGTTCGTTGCACAGTCAAAGAAAGGACGGGGACGGCCACCTATAGACTAGTCAATGAACATGGCAAAGACGTAGGCGTGTGGCACGTCAAAGACCTAAGGGGTGACACTAGTGGTTTTGAGTAACCATCTGTCGTTCATGTCTACCGCCCTGTTGGCTGGGGTTTACGAATACACCATCGCTAGGAACTGGCAGGGGTAAAAGCCCCCTAAAAATCCCCACCTTTGAACCGTCTGGCATTAACATCTTTAGTCTGTTTGACTGTTTACGACGTCGTATTGTGGATTTTATCAGATGCTCGACCGTTGTCGGATTTTAAATGGCTTTAAAAGGCCAAAAATTTCTTGTACCACTTGTAAGTCGATGCTACTTGCTTCAGGTCACCTAAGAAACAACGAAGAGCTTTTGATTATCCAAAAGTTGTACAAAACCGTAGGAGAATTTTCAGTAGGGTTAAATACTCCTAATGAAAGTACACTACGCGTTACCAACAAGGCATTGTCTGCATTTAACAAAATTTTTAATACAAAGCCGCACTGTAACAACATCAGGCAAAATTTTTTTTCAAAAATAGTATCAGCAATTGACGACAGCTTTTTAGAACAGGCCGAACCATGTCAAGGTCATCGGCGGTACTACATCAATTTATTAATAACAACAACCTTATTTAAGAAATGCAAGTGGATGTTATTAGGTACTTCAAAAAATCCAAAGGGTCATCCCAAATTAAAAATATTGAAAAATCAATAAAAACTTTCAACAAAAAATCAATTTATTTTGATAAATATGAAAATCTTTATTTAGGCAATTTTTTCTATTATAATCATGTAATTATGTTTATTTTCGTAC
Organism: Elmis aenea; assembly: GCA_947652605.1. Taxonomy (NCBI): domain Eukaryota; kingdom Metazoa; phylum Arthropoda; class Insecta; order Coleoptera; family Elmidae; genus Elmis; species Elmis aenea. Next base: position 41,069,885 of record OX393577.1, read on the forward strand.
TTAAATTATTTCACAAACTATAATAAATATTGTTTTCGTATTTGACTGTAAATATTGCTGCAAGTAGGTAGTTGCCCAAAGCAATCAAGAAATGTTTATGCAATTGACCACACGAACCCCTTGCAAAACACTTAAAACAAATATCTGTTACCTCAGAAAGTGTTATTAGAAATACACGTTTTGTGTATGCCGTGCGATTGGAAAAAGGCTGGCTAGCCGTTGAATTTTTGTTTTTAGGTCACTAGCCTCTTTTTCAATTTGTTAGTACAAAATTCACAGCTCTCCGAATAATGCATTAAAACGGCCTCTTAACAATTAATTGTTTTATTGTATTATATATAAGTAAAATAGTTAAAAATGTGTAAATTTTATGTATAGCAATATTTTTTTTATAGAATACATATATTTCTATTTGAATGCTTTTTCATATCTTATTGCTAAAATAATTTGTTTATTTAATTTTGTATAAACATATTAATAAAAATGTGTGGGTATTTCTACATACGTAGATAGTAAACAATTTAATTTAAAATAGTAAGGTAGTTGAAAAATCATTAAAAAAGATTATTGCCGTATGTTATCGATGTAGCACAACATCCAAATTCAGCGATCCCTTTACCTCTGCCCATCGCAGAAACTGCAATGCTCTAGCATTTATATTAAATTTGTCTGCTGGAGCGCGTTTGTTTTACTCGTGTATCGTGATGAGTCGTCAGTCGCCTCTGAGGTACCCTAGTCGCCTCATGGCCAACTTCATTGATAATGCGCTGCGCTACTTATATGGCCGTCCCAATTTCAAATTTTTCATTGTTGTCAGCAGTCAGAATCACCTGTCAAATAGTACATCAGGTGGCGACCCCAATGACAAAATTTGAACTTCAATGCATAATAAAACAACGTGGTTAGGTGCATGTTAGGTGCATGCGTGCATTACTACTTTCAACAAGATAAAAAAGTAAAAATGTTACAAATAATATATCAACCTAAACCAAACAATAAAAAATTTGGTAAGATATTAATTTTACAACTTTAAAACCTTTCTGCTTAAAGGTTTGTTGTCTAAAGCCTTTCTTATTACCAAATCTGTTTTTTGTAGACATATATTTGTTAGCACTGGTTTTACCACTGATGTTACAATTATTTCCATTGTGTCCTGTTTATGTTGGTTGCAGTCGAATAATTGATTTTTGTCCAAATTTGGCAGAAGTACTTGTTTTATCTGACTGCATATTTGGTCAGGTTTAAGATATGGTAACATTTTTTGTACGATATCTGCAATCTCTTTAATTGTGCCCACAAACACCACACTGGGATACATAAGACCACCTCGATTTTGCAGAGAAATGAGTCTTAGTAATGGTCCTGGAGTATATGTGCAAATTAATGGCTCAAGACATTTTTCACATCGAAATTTATCATCAAGTTTTTTTAATATATATCCTGCCAAAAACGCTACAGATGCAGAATAAATGTTATTGTTTGGTACAAAAAGTTTGTTCAAATTTTGAATTTGTGTCCTTATTTCGATTGGGATAAGTAAATCTTCATTAACTGATACATCAGATTTTGTTGAAGCAGAAAGTGTAGCAGAACTGGTGAAGTTAATGTTATTAGCAATATTTGATGATTTAGATGCTTTAACAATGCCACATCTTAAAATTTGCCGTAATGCATATTCAGCAGTTCTTGCATCTGTGGCATCATTTGAACCGCCTCTTAGTCGCACATGAGAAAACATTGCCTCAACTGCATCTGAGCTAAACGATCTAGTTAACACATAGTAAAATCCAGCTTGTTCAAGAAGGAACTTAATACAATAAAATGTGCTTTGTGCTGTAAATTTTAAAGCATGTGCAGTTTCGGCTGTTAGTCCTTGAATACCTGCAGATGTTGAACTAACTTGGATATCGTCTATGTAATTGGGAAATGTCACATTTAACCACTGTAGACGTTCATCGGACACATGAATGTATGGAGCTACAGTGCTGTCCAAAGTTCTTAAGTATGTGGTGGTGTGATCCACATTATGTACTTGAAAGAAGTGGTACATATTTTCCATATATTCTACAGTACCTTCAACATCTATAAACTGAAAATCTTTATTTTCTTTTAGGAAACTCAAAGCCGATGTAACAGTTGGACTAAATACTTGTATAGCTCTTAAGACGTTCATTTTTTCAAAGTTACTGGGATACAAATGTTTTCTTGTTAAATACCGGACTGGTATAATAGGCAAATCTTTTTGTTTGTAGTATACATTTTTTAAATACTCTGAAGATATTTTTCCTTTTGATGAACACATATCATGATCCAAAAACAAATTTCTAGCGTTTTTCAATGCATGGCAAAAATCAAAACTTAAAAATAATGGAATGTGTTCTAAGAAAGGGTGAGATATAAAATTTTTAATTTTTCCATTGCAGAACTTCTTAAATAGAGCAACATTAGTAGATATGTTGTCTGTAACAATTCTTAACACAATAAACCCACAGTCGGTTAAAAGTTTCAAAACCGTTGTTGTTAAATTTAAACAGTCTTGTAGCATACATGTTAAGGATTAAATACTATGCAGTAAGCATATATAAATTTAAAAAATGCTTATTAAGCACTGTCTTTCTAAAGTGCTTAATAAGTACCAAGTGTTCAAAAAAGTGCTTGGTGCTCTAAGCATCGAGCATCTGTTTTAGAAAGTGCTCCAAGCATTGTGCTCGAAGCATTAAAAGTGCTTAAAAAATTATTGCAAGTAGTAAGCATTCAAGCATTGCCCAGCTCTGGTTGTGTACTATACGGTCGGTGGGTACGTACATCTGTACAAAATATAATACATTAATAAAATCTCGGGCGGCGAATTTTAAATATGTTTCTCGGAACAATTCACAGGGAGCGCCAGTTGATGTACTTGTTGACGTTTAACTGGGAACAACGTTTATGGTCAATTGGGACGGCCATATAAGTAGCGCAGCGCATTATGAATGAAGTTGGCCATGGTCGCCTCCAACAACACAGACATCTATTGTCAAATTACTAATGTTACATTTACTTTGATTGGTTTGAAAATTGAATAAGTCATTTTTTTATTCTTGAGGCTTTCGCGGCCGTTATCCATAATACAATCTTGGTTTCCGGGTTTGGAACCGCGTCTTCTATATTTATATTTAGAAGTAGTTGACGTTTCGACCATAGTGTCTTGGTCTTTTTCAAAACGACTAATTTGTGAGGGATGTTGCTGGGTTTATATATCCAGCTTGTGGAGGCGTGGCGTTCCGCTTGATGGATTTGTTCTGCCTCAGTGATTTTGTGATGACTGGTTTCCAGATGTTTGGGAGTTGTATGCCTGTGTCTCTGTTGTAGTTGTTTGGGTTCTTGATGATTTCCAATGATTCTCGATATAATCTTGGCCAGAAATGGTTTGCGCGGGCCAGTAGTTTTGTTTCTCTGAAGAGGATGTTGTGTCCTGTACCCTGGGCGTGTTCTGCTACCGCTGATTTATCGACTTGTTTTCTTGTTGTTTGTCCTTCGTGTTCTTTGAGCCGTGTTTGTATACTCCTGCCAGTTTGTCCTATGTATACTTTACCACAGGAGCAAGGTATGCTATATATTCCCGCGTGGTGTAGTCCTGTGTCGTGTGTTCTTCTTAATTTATTCGAGAGCTTCAAAGGAGCGTTGAAAACGGTTTTGATTTTATGTTTTTGTAGAAGCTTTGATATTTTGTTAGTCACTCCGCTGATGTAGGGCAAGTAAGTCGTGGCGATGTATTCTTTCTTTTCTTTTCCTTCTTTTGGCGTGGCATGTTTTTGTATGGTACGAAGTATTTGTTTACGCTGGTAACCGTC
>OX393577.1:41073917-41121640 GCA_947652605.1 Elmis aenea
GATCGGTTCAAATTTTATTTACAACACTCGTTATTGCTTTTTAAATTAGAATACATCCATATTCGTAATACTCGCGCTCCGCGCTCGCTCCAAATGCTTCTCAAATTCTATTAAACTGATAATCAAACTGATAAATAAACTGTTGTTACTTTTCATAGCTTTTGAATAAAAACAATTAAATTTATTACGTAATTAATATCCGCTTAAATTCTAAACTTATTCAAATGCTAAGTTGACACTTGCTTACATTTTGGCACTTGTTTTGCATATGCGCGGCCTACTTCGGTGCATAAAAATGCAATTAAATGGCTACTTTTTTGAAAAGTATTGAATATCTCAACAACTACGGGGTTTAGACATAGGACACCCCCCATACAAATTGAAGGGGAAAAAAATGCTATCGAATAGCATAATAAAACAAGGGTGTTTACATTTGAAAAAAATAAGTTATGTCACTTTGAAGTTTGGAAAGTTTGGCATTTTTTTGTGAACACCCTGTATCAATAAATTTTTATGTTTTATTTTTAAAATGTTGCTCCCTAACCGAACTAACATTATTGATAAAACTTATTTCTTAACTTCAAGAAACGAGGTCGCTACGATTTTTTAAAGTTGGGCCTGCTAATGTCAGATTTTTCGGAAAAAAATTAATAAGTTGGCAACCCTGACACAAAATCAAAAAACGAAAAGACATTCATGTAGAGGTTAAAAAATGACATCCGAAGACCTAAAAATATACAGGGTGTTATGCTATGAAAAGTAACAACAGTTTATCTTTTGAATAAAAACAATTAATTTTATTACGTAATTAATATCCGCTTAAATTCTAAGCTTATTCAAATGTTAAGTTGACACTTGGTTACATTTTGGCACTTGTTTTGCATATGCACGGCCTACTTCGGTGCATAAAAATGCAATTAAATGGCTACTTTTTTGAAAAGTATTGAATATCTCAACAACTACGGGGTTTAGACATAGGACACCCCCCATAAAAATTGAAGGGGAAAAAAAATGCTATCGAATAGCATAATAAAACAAGGGTGTTTACATTTGAAAAAAATAAGTTATGTCACTTTGAAGTTTGGAAAGTTTGGCATTTTTTTGTGAACACCCTGTATCAATAAATTTTTATGTTTTATTTTTAAAATGTTGCTCCCTAACCGAACTAACATTATTGATAAAACTTATTTCTTAACTTCAAGAAACGAGGTCGCTACGATTTTTTAAAGTTGGGCCTGCTAATGTCAGATTTTTCGGAAGAAAATTAATAAGTTGGCAACCCTGACACAAAATCAAAAAACGAAAAGACATTCATGTAGAGGTTAAAAAATGACATCCGAAGACATAAAATTATACAGGGTGTTCCATTTAAAAAAATCTTTGTTTTTGTTATGGCACGAAAATGGGACACCCTGTATAGCTGAAAATAATTTTAAGACGTAGATCTTTTGAAACCAATAACTTTTTGTATTTAAGTTTTTTTTCTATCTCCTACGGGCGGGGCGCTATGAAAGCCCGACGCTCTAATGCAGGACCCTGTATAGACACTAGTTTCGGTAAGCTTAGAATAATGCCAAAATTAAACGAGTTTCATGTTTTTCCCTCCAAAATTAAAAAAATGAAGGTATCAGCGTGTGCACAGGTCTTTAGTACAAGTGTTGGTGCCGCTTTAAATGTGATGAGCCGAGGTGAATTTTGCAAAGCCTCGATGGGATAAAGCAGATGGAGTCTGAAGGATTACATACTTCAGACCTTTGTGTTTTTTTAGATGAACTTTTTGACAGTGTTAACGGAAGTATGTGTTCTTTGCAGCCAAGTAAGGATTTAAGAATGGCCGTTACATTAACGTCTCGACACGCAGAAGTTTGGTGTAAGGCCATACAAGTTTTTAACACCATGCTGTTTAAGCCTCGAAAGTCGAGCGAAAAAGCAAAACCACCGGTCTTAGAAAACTGGATTTTTACGTTGCATGGTTTTCAATTGATAAAGGATAAACTTTTTGGTCTTGGTCATACAGCGTTTTCTGCTAGGGCTTTTAACCAAGACCCATTAGAGAACTTTTTTGGACAGCTTAGACAGCACGGTGTTAGAAATATAAATCCTACTTGTTCTGCCTTTGGGCCGTATTTTAAAACGTTGTTAATTAACAACTTCGTGTCAGTTCATTTAACAACATACAACTGTGAGGATGATAAGTCAGAAAATCTCCTAGAAACTCTCACAGAGTTCATCCAAGAAAACACAAATGTAATTTCTGCTCACCCGTGTAACTCTTGGACTCCACCTACTTTACCCCAATCATTCAATTTTTACGCCCATTAGAAACTATAGCAGCCACTTATGTTAAAGGATATGTTGCTAAAAAATTTTTATCTTTTTTCAAAGATTGTAAAATATGTTCACAAAATATTTTACATTCTGGTGGCGATTCCGATATACATCGGTTCATCAAACTTAAGGCTGAAACAGAATGAACGCGAACTCAACGCCGAGAACTGTCAAATACGATTAAACCAATGAAAATGTAATGCACTCGACCAGAATGAACGCGCTCAACGCGAACGTGACGCCGAAAGTCGACCAACTTTTAACTTTAACGCGCACTACCTTAGAAATATAACCTCACTTATACATGTTGTCACATTGTGTATGTTCTGTGGAAACGTGGACGTTTTAAGTATGAATTTTTCAATTGAACTTTTAGTTGAAAGAGTGAGATTAAATAGCTGTCTGTATGATAAAAGATGTGCAGGTTACAAAAATATCATTAAGAAAACAAAAATTTGGCAGGAAATCGGCGATAGCTTCAGCATTACAGGTAGAGTTTATTTTTCATCCTTAATTGAGCTTAATAATAAATTAATTCAAGGAGAAGAATGTGCGAAACGGTGGAAAAGCTTGAGAGACAGATACACACGGGAGATAAAAAAAAGACCAACCGTCTGGTAGTGCATCCATGCATTTAGACAATGAGAGGTGGAAATATCTAGATTTGTTAGAGTTTTTAGGCAATGTCAATCAACCGAGGAAGTAAGGAAGAGCCATAACGTTAGGTAGATTAACACTAAGTGTAATATAATTTTATAGAACTTCAATGAACATGCACATTGAAGATAATCCAGCTACACCAGAAGTTGAGATGACAAAAGAATCCACCAGCTCCCATGAGATACCAAAAACACAAAAGAAACGAAAAACAAATAACTTAGAAGAAATTAATAAAGCTTTCGTAGAAGCAGCAAATATGTTTAAAGAGGCTGTGGCGAATAGAAAAGTACCAAATGACGATGAGAAATTTGGCAAAACAGTGGGTCTCATAATATCCAATATTGAAGACCCCTTGAGCAAAAAACATCAATTTCTTTTTGTTTAAGATAGGTTGTAACGAAATAACCTGCGTTATTTCTGTCCAAGTTTATAGGTCGCACCCACCATCGTCTGTTTAAGTTGTGATTCATATTTAACTCTATACATGTTTTATAAAGCGTATGTAACAAAAACAACATTAAAAATAATTCGAAATCATCCATTTTTAGTTTTATTTAAATTTTACTGGTCGATCACACTTTCGCGCCAATATTCGCGCTTCGGATGTCGTATTTTATCGAGGTAACAGGGTCCGACTTTTCCGATGTGTTCGCGTTGCGTTCGCGTTCATTGTGTCCAGGGTCAGACTTTTGTAATGAGTTCGCGTTGCGTTCGCGTTCATTCTGTTTCAGCCTTTAAAGAGCACGATAAATCTAAAAAGAGATTGGCATATTGCAACGCGAATTTCGTAAAATCATTAGTAGAAATTTACAACATATATTTTATTTTTCCATACGTTATTAATCTTTTCGATTGTGTTGCAAAAATTAATAATTTCATTTATGACAATATTTCATTTTCTTTAGTTCCTTGCCACCATACTCCTGCCTTGAAAAAAGCTATGGTTGACTCTTTTGTCAAACTGTTAATGTATAATTACATTAACAGGATAAATAACGTTATTTTGGGAAAAGAGACAACCATAGCTAATCCTGATTGCATTCAGAAAGTGTTCCAAAGCATGCATAAATGTTGACACTCGTCAATATTCATAGACGTTTTGGAAGAGCACCTTGATCTGTAATATTTTCACATGTCTATAGTCCGCTAAAATAAGTTGTAATATTTCTTTGTTAAAATGATATGATTGTATATGTATACTATATTAGAAAAAGTCAAAAATTCATTGTTTTCTTTATTTTGGTTATCGAAAAAAAAAATACAATTATACTTATAAACTAACATGCATTAAAAAAATTCAAAACTAAAAAATAATAAAAAACTTATATTTATATCGAGAAGAGAGCGTATTCAGTCGTCCGTTGCTGTCTGTTGCTGCTGCACGTCATGGAGATTGAAAAGTTTTTGGAAACGTATGGAGATTTGATTTTTGACCATCACAAAGTCGAATTTCAGAATTTTTTGAAGAAACGGTTTGATGGAGGATTTGTGATTGTTGACGGCTATTCGCAGCATGGTGAAAATTGTTGTTGGAGCTCACCGACAGCAACGGATGGACCTGATACCTGCCCCTGTAGTCTTCTCAGCATATCTGAAGAAAAAGTAAAAAAATTAATGTGTTTATATTTAAGAATGTTTAAATGTATACGTAAAATGTAGCTCGTAAAAATATATATGAAAACTTATTAAACTCTAGTTCGTAAAATAGAAATATATATATATAGATTTATAATACCGCTTATACAGACCCGTTTTGCCATATTCGACCGACGTTACCAGACCAAAACCTACGTTGTCAGACCCGCCTTCGGGTCTGTGAACGTTTTTCCATAGTAACATTCATTACTGACGTAGCACATGTTCCTTGTGAAATTTCAGCCGGGCTTGAAAAGTCGGTAGAACGTATTTTTTTATACAGAATTAGTTCGCCGCTTTCGCTATAGGCGGCGCACCAGTCGCATGCTGTATATTGTATATTTTTGATATGTACAACAGACGTTATCAGTACTAAAATCTGACAACACTGTTTCCACTTTAAATTTCCTATTTGATTACCCACTTTTACGTTTAACCTGTATTTTGTACTTACACTGCAGTGAGTTTGTAAATTCGGATGAATAAAGAAATAAGACAGTAACAAATATTGAATTTACTGCTGATGTTGCTGTTTTAAATTACCAAAAATAATCAGTTTTACAGCCAAAGAATCATTGAAGTTTTCTTGTAATTAAAATAATTACAATAATCGTTCGTCGACACTTTGTATGAATAATAATCTTATTTAAAGTTTTAGAATCGCAATTTGAAATAGGTTCAGGCTTGGCGAATTTTTAGTTTTTTCATAAATAGAAAATTTATATTATAATAAAAACTCTTTTATTTTTAACTTAAATTTGATTTGTACGTACTACAGTACATGGCTAGATTATCAATAAAAATTAATATTTGTATGATACGTTATCAATTATCTTATATTCTAAATGAGTAGAAGTTATTTCAAATAAAAAAAATAATTGTTTGTTTCATATAGATCTGCTTCGATATGTAAGGAAGAACAAGAACGTATCAAATTTTGAATTTCGCAGGTACCTATACAGGATGTGCCATATTAAAAATTAATTTTTCAATATATTTTTATTAATCAATAACACCGCTCAAAATTATGGATTAAATTCGATAATTTTTTTTAAAGCAGTTTATGCAAAATTGCTCACAATCCAGATATTTAAATAAAAGAATGAATATACGTAATGCAAAAACTTTATTAATTTAACATTTTGTATTTGACAAATTAAATAAAAATTCTTGGTCAGGATATACAGGGTGTCCCCGTTATCACCGCGAATATTTTAAGTGGCGATAGAGGACCTTTTTCTAAGAAAAAATTTCAAGTACAATTTTTTTCTAAAATCAAATGCTATCATGCTAAGCAGATATCAACACTTACTTGATTTTTTTACACTTCTGCATTTATAAGACCCTGTCGCCGAAAATGTCAATTTTATTGTATAATACCTTCAAGCTTTTTAATAGAGCATGAAATTATCTACAAAATTAGTTCTATTTATTTTTTGTTTGCAGGCAATGGTTTAAAAGTTATGTATGTATATGGCAATTTGTACAAAAAATGTAAAAATTTTAAAAACTTTGTTTCTTAGACTTTGCAATCGCTATATCTTTAAAACGAAAGGTTGTACAAAAAGACCGACGACCCATTCCGGATAGCAAATTTTATGGGCTACAACTTTGGTACATTAAATTTTTTGGAAAATCAAACCGAATAAAGTTTTGTATTTAAAAATGCTTTTAAAGAGAGTGCGACTATGTAATTGAAAAAGATGGAGGTCATTTTAAACACTTATTGAAGTAATTTTGTGGTTACATGTTAATTTTATTGTGTCAAAATGGATTTTTGCACTGTTTTGCATGTTATCGTTTTTTTTTTATCTCTTTCACTATTATAAACCTTTCTATGATAGGTTTGGTTTTATTGAACAACATATTTACCAAAGTTGTAGTCCGTTAAATTCCTTATCCGCAATAGGCATAGGTTTTGCTCTACGCCGTTTCGTTAAAACGATGCGGCGTTTTTAAAAACTTACATAACTTATTTAAATGAAATTTTACAGTTTTTTGTTAAATTTGATCGTTAGCTCCTTAAAAAATGATATGAAAATTCAAACTTCATAAAAAGCTTTGAAACTGATGAGATACATAATTTTAATGAATGGTGCCGATTTTTTGGCATTTTTAAATACAAAACATCATTATTCCTCGTTTTTTTTTCTTCAAAAACGATAAAATGCAAAACAATGCAAAAATCCATCTTGACACAATAAAATTAACATGTAACCACAAAATTACTTCAATAAGTGTTCAAAATGACCTGCATCATTTTCAGTTACATAGTCGCACTCTCTTAAAAAGCGTTTTTAAATACCTACAAAACTTTATTTCTCGGATGTTTTTTGCACTTTGTTTCTTATTCTCAACTTTTTCGAAAAATCGGTTTGATTTACTAAAAATTTCAACGTACCAAAGTTGTAGCCCGTAAAATTTGCTATCCGGATTGGGCCGTCAGTTTTTTTGTACAACCTTTCGTTTTAAAGATACAGCGGTTGCAAAGTCTAAAACAATAAAAGTTTTTAAATTTTTAACATTTTTTTGTACAAACTGCTTTATAACTCTTAAACCATTGTCTGTAGACCAAAAATAATTTAAACTAATTTTGTAAATAATTTCATGCTCTATTAAAAAGCTTCAAGATATTTTACGATAGCATCAATATTTTCGGCGACAGAGCATTTTAAATGCAGAAGTGTAAAAAAAAACAATTAAGTGTTGATATCTGCTTAGCATTTGCTTTTAGAATAAAGTTTTACTTGAAATTTGTTTTAAGAAAAAGGTTCTCTATCACCACTTAAAATATTTGCGGTGATAACGGGGACATCCTGTATAAAATGCAGGGTATTCTCGAAAGTATGGACATTATTTAAGGATGTGATTTTGCGGTTTAAAATAATCACACACCACCTTAATAAAAAAATTCGAAAAAATGCTTTTTACTAAGTAAAATTAAAATTCTTCAAAATGGTAATCAACAACTAACATATTTTGTAATCGATTAAAAACGCGTTCACATAGAAAGATGAAATAAGGATAGCAAATGCTTTTGCTTTAACATTTTTCTATATATATTTTTATAAGGGTGTTACCGTACTTTGAATTTAATATTTTGTTAACAAAAATTCAACAATAGCAATTTCTGTCCAAAAATTCTGAATTGCATGAAGTTTACGTCATAAAACCATATATATATAACTAAATTCCTGAGCCAAACGATAGTAACCTGAAAAATCAAAGGACAGTTTGATATTGCACTTTATATCATTTGGCTCAACAGTTTAGTCATGTTAAAATTATGAAAAAACAGTCCTATTAACATAATCAGCTGTAAAACATTGCAATATAAACCGTATTCTAAATGTTTAACCCCAAAAGTTTAAAATGCACAATCTTTTTTGTAAATTTTAGACAAGCAACAGGCTATTGAGATTAAAATTCAAAGTACGGTAATACCCTGTAGAACAACACCACCTAGAGTCAATTTTTGTCAAATGGGAAAATATTATCCCTTTGTTATTTCAGTACCTTTTCATCTTATCTTGTATTGCTTGTATTGCTTATCGGTGACCAGTGCTATAAAAGCTGACGACAAAAAAAAAAAAACGCTTGGGATACCTGTTTATTCCGCGCGATCACTAACGTGATTTTTATTTTTATACCTCGAGTTTTGTTCCTAAGGTATTTTCATATTATTTTTGTTTTTACTATTATAATAATATTTCCTTATTTGCGTATATTCATTTTCGTAAAAGTTATACAATGTCCCAAAGGAAAAGTCCAGAGCAGTGGCGTAAGTGGTTAGAGAAATTTGAGGAGAACGAAGAATATATTGAAGACAGTGAAGATGAAGAATCCGAAGGTGATTTGGAAGACTGTGAAGACGAAGGAGAAAGTCTTTAGCAAACAGGAATCAGAATCAGTTCTGGTGGCGATAACGATTCATACAATGTAGATGACTTTTATGTTGCCAAAGATAACTTTACTTACTGGAGAAAGAATTTTCCCAAAAAACAAGAGAACAGCTGCACGTAATATAATCGCTGAATTGTCAGAAACCAGGGGTGAGGCGAAAAATGCGACTATCAATTTAGAAAATTGTAATAAAAATTCACGCATTTTTTTTTTGTAATGTTCATTTTATATTATACAAACAATTAAAAATAATTTTTTAAAAGTCTTTCAAAACTATTATTGCGGGTGGGACACCATAGTATCCCACGCGATCACTATTATTATTGAGAGCACATGAACACAAAATTACAGATGACCGTCGAACTTGTAAGTTGATAAGCGTGACAACGTCGCTTGATGTGAGAAGGTCGGTAAAGTATGTATATTTGTATATAGTGGGACTGAAAAAGCGTTGTTACATATCGGGCTCAGCAGCGACTGTTGCATTACGCTATTTTACAAATAATTAATTTTACTTCCCCTCAGTAGTTGCCCTTATTAAGAAAAACGAAATAATTCGATTTATACAAAATATACACCCCAATCTACTCAATTTCGAGTGGGTCTGTGGTCGCCTGAGTAATATGACGGGTCTGGAAACGTCGATTTAACAAGTATATATATATATTATGAAACTTAAAACTGTAATATTTAAATATATATTTCTAAAAATGAAATAAAAATTATAGAAAACTTACTTTTATTTTATTTCTTCTAACCCCATCATATGTTTTTGTGAATAAAAATGGATCGGATCATTCGGGTCAAATGAGGTAACATCATCATCCTCATCTGACGATCCGATTACATCATCTACTTCGTTTATTGATTGCGTTGATTCCATTATTGGAACGGCTTGTTGTCTCGGAGTCGGGACGGCGTTGACATAAGGCGGAGGTTGAACCGTAAAAGACTGGGCTGCGTAAGACTGCTGGCCGGCGTTGACATAAGGCTGGACGGCGTAAGGATGCTGTCCTGCGTTGACATAAGGCGGCAGCTGAGTCGTATAAGGTTGGTTGGCGTAAGGATGCTGGCTGACGTTGTCATAAGGCGACGGTTGAGCCGGGATGTTGACCGGAGAAGGCGGGCGCAGCGTCCGGAGGTTGGATGGAAGATCGGTTTTAAGCAGCAGGTGTAGCTAAAATTTTTTCCCTTTTAACCCTGTGTTCACTAGGATGTATTTTTTGTTTCCAATTTCCGCCAACTGCCGCTCATTGAGACTGTTGTACCTCTCCGGTAGGTACAGCTTCTGTCCTTGGTCGAATTCAAGCATTATTCGTTCGCCGAATTTGGTAATGTATAATTACATTAACAGGATAAATAACGTTATTTTGGGAAAAGAGACAACCATAGCTAATCCTGATTGCATTCAGAAAGCTGCTTTAGCAATTTATCGTTCTAGAACATCAAAAAAAAAAATTGTTTAATTATGTATTCAAAATTTCACGTGTTTTTTAAAAATTTTTTGGTTTTAATTCATTCTATTTCTTTTTTATTTTATTTTTAAGTTGTCATTGTCAACAATGATCTATTATTATATGTTTGAGTTTATATAAATGCTTTTTTTATATTTGCTGTATAATTCGTAAATATTGTTACGTATTCGTTAATAATTCAAGTATTTATAGTGTTTTTTTAGTATAAAGTCTCGGTAAATATAACTGTTTTGGGAGAATCAAGAAAAAAAAAGTTTAGCTTTCAAATTTGTATTCAAAATACATTTACATATTTAAAAAGCATTTATAATTTTCTTAATGATTTCGTTTAAGATCATTATTATCTTATTTAAGCAAATTAAGCATAAAAATGTCAAAATAGTATGTAATGTACGAGACTGATCATCTGATGTAAAAATAACAATTACCAATTTATAATAAATTTAGGACGACATTGTAAACCACACAAAATAAATGTTTACTAGGATTTTATCCATTTAAAATGACTAATTAGTTATATGCTCCTTTTTTATGTTTTTGATAACGATGTTATAGTACATGTACTACAGTTTTATGAATATATTTGTATTATTTTAATTTTCGTTTTTTTTTGCGTATTTTAATTTATAATCGAATAATATAAGGTTTTAGTGATTCTATCAAACAGTTTTATATTGTTTTAAAACGAATTATACTTTTTTTAAATCAGAAATATTAAAGTTAAGTATAGGTTTGTTCAAGCAGGGCTTGTACGATCTAACGAACGGTCAGAGCATGCGCAGCATCGATACTACGCATGCCCGACAGTTCGTCGGATTGTATAATAGCCCTGCTTGAATAAACCTTATGAATTGGGCGCTAAAGAAACGTGCTACGGTTCATTTCTTTGCTAAAAAGTTCACAGCGCCTTATTTAGATGGCAGTCTAATACGGTTTCGTTTTGTAACTAGGAGATTTCCATTCTGCTTGTGTATGTTCTGTGGTTACCACGTAAACGTCGTCGTTTAAAAAGTGATTGTATTTAGTTTTTATATTCAAAGTTACGTTTTAAATTATGGATTGTTCTACTGCAGGTATGTATTATACTGTAAATACATTTTAAATTTGAAATATGCAAAACCCAAGCAGTAATTTCATTTTGGTCTAAGTAGTAAAACTTAACCTTATTTTTGTTAAATCTTTAATTTTCGAGTAATTTTGTTATACTTTTGGGTAGAAATTTTTGCAGCGTAAGATTAAACAAAGGTTCTAATTTCATACACATCAAAAATTGACTGCAACTTTTTGCGACTTTGGATTTTTCAGGTGTTTTTATAACAGGTAGTGAGTTTTAACGTTAAGACATTATATTACAAAATTATTTTTTGTGTAGGCACAAAAGTTATGTCAAGAAGGCATTTGTATGACATCATGCGAAAGAGTAAAGAAGAAGACATGAAAAAAAAAGTTAGATTATCTAGAAAATTATTTGCTTAACAAAGACCCATATGAAGAAGACCAGAAAAAAGAGGCGAAACAAAAAATAGCAAATTTAAAGCATGAATTTAAGAATAGATGGTCAAAAGCACAGAGACGGGATGACTTGTTTAAAAAAGAAAATGACAGTTGGCTCCAAGGCACGTTTGAATTGCCAATCGCGACCGCTAGATCAGGACGACCAACGAAAAATTTCATAGAGTTGAGCGCACGTAGTAAAAGACGAAAGACGCAAAGCATCCGAGAAAATGTGGAAATGGAAGAACTAGCATATGCAACTCAAATGAAACTGCGAGAAACTGGAAAATGTGACGCTTCAACAGTTCTGAAAGAAATAATTACAACTCCTAAAAGAGTCCAAAAATATAGAAAAGCGTACTCAGACAGTTTAAAAGTAAGAACAGAAAAACTGCTCATATTGAAAGCACTATCAATTTTTGTAGAGGCAGGTTTATCCAGGAAACAGTACGAAATTATTTCTACAAGTGACAAAAAGGTATTCCCATGCTACAGTTTGCTACAGAAAGCCAAAAAAGATTGTTACCCTGTTCCTGAGTCATTCACATTGACAGATACTTTGGCTAAAGTAAATTTACAAGATTTATTAAATCACATTAGGCGTTTACGAAAATTATAACCGGTCGGTAGTTGTCGGTTGACCGGTGGTTAACAGCTGATTTACGGTAAATGGAGCGGGGTATTATTTTACGAACGCGACTTTACCGGTAAAGTTCAATATAACCTATAAAAACAAACACGAAATGGATTATAAGAAAGTTGGTGCTATTTTAGCAATCATTCAGATTTTAGAAGATGACGAAGAAATTGAATTATATATAATAAATTCCTTTATGGCAACGGAGCGACATGCCAGAATTTGCATAAAAGATTATGTGAATAATATTGCACTTGCCTACAGCGTAGATGGTAAGTACAATTGATTACAGTAATAATTATAAAACGTGTTTCAGTATTGATTTGTTCTAGATTTTAAAAGCCATTTTCGTCTGCAACGTGACACATTTGAACACATATTAGCAATATTGGCTCCAAATTTAAACACAAACACAACAGCTGTGGGTCGCCCACCACATTCCCCAGAAAAGCAGTTTCTTATTGCATTGTCAATGCTATCAAATCAAGAAGTTTTTAGAATTACAGCAGAAAAGTATGACATTTCAAAATCCACTGCATGGAATTACGTACACAAAATTTGCTCTATTTTGGTAAAATTATCAAATAATTATATAAAATGGCCAGTAGGTGGGGAAGCTGCAAAGACAATGATGTTATTTAAAGAACGGCAAGGATTTCCTAAAGTTTTGGGTGCTATGGATGGCACACATATACCAATAACTCCACCATCAAAGCAGCAAACATCGTATTGTAACAGAAATAGATATCATTCCATAATACTGCAGGCTGTATGTGATGCAAGCTCTATGTTCACTGATGTTTTTGCTGGATACCCAGGTAGCGTTCATGATGCAAGGGTTTTTCGCAACTCGGAACTGGGAATGAAGCTTGAAGATAATCCTATTGCTTTACTACCTAATGACAGCCATATATTAGCTGATTCGGCTTATCGTAATACTAATTATGTATTAACTCCATATAGGGACAATGGCCACCTTACAAGAGCCCAAAAATCATACAACTTCAAACATTCGTCGACACGTGTTCATATTGAACAAACGTTTGGTTTGTTGAAAGGGAGATTTCGAATTTTAAAACATGTTAATGTCTATAGAACGGAACTTATTCCACCTCTAATAGTAGCTTGTTGTGTTTTACACAACATTTGTATGCAAAAAGGAGATACAGATATTGAGCCTGATTTTGACAGCAACAATCAAAATCAAAAGATACCTTACACAGGAAACGACTGCACAGGTGCTGTAAAGAGGAATTTTATTACAAACCTTCTTTATAATAATGCAAACATTAACCAACAGCTTTTTATTGACAAAAAAAAACATTTTATTTTCTTAGATGAATAAACCATTTTATTGCTTAAGACTAGTTATTTTTCTTTCAATACTGTAATTAATTCTTTTAGTAGGTTCATTTTTTCATCGTGCCTTTTTGCAGTATCTTCACGTATGCGTTTCATCCAATCAGGTTCGGTAGATGGGGCACATTTACGTTTAAGAATACGAGCTGCAGTAGACTCTTGTGCATCGCTTATGTTCTATAAAATATTTAAATAATTAGAAAATAAGTTGTGTTTTGTATTGATATTTCAATCTGCACCTCTGATCTACTTGACAGGCGAGAATTTTCAGAAGAGCTAGCCTCTCCTTCAACATTATACAATATACTATTATTTAATACTGTTCCTGCTGTATTACTGGATATGCAGATCGGTGTAATGTCAGGATCGTTACCAAATATGTTTTCAAATTGGTCAAAATATGGCCAAGAATGTGCACCTCGGTCAGTTTTGCCATTACTGTCTTTAATTCTTTTGTACGTCTTTTTCAAATTACGAAATTTCATGTCGCATTCATGTTCATTAAAACTGAATCCAAACTTATTCATTGTAATGGCTATGCGTTGATGGCAACATGTTTATTGTTTTTTTTTGCAGAGTGAAATTGGGGTAATTGTTCTTACGAATAAGTGTTTAGTAATAGTTTGACCCCTGCATCTGTCCACTTTCGATTATTTGTTTTAGTTCCAGTGGCTTCATTACCTAAAAATACAATATCGTAATGTAAACGGACTATTATGGAAATCAAATTCGTACTTTCTAGTAATTCTGTATACTCGTCTTAAGACCGCATAATTACACAGAATCACAGCACGTGCACAGCACAGAATGTTCATTTGACAGAAAGTATAAAATACAGAATCTCAAATGAGAGTACATGTTCGGTCACACTCGTTAGTCGTTCGGCTTCCTTCGCTCAGTTGAAATACGAAACGTCAGAAATTTGGAGGTTAAGTTACACGTTCACCGCAACTTACCTACAATATATCTCGGTCCACAAATCGTGCATCGGGTTGATGAAGTCGGTGACTCGATACAATTTTCGAACGCGACACTACGTAACCGGTCCAATTTCCGAACGCTGTTGGTGCAACCGGTATCTACCGGTATAATTTTCGTAAACGCCTACTGTCGCACGATTACTAATTCATTTACAAGAAGTAATAGAAACTCTTAATGAAAATGAGTGCCTTTCGTTAGAGTTAATATCTAAGTGGGGATGTGATGGGTCCCAACAAACCCAATATAAACAGAGATTTGAAACGAATATCGAATCAGATGCAAATATATTTCAAAGTTCACTGGTACACTTACGTTTAATTTCCAGTATAGATAACAAAAAAATCATTTGGCAAAACCCCACACCTTCTTCACCTAGATATTGCCGACCAATCAGGATCAATTTTACGAAGGAGTCTACTGACATAACTAAAAATGAGATTAGCTACATCAAATCGAAAATCAATTCGCTTAATAAAACACAAATTGACAGCAATAGGTCCATAGAAGTAAAGCATACACTAACTTTCACAATGGTTGACGCCAAAGTATGTAACGCAGCGACTGACACAAAATCAACCATGAAATGTTATATTTGTGGTGCTACATCGAAAAACTTCAGCGATTTGACAACATCCAATAAAATCGACAAAAATGCGTTACAATTTGGATTATCAATTTTACATGCAAGAATACGAATATTTGAAAGCTTACTCCACTTGTCGTACAAACTGCCAGTGAAAAAATGGCAACTACGATCTCAAGATGATAAAAATCTACTTCAAAAAAGAAAATCTGAAATACAACAACAATTCAGAAACATGCTGGGCCTCATCGTGGATGTACCGAAACCTGGATGCGGGAATACTAATGATGGTAATACCAGTCGAAGGTTTTTCGACAATCCGGAGCTTGCTGCCAAAATCACGGACATTATAGACCTAATTTACCGATTAAAGATAATTTTGGAAACACTATCTAGTGGCTTTAACACGTTAAGCGCCATTTGTATCCATATGGATACAAATCGTTTTTGCCAAATGGGCCACCTGTATCCATTTGGATACAACAGCCTACATTTAGATTCGGCTGCCTGTATTCTTAGACATACATGTATTACATATAACTATACCAGAAAAGGTTTAAGGACGGCCCGGTGGACCAGAAAACCTTGGTGGCCAGCGATTTTTTTACCCACATTGATATATAAAAAAATTAAAAAATTAAAATAAAAAATAAAGTTTTATGATACAAATTTATTCGTCCAAAAATTAAATTTACAACTTATAATTATCAAAAATAAAACTATATAATTGAGCCCTTATGTAATTCAAAAAAGCATTGCATGCAAAAATATTTTTCGCACATATTACACTTACTACGCGTTTGAGTAGCTCTAAATATGATTGATTTGTAGAACACGGTATTTTTGGTATACTTTTACCGTTAGGGGTTAACTAATCCTGTAATTATTTAATTAGTTGTTTCCTGCTACCATTGGATTATAATTCTTAGTAAGTAGGTAGTAACGGCAAGTTTTTACGAGTATATATACATACTTGTATTCAATAAGATACAGTGGTGAAACACTATGTTCTTCCCAATGGGCCGCCTGTATCCAAATGGATACAAATAAATGTTTGTTTAAAAACGGGTTAAAATGTTATTATTTTGTTGTGAATTTTTTTTATATTACTTAAGGGCAATTAAGAAACGTAAATTTAAAAAAAAGGTGGCCAAAAAACACCTTTTTATTTAACATGGTGGCGCTTAACGTGTTAAAATTGATACAAACAAATTCGCCGAATATGCTATGGATACGGCTAAACTTTATATACAGTTATACCCATGGCAGCCTATGACTCCGACACTACACAAAATTATAATACACGGACCGGTTGTTATAGAAAATGCCTTACTTTCGATTGGGCAGTTATCAGAAGAGGCGGCAGAGGCCAGGAATAAGCATTTCAGGTTATATCGTTTAAATTATGCCAGAAAATTTTCGAGGATAGATTGTAATATGGATGTGTTGAACAGGCTATTATTAAGCTCAGATCCTCTTTTAAGCAGCATGAGACGCCTGCCTCCGAAAAAATCGAAAGCATTTAAAAAAGAAACCTTAGAAATGCTTATTCCCGAGTCTAATACAACGTTAAATGAAGATAATGCAACTTCGAGCGAAGACGAATAGAGTTAGACGAATTGTTGATGTCGGAATAATCGCGTCACAACAAAATCGTATATTTATGTTATGCTTATTGTTTTTTTATTTTTTTTTATTAGAATATCATTGTTTAAGTTATAATACTTCTATGGTTGGTTAATTAATCGATTTTTGAAGAAAACAAAACGATTAAGAATAATTATGTTCATTCAAATTAAAAAGTAATACAAGTTATTTAGTGAGTTATATTATTATTTTTATTTAAAACGTGTTTATCTTAACCCATTACCCGCCAACGTCCCATTTTTGGGACGCAGATTCAACAATTTTTTTCAGAATAAATTTCAACTGGTAAATGAGAAATACTGATATGTAAGTTAATTTGGAACTAAGTACTTTTAGAATACACTAATAGATGTCGTAATTGCAGCTACAATATCGTGTAATATCAATTTTTAAACATAACCTCGCACGTCAGTGTGCACGCTGTCTTTGATATCCGTATAAAAGTCACAAACATCGTCAAGTGTAAACAATTGCTATAGAATCTCTTTTCATATACTTCATTTTGTGTGTCTGTAAAAAGCCATTGTGTGGAATACATTACAGGTAAGCCTTTTACATCTTCAAAGTTCATGTCCCATTTTTGGGACATTGGCATAATGTGATATCATATCTAGCAAGCATTGTACTTTTTAGAAATGAGTGTAAAAAAGTTCTTTACGGTCGCTGAGATCGCTGCCATGTTTGAAGACGATGAGTTTTTTGCTGATCTCGAGAGAAATGATATTGATGATGTCAATGTTGCCGTCATACCACCAGATTCAGACAATCTAACGGATTTGGAAGATTTAGACGAGGACGACTTGGAAGACACTGACCTGAAAAATGATCGAGACCTTGCAGGAACGTTAGAATTATTTGTACCCGTCACTGAAGTTCTCGAGGACGAGAATGTTGCTGCACCATCGACATAATCAACCATAGATAATACTAATAAGAAGCGAAAATTTAACGTAGCAGTAAATAAGCAATGGCAAAAATCGAAACAAAAAGTTGATGTAATAAATTGGCAGAGTGTCTCCAAAATACAGTAAGACAAATTCTGCATCTAAAGATAAATCTGAAAACGTCCACAAAATACTGAGGGAAAACTCAGCTGTCGAAATATTTGAGCAAATGTTCTCAGAAGATATATTCCAGCTTATTCTAGAACAAAGTGAAATATATGCTCGACAAAAGAATACAGTAAGCTTCAATCTTGATCTTGAAGATCTGCAGAAATTTATCGGCATTATTTTGATCATAAGTGGCTACCACAAATTACCTCAGGAGGATATGTATTGGGAGCAGGCATCTGATGCCGGTGTACGTATAGTCTTCAACTCAATGTCGAGAAGTAGATTTAGAGAAATAACACGATATATTCATTTGAATGACAACAGCAAATTGGACAAAAATGATCGATTTTACAAACTTAGAAAGTACTTCGATCTTTTACAGAAGAACTTCACGAAATTTGGCGTTTTCCATAGCAAACTATCTATAGATGAGATGATGGTTCGCTATTATGGAAAACACCCTGCTAAAATGTACATGCATGGAAAACCAATAAAATTTGGGTACAAAATTTGGTGCATGTGCAGTTCCGGCGGATATTTATACAATTTTGATCCCTATTCTGGCAAGTCAAATGATGAAAACGTGGGACCCTTGGGTTGTAGAGTGGTGAAAAAGTTGATAAAGGCAATACCACCCGACACCATGGAAGATCATGAAGTCTTTTTCGACAACTTTTTCACAGGACATGAAATTCTAACAGACCTAAGAGACATCAAATTGAAAGCAACGAGAACGGTTCGTGAAAATCGAACAAAGCAATGTCCATTCATTGCATGCAAAGAAATGGCGAAAAAGAAAGAAAGAGGATATTATGAAAGACAATTTGACAAAGATGGTGAAATTCTTATGGTGCGTTGGAATGATAACAGACCTGTAACTATGGCTTCAAATTACAGTGATGTCTTCCCATTGGGAAATGCGAAACGATATTCCAGAAAAGATAAACAGAGAGTAACAATTTCAATACCCCATTTGTTTAGCGAATATAACAGTCACATGGGTGGGGTCGACTTGTTAGATAAACAAATATCATTATATAGAATAAGAATTCGCTCTAAGAAATGGTGGTGGCCATTATACTATTATATTTTTTTATCAGGATGAGGTTTACATTATGTGTCCGTGGCACTAGTTGCGGGAACTCTCCTGGACTGGTTCGCCCTAGCGGATGTGACCTATATACAGAACGAGGCTGCTTCTTATGAGGAGCATTCTGAACACGAATCTTACGACGGATATCTTGGTAATGCTCGATTCGTCGTTGATTTTCAAGAGCATGATTGGTCGTACGCGAAGATTGGAACTTTCAACGCCTATAGGGGCTATTTTTGCTCGATTGTCCCTACGAATAAAGAGTGGGATAACAAAGTGGTTCACAATTATAATGAGTGCGGAAGGAGATTTGCTTATTTTTGCGCTCATAACAATTCAGATTCTTATTATATTAGTTTAGTTAGTATACCGCTTTTATCAGTTAACTTCCCAATATGTACTTATTCAGTGCATTCAGTTGGTAAGTATTACAACTTTATAACTATGACAGAACGTTATTATGTGTATAATGAGATTATATACTATTTCAGGTTGGCTGTAGTACATGGTAGGAATTTGGATGGAGTTGGGGATCTCGAGAATCAGAAAATAGATTTAGAAGAATATTTCCGGATTGGAAATGATTTGGCAAACGTGTTCAAGGGAATGAGGGCTGTTAATCCCAAATTCCATTATGCTGTGATATTAGCTAAACACTTAGAAATGGATGTTTTTATTATTGATCCTTTGAAGTTGTATAGCGCCCGTAGAGACTGGAAAGTTTTCAAATTGGAAGAAGGATTAACCGATAAACAAGGCGAGCCAGGGTATTGGAGTGTATTCGGTTATAAATCGTCACTTTCGAATGTTTTTATGAGTATGGTACATATAGATGATAGGGGTACTTGCCTGTTTGAAATGCAATGTCCCGGAGAGCAATTATTAGAGAGTAATATACATTTCAAACCGATGCCTCCGATCAGGGTCTCGGAGCAGCTCTAATACAAAACAGCGAAGACGGCGATCCTGTCGTGGCCTACGCCAGTCGTTCTCTAAGCCCCGCTGAGAAGAACTACTCGATGACCGAAAAAGAATGCCTTGCCATCGTCTGGGGAATACAGAAGATGAGGCCATACCTGGAGGGTTACCGCTTCACTGTCGTCACGGACCACCAATCTTTACGCTGGCTGCATTCCCTGAAGAATACAAGTGGCCGTCTAGCCCGCTGGGCGCTAAACCTGCAACAGTACGACTTCGAGATCAAATACCGTCGAGGTGTACTGAACCGTCGCTGACACCCTGTCACGACAGCCATACCGGAGCCTCAACCAATACCCACCAGCCTGTGTACCGTCACGACACCATCCCGTTCCGATTGGTATCAAAAGAAGCTGGTCCAGGTGGAGCAGAACCCGGAAGCCAATCCCGATTACAAGATTACCGATGGACGACTGTTCCGACACTTCTGGGACCCGTCCGACCTGCGAGAAAGGATATGGCCGATCCCTGGAAGCTGTGCATTCCCGAGGGTAAGCAACAACAAATCCTCCAGGAAAACCATGATGCGCCAACGGCAGGTCATCAACACATCGCAAAAACCATCACCAGAATGGCACGACATTACTATTGGCCCCGCATGTTCAAGGATGTGGCAACCTACGTCCGCCAATGTATGCAGTGCCAGCGATACAAGCCTTCTCAACGCCAGACTCCGGGAAAAATGCAGAGGCCCTACATCACGAAGCCATGGGACGTCATCAGCATGGACCTTATGGGACCATTGCCTCGATCCTCCAAGAGGCACCAGTATCTAGTAGTCATGCAGGATCGTTTCACCAAATCGGTGGAATGCCGTCCTCTCCGCAAGGCTACCGCACGGACCGTCAGTCAAGCCCTGTACGAACAAATCATAATCCGTTTTGGCTGTCCACAACATATCTTCTCCGACAATGGTGTGCAGTTCACGAGCCAAATGTTCCGACACCTGCTCGATCAATTTGGGATTAGACACCGACCGTCTTCACCGTATACACCGCAAGCTAATCCCGTAGAGCGAGTCAACCGTCCCTTAAAACAATGATCGCTCAATATTGCGAGGCCGATTAGCGAAAATGGGATCAGTTGATTCCCGATTTCGCGCTGGCCTTAAATTCGTCCCGTCTCGAGTCCACCGGCTTCACTCCAGCGCTGCTAAATTTTGGCCGAGAGGTCAACCTGCCTAAAGCCCTGCACCTGCCAGAACCAATGGTCACCGAGGACGACCCCGGAGAACAGCCAATCCCAGCAGTTCACAACTCCCGTCTGCGACAGCTACAGGACATCTTTCAGCTGGCACGGCTGAATCTATCGAAGGCCTACGAAACCCAAAGCCGGCATAACAACTTACGCCGACGAGATTGGCGGTGCAAAGTGGGAGACCTGGTCATGAAGCTGGATCACCATCTATCATCCGCTGCCCGAGGTTATGCTGCCAAACTCGCACCTAAGTATTCCGGCCCGTATACTGTTAAGTAATCTCACCGGTGGTGTACAATCTAAAAGATCAAGCAGGAAAACGTTACCAGAACATTCATATCAAGGAGTTAAAAGCCGCCCACAAATCCTGTACGCAGGCGTAAGGTAGATAACATGCCCCTCACCGTAGCTTTCAGTTCCGACCAGGAATATATAAGGCCGTCACCCAAGGAGCAAGCAGCCAATGAGTCAAGATGAGTATCCCGACCAGGTCACCAGTGCCAGCGATGATTTCACCATTACCAGCAACCCTACCGACGCCGAGAACCTTGGACCAGCAGCAGAGAGAACTTCAGGCTCGGCTGCTGGCCATGTTCGGGCCTTCTCCTAGGGCGAGCCCAACGATATGGCTGGACACCTCCCCCATAGCCACAACTCCGCCGAGGGAAGTGTCCATGCCCGTCCTGCCAGTTACGCCTGGGACGCCCGAACATCTGCGTCTATCGAGGAAAATGCTTGCCCTGTTCGGGGAGTCCCCGGAGACGCCCCCAGCCAAGGCACGGCGGACAACTCCACCAGCTCCGCTGCCGGCGGTTCTGTTGGCTCTCGGACCAACAACGTCACCAGCTCCTGGACCGACGGCTCCGTCAACTCCACCAGCAACGCCGTCCGAGGTGTCGCTGGCCACGCCCGGCTCACTGGAGGATTTACGGCCCGCCGGCGTAGCCCCGCACCGAAGGTACCGCCACCGCCTGTCTCTACCGGATGGCAGCCACAAATGGGTAACCATTCCCGGAATCACCCCCATAACACCCGAAGAAGGGCTGACCATCCGGAGAGAAGACCACCGGTTTTTGTTATTGTTAGACTAAGAATTGTTTTTTTATTATTTTATATTGAATTGTTAAACTTGATTTTGTTTTTATGTGGAAGCTAAGAGTTATTTTATTTATTTCTGCCAGATTGGCTAATGTTATTTTGGATTGTTTTTATTTTTAATGTTTACCTGACCGTTGGGAAGGAAAAGAAAAAAAAGATTCTTTTTTTTTTCCCGAAGTAAGGGGGGTGTAATGAAATAATTTATTTCGATAAATTATTCCATTATTCAGGAAGCTATTGTAGTTTATTTCGGTAAATTATTCTATTGTTCGAGAAGTTATTTCATTGTTCTGGAAAACAAGCTGATAGGGATGGTGAGATAACTTATTTCGAGAAGTTATTTCATAGTTCTAGAACAGTGATGGCGAACCTATGACCCGCGGGTCAGACACTGACCCACGCAAGCTTTTTAACTGACCCTATCATTGGTTTTAAATTTTTTTTTTCTATGTGAAAAACAAATATTTCTGAGTTGAAATTGGCTAGATGATTTTCATTATGCAACTTGACGCGCACCGAAGAGTGGGGGACAGCGTTGCCAGGTCTACCGCTAAAGTGGTGGCTCTACCGTTTTTAAGAGGGATCTACCGCTCTACCGTTTTGATCCTTTTATATACCGCTTCTGTGTCAGTCACCAGTGCTGAATTAACATAAGTGGCATCGCGGCCATCCATTGTGTATTGATGTGATTGTGTATTAGGTACGTTAATAAAAAAATTCTGAAATTATTGTATTCTAAATGTAATATAAATATTTTTAATTGTAGCCCTTTACTATGTCGGCGGCTAAAAAATTAAAAACAAGTGGTTCGAGACCATATCAAGCTGAATGGTTTGATAAATATGGAGTGGTTGAAATAAATAAAATGGTTATGTGCGTTATTTGTAATGAAAAAGTGTTTTCACGCGCGTATAATGTAAAAAGACATTTTGAAACGTTGCATTCTAATCTGAGCATGTCAACCGATGAAGAAAGAAAAACATATTTTTTACAAAAGAAAAAGCAGAATTTTTCTCAAACCACTATTTTAAACAAATTTTTGGTTTCAAAAAATAGCATTACAGCGGCTAGTTTTTAAGTTGCCCATTGTATTGCTCGCCATGGAAAACCTCTTTCAGAAGGAGAATTTGTCAAAAAAGTGTTTTTAGAATGTAGTTCTACATTGTTTGACGATTTCAAAGAAAAAAATCTGATTATAAAGCGAATAAATGAGCTACCCATAAGTCGAAATACTATTAAAGATAGAGTAATCGAATTAGAAAAAAATATTTTTTCGCAAATACATAGCGACTTAAATCACGCAGAAATGTATTCAATTGCTTTAGATGAGAGTAATGATGTAAATGGTTATGCACAATTGGCAGTTTTTGCTCGGTATAAGTCAGGAAATATAATGAAAGAAGAGCTAGTAAAACTAATAACGTTGAAAGGGAAGTGTACCGGTCTTGATATTTTTAAAGAATTTGAGATTTCATTTAAAGAAATGGATATTGACCTTCAGAAAATCGTTTCAGTAACAACAGACGGTGCACCTATTATGGTAGGGAAAAACTTAGGATTTATTCGGTATCTTAAACAAAATATTTCACATTCTCTGATCGAATTTCATTGTATAATACACCAGCAAGTTCTATGTGCAAAACATGGCTTAAAAACATTTTCCAGTGTAATGTCAGTTGTAATAAAAATCATCAACTTTATAAACGCAAGAGCTCTTAATAAACGGCAATTTGCACAATTTTTAGAGGAAATTGAATGCCAATATTCAGGGATTTTGACGTACAACAATGTACGATGGCTTAGTTGCGGCCAAGTCCTTAATCGCTTTGTAACGTTATTAGATGAAATTAAGCGATTTTTAATTGAAAAAGACAATAGTTTCGACGAATTATCCAATGTACATTGGTTAAATGATTTAATGTTTTTATGCGACATCACCCAATATTTTAATGAACTGAATAAAAAACTTCAAGGACAAGGATTAATCGTTTCAACCATGTATGAAAATATTAAAACATTTATGACAAAACTTGATATCTTTAGTAAGGATTTAGGAATGAAAATTTTGAAATATTTTCCGCAACTAAAAAAACATTTTGAAAATACAATAATTTTTGAAAACACGGTCGACATTCAAGAAAATGCAATTAAATCATATTTAACGATTCTCCTGGAAATAAAACAAGCTTTTGAGGAGAGATTTAATCAATTTAAAAATTTGGAAAATACATTTTACTTTATTTTATATCCATACAAAACTGAATTTGAAACAATGGAGTTAACCGAATTTATGTGGCTAGATATAGGTAACTTAGAGATGGAGTTAGTGGAATTTCGAAACAGTGTAGTGTGGAAAACAAAATTTGAAGACTTGGTTTCGGAAATAGAAGGAAAAATGTGTGAAAGTAGTGCAGAAAATATTGATCCCACAGTAAAAATTGAAAATATTATACTCAACGCGTGGGATTCTTTACCAAGTAATTTTCTATCAATGAAAAGACTAGCGAGTGCTCTTTTAACGATGTTTGGGTCCACATATTCGTGTGAAAAATTGTTTTCTTCAATGAATTTTGTAAAGTCTTCTAATAGAAATAGGCTTGAAAGGGAATTAACTGCGAAATGCGTCAAACTTATGAATACGACTTATGAACCTTGTTACGTTATTATTGTCCGATTGGGAGTTAGCTCCCATGAGTAGTAGTTTCAGCTTATTTTAGTAGCTCCACTGACCAGTCTTTTTCCACGCATGTCAAATTATATTACTTCCGGTTTTAACGTCACTTGCTTTGATGGTCTGTAGACATCTGCTTATTGTGTTATAAAGAATCCATGAAAATCTGAGTTACCAGGGGTAAAAGCCCCCTAAACACCCGCTTTCTCTCCTTCTTGGTGCAGGATATAGAATTGGCCAAGGGTGCGTGGTTACCAGGGGTAAAAGCCCCCTAAACACTCGCTTTGTTTTTCTTTTGTCGTTCTTTGGAACTTTCTTCTTTCTGGAAATGACTGATGATGGATAGATGCGAACATGACGACAAGCGATCAGTTCTCGGAACCCTGACTCTTTGGATTCGGACCGAGCCGCCTCTGTCAGAGTAGTTGAGTGACGGATGACTGCTGTCTTTTGGTTTCACTGTGTGATCTCTCCTGGACAGGTGGATCACGACAGCGCTTTTCTTTCTCCAAATATATATTGCTTACCAGTTTCGAGGATAAACCGATTGGTTTATACCTCTTTAGCTTCAGATCAGTGTCCTTATCGGCGCTGTGTTAGTAGGTTAAGTTGTTTTTTTCTTTTGTTCCGATTTCGCTTGAATAAGCTTTCAAGTGTAGTTGGTGGCGCTTGGTCTCCACTTGTGTGGGATGACATAGATGGCCACGACGCGACGAAGATCTTGAGCGAGGTATCCTTGTTCACCCTGCTCCCAACAAGCGTGTAGCGTGGAAGGTGTGCCGACTCACACTAGGGTTTTCAAGTAAAGTTGCGGTTTTCTTTGGTTTTCTCTTGGACCTTTCGGTTCTTTCTTTTGATTTCTTTTTATTACTACTTTTCTTTTAGGAAAGAATTTTTTTTTTCCTTGTTCTTCATTTTTCCTTCTAGTAAGGGGGGGATTTGTTACGTTATTATTGTCCGATTGGGAGTTAGCTCCCATGAGTAGTAGTTTCAGCTTATTTTAGTAGCTCCACTGACCAGTCTTTTTCCACGCATGTCAAATTATATTACTTCCGGTTTTAACGTCACTTGCTTTGATGGTCTGTAGACATCTGCTTATTGTGTTATAAAGAATCCATGAAAATCTGAGTTTAATATCGGTGGGTGCCGACTTGTTAAGTCACGCCATAGTGCGAATCTGTTCCTGCCAATATAACCATTGGATGATTTATTGACGCTGAGACAGGTAATCTTTTTCTTTGAACCACGTGAAAATTGGAGGTTATATATTTCTTTTCTTTTAGGTGTCTTTAAGCTTTGTCTTTAAGCTTGGTTGTACAGCTTTGTCGTTAAGTTTGGTCTCAAGCTTATTCGTACGTTTTGGGCTTTAAGCTTTGTTCTTAAGTTTGGTCTTAAGTTTCGTTTTGTGTCAGCTCCGGTCCAGTTATCCTGGCCCGCCCAGCTGTTAGCTTGTTTAAGCTTTGGACGTACTATTACTGTCAAGTGTTCTGTCGATGTACTACCGCTAAACTACGGACAGCATTTCCGACAACATCTCTTCTCCTTCAGCGTGCCTTCGGCGGCTCAGCGAAAGCTAAGAATATCTATTTAAGCCCCGACTGTTAGCTACGTTCTTAATATTTTTATTATTTCTGTAACTATTGTAGAGCCTTCAGCTCGTTACTACTGTTAGTTCACTGTCTTTTTTTTCCTACATTTAATTAGTAACTGTACTTTTGTTAGTGTTACTTAGTAACATTTAAATTAATCTGTTATTATCCTACGTTCTCAACAACCCTTGAGTGGCTTTGTCGTCACCATAATTTCTTTTAGTCGTACCTTACGATTGATAAGTTAGGGACCGTACTCCGTTTGCAAAGTATTTTTGGTTATGTTATCGTTCGGTGATTTTAGTGCCGCAAGTTTTGATAGGTAGGAGAGCTCTTCCACTTAAGCGGATTGTATTTTCATTGAAACTGAATTATTATTCTTTTATATATTTATTTGTGTATTGTAAATAGGTACTTGCAAACACAGGAACAGAACCAACCTTATTTCGTAGTATATGTACTTTCTTTTCGTTTAATTTTAGCGAATGGTTTTATTAGCCTTTCAAGCCTGTTGAGACCAGGAGTTGTTATCGTCAAGCATATTCTTTGTTTTATTTTTAATTTCAAACTGTTTTTTTATTTATTATTAAAGGCATATATCATTCACGTCTACAAATTCTTTTATTTCTTTTCTTAGGTTTTTTCGCTATTTTACCTTACAGAATAAATAGTGTGGCGCCCTTATTGATGTCTCCAAGTTTGTCACTAATTCGGACCTACCCCATTCTCGTCTGAACTAGCCGCGAGTCCGATTCACCGTTCTTGTTGTACGAGTATAGGCTTTCTTTATTAAGTGGCCGATATTCGTGTAACAACCTGATATTAAAAAATTATCTGAAAATAAACAGCAACAGATTTCTCATTAAATGGTTTATGCATTGTTATACATTTATATTAATAAATATTATTTCATAATACCTACGTATTTTATGTAATTTTCTTTACTTGTTCGTTCAAACACTGAGTGACCCACGAGCTAGTATTAAAAAAAATAGTGAACAAAATTTGACCCACGTCTCAAAAAGGTTCGCCATCCCTGTTCTAGAAGGTGAACTGATAAGAAATTAGCAGCGCTATTGGAAACACGCTCTTAGCGACCGCGCGGTATGGGTGGGGCGCTGACGCTCCCACTCCGATTCAGCCGCTATAAAAGACAGCCGCTGATCATCGAGAGGTTACTTCTGGGCTGAGTGAAATCCAGCCAGGTCCTTATACTACCAGCTAAGGCGGTGTTTGTCACGACTTAGTTTTCCTGTTGCTAGGGCGGTGTTTGTCACGACTTAGTTTTACTGTTGCTAAGGCGGTGTTTGTCACGACTTAGTTTTCCTGTTGCTAAGGCGGAGTTGTCACGACTTAGCATTCCTGCTACTAAGGCGGTGTTTGTCACGACTTAGCGTTCCTGTTTACTAAGGCGGTGTTGCCACGACTTAGTACCCGTCTGTTAATTGCTGAGGCGGTGTTGTCACGACTCAGCTTCTGTACCGTACCGTTTCGATTTAATATTTTTCTTTTGTTTTAAAGGACCGACCTGGACTAAATTAACTTTTTGGTATTAACTCGACCTAGCGTCACTAAGTCGATCAGTTTTTTTAAAATTTTATTTCTTACTGGACTTGGAGTCCCAGAAGTCACACCGGAGGATTTCGAACTAATTTCAAGCCCTGTTATGATAATTATCATCATTATTGTTTTTGTTAGTAGAGACCTGCCACCGAGCATGATTGTTATATCAGCAAGAAGCACGTTGATAACTGTAATTACCGTTGAGTATGTTATGTTAATTTGGCGAGTTATGTGGCAATAAAAAAATGTTATTTTGATTTTTATTGTGCAATTTTATTTCACATCCTTGAAGTACATTTTTCTAGAGCTCGACCCCTGGATTTATTATTTTCTTCACGGCAGTAGAAAGGGAGACCCGACTCCGTCGCATACCAGTAGTAGTTAACCGAGGAAATAACCTCTTTAATAAATTTGGCGCCCGAGCACCGTCATCTCCATCCGCTGCACGTAACCAGTTGACGTTACACCGATCAAGCTTTAGCATTGTGAAAAAGAAATACTACAAGTGAACTAATTAATTAAAATAATTAATTCAAACCAGAAGTAAAGTACACGTCACAAAATGGCGCCCGAACAGGGAATACGTCACAAAATGGCGCCCGAACAGGGAATACGTCACAAAATGGCGCCCGAGCAGTAAATAACGTCACAGTACCGACTGTATCGTACCGAGCGGCAGGCATATCGCGTCTGTCTGGGAGAGCCTTATAGTTCACACTATAATTACTAGATAAAAAGGGCATCCCCGAGGAATTTCGACCTGGAGTCAAGTGTCTCCAGATGTTCGGGTTCAGCTGTGTATACTCGTTTTCTTAGAGTTCAACAAAGACAATTTATGACCCAACAAATCAGTCACCAGTTATTTCTTTATTTGGTCTAGGACTCGGAACTAGCATTTAACTCGATAATTATTATTAACCCTTGCTAAAAAACGATTTTAATAATGCTTTGTTTATTGAAACACCCTGAGAAAATGTAGATACTATAACCTACACGCGTTTTTAAAACACATGTGGCTTTCTTTTAAATTTATGCGTTATTTATGGATTTCTACAAACCGAAAAATAACTTTATGATAGTTTATGAAGTTACGCGAGTAAATTAAAAGTTTGATATTTAGTTTATTGAATATTATTCTATATGCGACCATTACAGTATATTGTTCGGGTAAGCATTTTATCTACAATTGCGAGTTTTTTAAAATTTACCGCAAGGGCCAGAATTAACGAAATCAAACTTAACATCTGTGTGTGATTTGTCTTAGGAAAGGTCACTTGGCGAACGAATGTAAATTAACATTTAAATGCAAAACGTGCAACGCAGTTCATCATACTTTGTTACATACACCTAAAGTAGTCAGTCAAAACGACACCGTGGAACGTCAAGAAAACGGATTATCTTCGAACACGCCGGTCATAGCTACGCATTGTAACAAACAGCGAAAGGCGCTGGTTTTGCTAGTAACGGCGATGGTAACAGTTCTGGACGCAACCGGAATCCGGGTGTCATGTCGCGTTCTACTAGACTCGGGTAGTCAGATAAATGTTGTTACTCAAGAACGTTCAATAAAGCAAACAAAATGGCCTATATCGGGTATAGGATTAAGCGAATCTAAGGTGACAAAAACAGCGATGGTTGAAATTCAATCACTTTTTTTTTAGAAGTTCCAATTTTAGATCAAATTACTGAAGATATACCTACCGTAAAAATAGACAAACAAGCTTTAAACTTACCGCGCAACTTATTTTTGGCAGATCCCAATTTCAACGAATCAAATAGAATCGATATGCTCATTGGATCCGAGTTATTTTTCGATTTGTGTGTTGGTCAAATTAAGTTAGGTAGAAACTTGCCCATGGTGCAGAAGTCTAAATTGGGGTGGATCTTGGCGGAATCTTTTTGTCCATACCAAAAAACTTAAAAGTATGTAATTTAACAACGACCAATGGGGATTTGCAAGCGTCGTTGGAACTGTTCAAAAAACACGTCAAAGGAGATTAGTTGTGAACAGCATTATATAATATAAAATATACTAAGCGGGACAGTAACGGACGTTTTGAAGTAAGTTTACCGTTTAAACTCAAGCCGAAAACATTAGGCGAATCAAAAGAAACAGCAATTAAACGTTTATTTAATTTGGAGCGTAAATTTTGTAAAAATGTGTCGTTAAAGGAACAATACGTTCGCTTAATGGCAGATTACGAACGCTTAGGGTTCATGTCTGACGTAACGAACGGTGCAAATTATTACATCTCATCACGCGATTTTGAGAGGATAGCCTCACTACCAAGTTGCGGGTAGCGTTCGACGCATCGTGTGAAACCACTACGAACTTATCATTAAATGATGCGCTAATGATTGGTCCAACCGTACAGGAAGATTTATTCGCGAGATCGATCAGATTTTGGAAACATTCGTTGATAGTAATATCAGATATCGAGAAAATGAACAGGCAGGTTAACATTAATCCGTCGCAACGAGACTTTCAAAGAATTGTTTGGAGGTCTGAACACGGTCAAGAAAATACTCATTACCAGCTAAATACCATTACGTACGGTACCGCACCGGCATCGTTTTTAGCCATGCGTACGTTGTTACCGAAAACGAGGTGGAGTATCCGAAAGCTAGTAAAATTATTAAAAACAGTTTTTAGATGGACGACATGATTACAGGATTTGATTCCATCCAAGATGCTTACGAGAATGTAAAATTCGTTGAAGAAATTTTGCGAAGTGCGGGTTTCATACTTAGAAAATGGGCATCCAATAGCAGCGATTTACGAAAACTATTACAATCGAATGACGCAAACGCGTCAGTACTAAATTACAGACGGCAGCTTTGAGTTTGTTATGGATAGCAAAAACAGACTTATTTTGAGATTCAAGGTCAGTTCTGACATAAATAATGATCGCGTATCAAAACACACTATCTTATCGTCAATTTCGCAAATTTTTGACCCACTGGGTATAATTTGTCCAGTAACGACTCTAGCTAAAATTATTATGCAAGAACTCTGGAAGCTTAAGATAGATTGGGATGAATCTGTACTTATAGAAATTTTTACTACTTGGTCTAGATATGCGAAACAATTATTACTACTTGACGAAATACAAATAACTAGACGGGTTTTAGTTCAAAGTGATGCGTACGAAGCGCATCTTTTGTGCGCCAAGGCGAGAGTTGCTCCTTTAAAATGCCTGTCATTACCTCGTCTCAAATTGTGTAGGGCAGTTTTACTATCGAAACTTTTGTTAATCGTGTGATTAAAGTTTTGGATTTAATAATAGATTCTACACACCTCTGGTGTGACAACTATAGCGTTATCAGGGATAAACGCGGATCCTGGTAGATGGAAGTCTTTCGTTTCCCATCGCGTAGCGGAAATACAAGAACTTACCGATATTGAACAATGGTAACACGTGTTTTCGTCTTATAACCCGGCGGATTTAATCTCACGCGGCGCGACTCTCGAAGTATTAAAAAATTCCGTATTGTGGTGGCGTGGCCCAAAATGGCTTAACAATCTAGGTTGTTGGCCTCCGCAGTTTAAATCTTGGATGGTGGATACACCAGAATTACAAACAAAGCCCATTGCTTTAATTGCAACTACAGATATAGTATATTTCTTTTAAAACTGCTCACAGCGGATTAAGAAGAGGCAGAACTAAAGGAAACAAATGCACAATCTCCGTCTCTTTCTTTAAATATTATTTGTGATTACAATTTAGTCTACGCCAATGAAAGTTGTAATCTAATTGAATGAATATTATCGCAAGCAGTCGAAATTTGATCCCTAATTATAGGTTCAATAAGGTTTAATTTGGGTTCTTAGGTAAAAGAAAATTAATATCTGTATCAGTGTTTCCCAAAAGTTTTTGCTTGAAAACAATTATAATTTAAAATCTATTATAGCGTATACAGGGTGTGTAAAAATTGGCGGAAGCGCTACACGTGGCGATGTTCTTCGTAAAATTCCAAGTCGAAAATCTTGATTCGAAAATGTTGTACCATGCTTCCTATGGCCTCAGGAACCATTTAAAGAAAAAAAAATTGGCAACACTGCATACATTGATTTGCGTTTGGACATTTTTTTATCAGCAATTTTTACTTAGGTATTTACAATTTTTGTTCGAACTGAAAGCCTTCAGTTCGTAAACATAGCTGCAAACTTTTGGGTATCGTAAAACACAAACTAGAAATAATTACGAGAAAAACAGAGATGACAGCTAATGACAATGTTGCCATATGTATTATTTTCATTCAAATCAGTGATTTACATATTTTCAACACCAATTTTTGAAAGGAAGAACACAATATCTAGGAAAAAATACTATTCCAAATTTATTTTTATTCCAAATTGCAGCTTTTTCATTTGCAAGTATTAAATAATACCGCTTATTAAAGGACTAAATGTCAAAACTTTGAGGACCTCTTGCAGACACAGCAAGCATGGTACAACATTTTCGCATTAAGATTTTCGACTTAGAATTTTACGAAGAACATCGCCACGTGTAGCGCTTCCGCCAATTTTTACACACCCTGTATAAGGTAATAAGCTTTTAGCGAGAACTTGTTTAGAACTGCAGTATTATGGTCATTATGCTCAAAGAAAAGCAATTAGGAAGATGTGGTATACGATTATGATTTTAGGTGTTGTACCATACAAATCATTTAAGGTTTATAATCCAAGATTGTGCATGTACCTGGGTTGTTCCAACTGCTTAAGCCGATATGGGAAGTTTTATTTTCGATATACTATAGTAGTTTTATCGATCGCTTTAGTTCTTTGAATAAGCTTAAGCGGGTTACTGCGTATTGTGACGTACCGCACTGGGTCAGTAGAGGGTTATTCATAAAGAATGAACCGATTCCATGACGCATTGCTTCAGCTCTCAAGCATGGGACAATAAACTCACAGTCAGGCCCCGGCTCCACGTACGATATTTTAACGCATGTATCTGCGTTAAATTGACGGGCAAAAATAGGTAACATTAGTTTAAATGAGAGGTGGCTCCACGTCCGATAACGGATCGTACTACTTCTGCGTCTTCAAAGTCATAACGCACTTGGACGCAGCTTGTTCCATTTTCAATCCGATAAATAATCGAGTCAGTATCGTGACACGCGGCTCCACGTGCGTTGTGCATGCGTCCGTCCGCCTACTCCTACTGGTGACATTGTCTTGTGAAATTTAATTCTCTTGATTTGCCCGCTTTTGCTATTTTTCACTGCGAAATGTCGGAAATAGATAGCGATATTTTAATTTTAGAAGTAGAGAAGCATCCATGCCTGTATGATTTAGGCAACGAAAACTATAAAAATAGAACAGCCAAAATGGCAGCATGGATGGATGTTTACATTTTTCTCTTGCCAGGGTACTGATCCCTGGTCGGGACAAAAATATGAAGTAAATAAATCTTTGATGTGAATTCCATTAAGGTTTCCCCTAGTTCCCAAAGCATGAATACTATCTAAAGAGCACGTTAATGTGTCTTCGAATTGATAGCCATCACGTTTTCTGACAAAATTGTGCAGTGCACAACATTTTTTAATGATACAGTCAGCAAAGTCAGGATTAACATCAATCGGATGATGAAAAATTCGGCATTTATTGGCCAATATACCAAACGTACACTCTCTACATACCGTCGTGCTTTTGAAAGATGGCAATTGAAGATCTTCTCATGCGTAAGGTTTCTGTTTGGGAAACGCTTCATTTAATTTTTACTTAGGGCAAATGCAGAACTATCGAGCGGTAGAATGTCGTACGTGGAGCCAGGTTGTTGCGTTTTGCTTCCGATATACCGGGTGTCCCACGTTCATGGTACACCCCCCTTTTTCTCTTTATTTTTCAAGAAAATATTTTGAAACTCGGGGCATCGTATAAACTCCATAAACGTCACTTTTTGACACACAAACGAATTTTTTTCCACTTCCTGTTTCAGCGGAAGTGACACCAACTTTTGATTTTTAAATGGAACACCCTGTATATAATTGCATTTTTGGATTCTACATAATTTTCTTAATCCAATAACACCAAAAAAGTGACATTTTAAATGTCAAATGTTTTTTTAAATTGATTTTTAGTTTTTAATTTAAGTGTGCCACGACTGCTCCGATTTATTCACATTGAAGCATGTAATGTTACAAAAAACAAAAGCACGTCAAAAATAGTTTATTAAGCGATTTAATAATGAACATAGTTTTCCATAACGGTTTTTTGGACGAAACTTTTTTTTTTCAAATGGAACCATATTGGTACCGAGGTACCATTCGGTACAACCATTTATAACGAATCGTCTGATATGCCTATTTTGCATCTGCGACAAATACAACAAAAGTGACTGTTCATCGAAAAATTTATTTTTATCCAAGAGGTAACTAAGGTGGCTTTGAAACAATGCAATATTTAGCTTGTCAAACATTTATTTGTCATTGAAGTTTTTCAATTGCGTATAATTATTGTTGCTTAAAATGCCGCAGATTTATACAAGAGATGAAAAAGTTGACATGTTAATTATTTATCGAGAATGTCGAAGAAATGCAGTTGCGGCTTCCAACTTGTACGCTGAACGATATCCTGACCGACATTGTCCTGCCAGAAATTATTTTCATCGTCTTGAAAATCAATTTCGAAGAGAGCCTAATAATGATCCCGCAGAAAATTTTATTGTTGGGGAAGAAATGGAGACTAATGTCTTGGGCTCGGGTGGATATTGATAAAACTGTTTCTTTGAGGCAAATTGCTTTTGAATTAGATATAGGTCGACAAAGTGTTAACAGAATTCTTCATAAGCATAATTATAAATCCTTTAAGTACCAATTACATCAACATTTGTACGAAAATGATCACGCTAGGAGGATAGAATATTGCAATTGGATTTTACAAAATAACGCACCGCCAAATAATGAATTTTTGGGGAACATTTTATTTTCTGATGAGTCCAGATTTACGAATTTGGGCCTATTCAACCGACAAAACACCAGGTTCTGGTCGCAAGAAAATCAACATTTAATTAGGGAGGGTAATTTTCAAGACCGTTTCGGATTCAACGTTTGGCTGGGAATAATCGGAACTAGAATAATTGGTCCCATAATATTTGAAGGACCCTTGAATGGTGTCAGATACTTGGGCTTCCTGCAAAATGAAATTGAGGGTTTTTTGGATCAATTACCTCTGCATTTAGGTCAGAACATGATTTTTCAGCAAGATGGCGCTCCTCCCCATAACTCGAGAATAGTGACTGATTACCTTCAAGAGCGATTCGGAGAAAACTTTATTGCAACGAATGGTCCTGTAAGGTGGCCTCCAAGGTCACCAGATTTGACTCCCCTAGATTTTTTCATTTGGCCTTATTTAAAAAATACTGTTTATGCAACTGCCCTAACAACCCGCGAAGACCTGGAGCTACGAGTAAGACGTGCAGTTAATAGTATAACGCCCCAGGAATTGGCCGCAGTTATTCGAAATACAGCTATGCGAGTGCAGAAATGTTTTGACGTGAATGGACAACATTTTGAGCAATTATTGTGATTTTCGTGTTCGTTTTTTAGCATTTACAACAACCTTAATCTAAATGTAAATTGTAAATGTAAATTGGAATAAAACAGATTTTTCCATTTTCTCTTAACTGCAATTTTGATTTTCTTTATCGCCCATATAAATAAAACATACGTATGGGTGAATTCGTTATAAATGGTTGTACCGAATGGTACCTCGGTACCAATATGGTTCCATTTGAAAAAAAAAAGTTTCGTCCAAAAAACCGTTATGGAAAACTATGTTCATTATTAAATCGCTTAATAAACTATTTTTGACGTGCTTTTGTTTTTTGTAACATTACATGCTTCAATGTGAATAAATCGGAGCAGTCGTGGCACACTTAAATTAAAAACTAAAAATCAATTTAAAAAAACATTTGACATTTAAAATGTCACTTTTTTGGTGTTATTGGATTAAGAAAATTATGTAGAATCCAAAAATGCAATTATATACAGGGTGTTCCATTTAAAAATCAAAAGTTGGTGTCACTTCCGCTGAAACAGGAAGTGGAAAAAAATTCGTTTGTGTGTCAAAAAGTGACGTTTATGGAGTTTATACGATGCCCCGAGTTTCAAAATATTTTCTTGAAAAATAAAGAGAAAAAGGGGGGTGTACCATGAACGTGGGACACCCGGTAGGTACGACTTGTATACGTTTTGAAAACGATACGTGGAGCCGGGGTACACGATGCGTTTTTAGTCCGTCAATTTAACGCAGATACATGCGTTAAAATATCGTACGTGGAGCCGTGGCCTCAGGTGAAGAAATCAAAACAATTGACCTACATACTCAAAATGAACATTTGTTGTATAATGAGTGGCAAAAAGCCCATAATGAAAAAACAAAAATTACCAATACGATTGTACAATTACAGTCACAATTAATTAGGCTTGAAAATAGACTCAAGCAACTAGAAGGAAATAGTGACAAAAAAGAAGAGGAAAAAATAGAGTACTGCACAGACGAAGAGCTGAGCAGAGAAACTGAGTGGATCAGAGTGAAAAATACCAAGAAAAGAAAGGCCAGTAATTCACCACGGGAAGAACAAACTTCTAATAGAGGCAACAGCAAGCCGCAACAGATGCAGACAAAAAGTAGTAAACCACCGCCAATTATAATCAATAAACTGGAAAAATATGATACATTCTCAAAATACTTATCGGAAAATAATATTCCGTATCAAGCTACTCTGATATCAGGCAGGGCTGCGGAGTCGGGAAAAAAAAAGTCGACTCCGACTCCGGATAATTTTAGTAGGTCGACTCCGACTCCGACTCCGGAAAAATTAAATACTAAGACATTTTATGGTGTGTAATATAAGAAAAAAAAAATAAGTATAAAAAAATTATTTAAAATTTGAGTTTTAATTTAGCGGCAAAGGACCACCTCGCAATTGTTTGTTGTACCCGGACTCGGAGGCGGTACATTTTTTTCCGACTCCGACTCCACTGACCAGAAATTTCTCCTAAACTCCGACTCCGACTCCACAGCCCTGATATCAGGGCACAATATGAAAATTAACGTGAATAATGAAAATGACTACAGAAATCTCACTAGAGCACTTAACGATACCAAGCTTGAATGGTACTCGTTTGAAAACAAACAAACACGACCAACCAAAGTAGTGGCAAGACTTGTCAAACAACTGAAATTCTAAATGATCTGAAAAATAAAGGTTTTAGAATATTAGAGGTAAATCAGATAATCAGTAAAAAAGATAAAAAAACTACTCCCATTTTTCACACTGTCCTTCAGCAAAGATGAGGATATCAAAAAAATATATGCTATTACAGAAATACTACACATGAAAGTGCAAATAGAAGCTTTCAAAAAACCTAAACTTATACCACAATGTAAAAGATGTCAGGAATACGGTCACACCCAAAATTACTGTAAGAGAGAGCCAAGATGTGTTAAATGTGCAGGAAAACACATAACGCGAGATTGCCAAAAACCAAAAACTACGGATCCCAAGTGCATTCACTGTGGAGAAGCACACCCGGCCAACTATAAAGAGGGCAGCACGGCCATAGCTCTACAAGATTTGAGAAACAAAAGTACAAACAAAAAAGAAATAGAAAAACGAAAAATAAACGTGGAGAGAGTCGAAAATAAGCAACAAAAATAAGTTACTGCTGGGGCAACCTATGCTCAAGTAACAAGAAACGAAGAACAAATAGAGACAGCTGGTAATACTGATTCTATCACATTAATGCTGCAGAAATTAATAACACAAATGGATAAACAAGAGGAATTTAATAAAAAAAGTTCTGGAAAGACTAGACAGGCTAGAAAACAGTAATAAATACCGATAGAAAACAGCAATGACCTGTGATCTAAGGATTCTTCAATGGAACACAAATGGACTCTTACAGCACCAGCAAGAGTTATTGCTAATGTTAGAAACTCACAAAGTAGATATACAGGGTGAGTCACGACGGACGCGTCGGAGTTTTATGGCGAAACGGTTTATATTTTCCAATTTCTGTCGCTGCTAGATTATGTAAGTCAATAGGGGCTACATTTTAAAAATATTTTCAAACATACAGGGTGCTCCAAAAAAGAGTGGCATATTGTCACGTTAGCTTTAAAGGATTTATTCTTAAAGCCATCGTGCACTTTGGGGGTCGTAGCTGGGGATCGATGAATTTACTAAAATGATAATCGAATGAACTTGAGGAGCATATTTATTAGTAGAAAGCATGACAATGAACAACCTGACGACTTACATTAATTTCATTGAACATTACTAACCATTACTGCACCAGGGTATCGCGGCCATCTCGTTTGTGAAGCAAACGATGACTGACTTGTTAAAAAAAGATTATTACACGATACACGAAATACCCTGGCTTAGCAACAGGAAATGCATGGTACGTAAATGAACTTAACAGAATTCGCTTATTGTGCACTTACAACATACGATGTTTGAATACTGTTAAGTTTGCAGGCTGAAACATGATACCTTTGAACGGGGTTTAACAAACTTTAATACATCAATTTAAATAATATTAATTAGATAAAATATTAGCGTAACATTACTTCCCCTTCCGAAAAAGCTGGACCCACAGCTTTAATTTAAAAAAAACGCGAACAAATGATAGCTGTGAGTTTGGTCATGCATTTCCTTACCTTCAACACAACAAAAAACACTATAAACAGAAAAACCAAATAATAAAACAGAAAAACAGAAAAACCATAAAAAACACTTTAAACATTAAACAAAGAAGCAAAAATAAAACAATGGTAAAACAAAAATAAACAAACAAAAATGAAGCAATGGTAAAACAAAAATAAACAAACAAACAAAAATGCAGAATCGACAGTCCAGTTGCTAAAAACGGTGACACTTTATTAATTGCCCTTGACACACTAACTAACACATCACAAACTATCGTATTTCTTATTATGCTGACGGTAACTTGGAATGCCCTCGCGCACGAATCCGGAAAACACAAAACACAAAAAAAAACGACAACGTGTAGGCTTCTTCCTACTTAGTGGATGACTAGGTACTCCTATCCCAACGATTTGTTGCCTTTGCCTCAAACTCGATGATCGGCATCCTACGGAAACTGGAGCTCATTCTCCTGCAGGCAACTACTCGGAGAATGATTCCGTAGGTGGTCCCCTACGTTGGGACATGATCCATTTCATCCGATCCAGCCCAATAAACCATTAAACAAAAAATACTCTAGGAGGCATGGATAGAAGACCGTCATAATCATCCCATAACTATACGATATGTTGCGACACCCTTGCGCAACCTTCGGACTTCGTTTTTTCGGCGATTCCATACTTGCGGCAACCTGGTGAGTGGACGTCTTCCATCTCCGGAACCTGGTTGCCTAGTTACTCGTCAGCGGGTCTTCTACGAAGTTGATGTTGGGCCTCTGCTACATTGGACTGCGATGAATTAATTTTGGTGGTTGTAATTTGGCGAAAACACTTGACACTGCTTGTAAAAGTTAAATTATTTTCTTCATAATTTTAACAAAATTTGTAGATATTTTGACTTTACTACCGAAAATACTTATGTCGTTGTTATACCCTGGTCCAGGTTATCTGTTCCCCACTTTAATTTTTAAATGAAAACAAATTTAAAATTTTGAAATTTACT
Organism: Elmis aenea; assembly: GCA_947652605.1. NCBI lineage: Eukaryota > Metazoa > Arthropoda > Insecta > Coleoptera > Elmidae > Elmis > Elmis aenea. The sequence continues at coordinate 41,113,527 of OX393577.1, forward strand.
AATAAATTTGCTCCACATGAGTTAATAACACATAAAAAAGATTGCATGAAAATTTTGGAGAATTTTCAACAAAAACACAAAACATTTAAAAAAAAACAAACCGGCGCCTATCACCACATGTCACGTTAGCTTTAAAGGATTTATTCTTAAAGCCATCGTGCACTTTGGGGGTCGTAGCTGGGGATCGATGAATTTACTAAAATGATAATCGAATGAACTTGAGGAGCATATTTATTAGTAGAAAGCATGACAATGAACAACCTGACGACTTACATTAATTTCATTGAACATTACTAACCATTACTGCACCAGGGTATCGCGGCCATCTCGTTTGTGAAGCAAACGATGACTGACTTGTTAAAAAAAGATTATTACACGATACACGAAATACCCTGGCTTAGCAACAGGAAATGCATGGTACGTAAATGAACTTAACAGAATTCGCTTATTGTGCACTTACAACATACGATGTTTGAATACTGTTAAGTTTGCAGGCTGAAACATGATACCTTTGAACGGGGTTTAACAAACTTTAATACATCAATTTAAATAATATTAATTAGATAAAATATTAGCGTAACAATATCAAAGTTATACTTTTTCTTATGGAACACCCTGTATATTTTTACATTTTTGGATCCCTCTTTAAATTTAATTCAAAAAATGTAAAAGGTCATATGGGTCTAAAGTCAACCGTTCTCGTGAAAATTGCATTTTCATGAAAATACGGTATTTTCAAAAATTTTCAACATTTAAAAACTTTGAAAAGTCTGAAGAAATTCGCTTGGAGATTGACAATAGCTTATGTAACACTTTGCACCACCTACATTTTTAAAATATTATACAGGGCGTTTTTTACGCTTGGTCAAACTTGTGAAACTTTAAACATCGATAACTCATTTTTTTTAAATACAACACCCTATATTTTTTTACACCGTCTTATAGAAAATTTAATTCTCTTTCGAAAACATTAATACCTAAAATTGATATTTTCCGAGATATCGCGATTTTATTGTTAATTATTAGGGCAAAGTAATATTTTCGAGTAGGCTATGAAGGTAGACAACGGTAATTTGAAACAATTGAAAGAAAGAACAAGAAAGGTTTAGTTTTATCTTTTGCCTACGCATTTTTGACATTTTTTTATAATGAAGAGCAATCTCACGTTTAAATCGAGATTTCTTAAAATTATTTATGCATTTATTTATTGGACCAGTATGATAAGATGATTACTAAATCGTATAAACCATTTTTTTTTGTATGTTTATAATACGACATTCGGTTCTACCAAAATGTCTTTGCTTAAATTCTGGTTCCACGCATTTTGCAAACACCGTGTTTTATACAGTGTGCACAATGTTTAATGTAAGTAAGTGTATGGTGTGTTAACTAAAACATAAATACACAGAAAATATTTCAAATTGGGACCGTAGTAACTTTAATTGAACATTAAGGGCCGGTTTTTCAATAAGCGGTTAATATTCACAATTAACTAAACAAGGGTTAGCTGTAATTATTGTAGTTAAAAATTAAACAAGTTTTTCCATCTACGGTTAAATCTTGTTTAACTCCGGTTAGTTAATCAGAATTATTTTAATTATCTATATGTTGGCAACAATATTAAAATGACAATACATTAAGACGTTGCCAAGTGTAAAAAAAACTGTTGTGTAGTTTTGCAAGAAAGTGGAAATATAAATAATATTTTGTCACTTACTGAATGTCTTTAGTTATTCTTCGTAAGGGTTTTGTTTAATTTCATAATTATTTATTTTAAATAACAATTCAGTGCACTATTTTAATAATTTGCCGAAGAGTTGGCAACGCTGCATAAAAGTGTCATTTCATAACCTGTGTTTTTGTTTGGTCGGTGGAAGTTGGATATTTCGTAACTTTTTAATTAAAAGGTAAGTACTTAAGGAATGTATGTATCAGTAAACAAAATATGTGATGTTTGATATTAAAATTATACAGACTTTCACTGAAAATTGAGCAGTTGCGCGTGGCATCATGCATAATGTGACCATACGTCCCGTTTTGAACGGGACCGTCCCGTTTTTGAGTAGCCTATCCCGTTGTCCCGAAGCACAGCTTCGGGACGCCGAAATGTCCCGTTTTCAGAAACGTACGAAAACAGAAGCTATTGTTGTAAATGTGTTAGCGCCAACAATAATAGGTGAATTAAGAGATCGCCTCAGCGAATGCAACTGTGTTACTATATTAACTGATGCTTCAAACCACGGGTCCAAGAAAATTTTCCCTGTTTTAGTTCGCTTCTTTTTACCATACGAAGGCACACAAGTCAAACTTTTAGAATTTCAAGAACAACCGGGCGAAACATCAGAAGTTATTGTCAATTATCTAATGAAAGTATTGACACAAAATAATTTGACTTCAAAAATCGTGGCATTTTGTGGAGATAACACTAACTGCAATTTTGGCGGATTGAAAAGACGAGGCGTCAACAATGTTTATACAAAACTTAATTTATCTCTTGGAAGAAAATTGATAGGAATCGGATGCGGAGCTCACATAATTCACAACGCAATTAAAACTGCCGCAGATTGTCTACCTGTAGACTTTGAATGTGTTATTGTGAAAATATATTCACATTTTTGTATCTATAGTGTTCGCGTGGAAACTCTGAAAGAATTTTGCAATGAAGTTGACACAGAGTATCAGAAATTGCTAGGCTATAGTAAAACTAGAATTTTGAAACTGTACAAGTACTTTCGTATTATAATTGAATACATTTTATGTCTGCCTGGCACTAATGCACCCGTAGAAAGGGTGTTTTCTCTAATGAATTAATTGTGGACGAGCGAAAAAACACAATTGCAAGTTGCGGTTCTTAAAGCAATGTTAATTACTAAAGTAAATTTTAAGAAATCCTGCCAAGAATTTCATTCTTATTTAAAAGCATCACCAAAGATACTAAGGCAAATTTGTTTTTCAGAAAAATATAATACTACATAAATTCTTTATTTTTACGTGTACATTCCTGTTCTTTTTATTAATAAATAAAAACTATGAAGAAATATGCGTTTTTTTGAATACATATACTATTATCTAAAAATTACTAGATGTCCCGTTTTGAGGAAAAAAATAAATGGTCACGTTAATCATGCATGGAGTATAAACAAATCTTATTTTCGATTTTGTTACTTAATAAACAATTAATCACAAGTTTCAGTTCATAAATGCAAAGTTTATTATATTAATTTGTGATCATCTGTGGTACCAATTTATACCGGTTAAATTGCATTAATACGAGTTTTTAACAAAAATAGCCGTACTAACTCAGGCATGCTTAGAGTATAAACAGTGCAGAAAATTGTATTTTTTTGAGATAATCTTAATGTAAATGTAAAAACTGACTTATAAATGGGTAGAATGGAGGAAGAAACAAAAACTAAACGAAACGAAACAGAAGCAGCAATTACAGTTCTGCTGAAATGTATTTACTGGTATCTTTAATAAAAGATTCAGAAAAAATAATTGAATCAAAAACGACTGATGTTGTTACTTCTAAAGAAAAGGATTCTTGTTGGGCCAACATTGAAAAAAAAATTAACAGCCAATGTCCAGGAGACAAGAATCGTACTTGTAAAGAAATAAAATGCAAGTACGAAAACTTGAAACGCGAAAAAGGTGGCAGCAAATAAAATAGCAAGCAACATGACTGGAGGTGGTCCTTCAAATGTTATTGAATTAAATGCTTATGAAGAAATCATTTACAGCATGATTTCTTTCTCAGTGGAAGGCTTGCCAGCACGCTTTGATGAAAGCAACATAATAAATATAGTGTGCATATTTATTTATTTTTAAATTATGGTAATATTTTTTATTTTGGCTTTAGAACTCTTGGGATGATAACCTTGTTACTGAAGTTAATATATTAGAAGAAGTGCAGGTATTTATTAAACATATTTCTTAGCATCTTTCGCTAGGAAAGAAAATAAGTGAACATTTTTATTTTATTCAGGCTGATGTACAAGAATTTCTGATTTTGTTTTAAATGAAAAAAAATATTTTTTATAAAAGTCAGTGGCATTTAGTTTCTTTTTTTTTGTAGAAGTGTCACAAACTCCTGTAACACGCCTCTAGTAAATGATAAATCAAAATCGATCGAAAATTATTTACCTGTATCTATAAATTTATTTTAAAAATAAATGTATCAATTTAATAAACTTTAGCATAGCATAGCTATTTACATGGTTTTTTGGGATAGCCTGTATTGGGTTTAATTTTTGGTAAGTGAGAAAATCTATTTTTTTTTCAATGCACGAGGTAAATTTGTGTTTATTGAAAATATAAGCAAGTCTCAAAGGCATTAGACTTTGAAATTTAAAAAAAAATAACCAAAGTGCATCAGCCGTTTGAATATTAAAAAAATAATATCAAATTGTTCATCCCAATGAAGGTAAAAATCAGTACTTTTCAATTTATTGTGAGTTTTTTAAACAGTCAAAGCTAGCTTAGGAGGAGAAAACTTTCACCTAAAAAGGGATTTACACAATGCCTTATTTCTTGCAATACCTTAAGAAGAGGCATGTATATGCTGGTTAAATCTTGAAGAGACATGCTTGCATACTACTTTTAATTTTTTTTTTATAGAATACTTTTGGTGATGTTTTGGATAATAATTTTGTGCAAGACCAAACAGAGGATGACAACGCTGCTTTGGATATAGAGGTGATCAAAATTATTGTACTTTAGAAAATTATTAATATTTAATTTCGTTTGTACTTTTGTTTTAGAATGTATCAAGCGACAAGAACTTGCAAAATGTATGAAAAAATACTTATTATAGTAATCTTGCCGATTTTAACGTTAAAGATCCTTTACAATGTTATTCTCTTCCAACCATAAATGAATTGGATTTATTTTTTTTGTCATACTATAAGCAAAGTCAAAAAGATATCCAAAACATTGTCAGGAAGTTAGAGGACAAAGCAAAAAATATGGGATTAAGCATCAACGAATCCAAAACCAAATACATGATAATGGGACCTAAAAGGAAGGACATAGAAGGAGATGAATATCTATCGATCAAAATCGAACAAAACAAGGAGAGACGCTTTGAGAAAGTAAGAAATTTCATTTATCTGGGTGTACAAATTACTGATAACTGCGACAACGGAAAGGAAATAAGCGCGAGGCTTTCAAAAGGTAATAAATGCGCAGGATCGCTTGCTACAATTCTAAGATCCAACATTATCTCAAGAAAGGCCAAAGTAAGATTGTACAAAACAGTATTAAAACCCACTGTAACATACGCTTGTGAAACCTGGATAATCAACAAAAAAGAAAAAGAAGACCTAGAAAGGTGGGAAAGGAAATTATTGCGAAGGATCTACGGGGGAATAAAAACAAATACCGGAGAATGGAGAAGAATGACAAACGAGGAAGTAATGAGATTGTACAAAGAACCGTCTATAACCGAAGTAGTAAGAGCCCAGAGAATAAGATGGCTTGGGCACGCACAACGCCTCTCCAACCAAAGAAACACGAAGATAATGATTAAAGCAAGTAGAATGGGTGTGAGAAAAAGAGGGAGACCTAAGAAAAGATGGTTGGAAGCGGTCGAGGATGATTTAAAAAAACTAAAAGTGACGAACTGGACAGAGGCAGCGAAAAATAGAAAAAAGTGGAGGGAGACAGCAAACCAAGCCCTAGGCCTAAATGGCCTGTAGTGCTTATTTATATTATATAAGCAAAGTCATATCATATCACAGATGGTCGTATATTTATAATTTCACATGAGATTTGCTCTTTATGTTTGAAAAAGCAGTAACAACATAAGGGATCTATTATTAGAATTGGCGAGATCTCATTAGCATTTTGGTTTTAATTTAAAGTTATAAATTTTAGACGATTTTATCTGAAATATCTCCGAATAATAGTTGGAAGAAATGGTGTCCCACTTCCCTTAGGCGACCTGTCTCAAGTAAATTAAATATTGGCAGAAAAAGAAAACTACACGTCACTTCTACAGAAAATAGTTTTGTAGAAGCTAAACTGAATTTAATAAAAGAACAAACACTAGAATGTAGGAAAAGGCAAGAAAAATTAGATTTGGAAATAAAATTACTACAATATGACTTAAGATCCAAAGAATGAAATTAACGTAATGCTATTATCTACATTTTTTAAATCTAAAATGCCTTTAAGAGTAGTTTATTTTTAGAAAGTGTCTATAACTTAGTAATTTAGGTATGATTTTTTTTGTGATATTGTTTTTGTGATTTGAGTAAATCTGATAGCAGTAAGAGAATAGAAAATTTATTTAGTTTAAAATATTTTATTTTTTTCATCATTAATATTTTTTTGTGATATTTTTTCTTTATTAAGGTCGATTCGCATTATACGGAACGTCAACGTCACGTCACAGACCGGCAACGTCACGTCAAATTTGCTATCTATTCACACTATACGTCCAGTAACCAGCAACGTCACGGAAATAGTTCCCGCGCTACCAGTCGTTGGTGTTTACTTTGTTGGTTAGTTTTGTCATAATGCCTAAATTCAATAAAAAAAAGTTAGCAATGGTTGCATTAATTTTGGATGAAGAAGAGAACTGCAACCGAGCTAAAAAAATGTGGGTACGAAAGATGTTTATGACGAGAAAGTACGAAGGAGAATACCACACATTATTTAGGGAATTGGAAGATGATGAAATTTCCTTTTATAAGTACTTTAGAATGTCTCAAGATCAGTTTTATGTCCTTTTATCTAAAATTGAACACCAAATTCAAATTCAAAACACTACATTTCGAGAAGCACTTAGTCCTAAAGAAAAGCTAATGGTGTGTTTAAGGTAAGAACTATTTATGAAAATACACTTAACTTTGTGATTAACAATATTTATTTAATAAATTTGGCCATAACAAAATATAATAATTATAAAACAAAATATAAATATAAAATTAAAGTTGGATTGTGGCCAAACTACATGTGCACGAAAATAAGCTATAACAATCAATCGCATATGAAACTGAAATTAAGAAACAGAAATGATTTTTGTGTAAAAAGAGCTTTAAAACAGTACCTACTCACAAACTCTTTACTACGAGTTACGAGTATATAAAGGAATCAATATGTACAATTTGTTACCTGACAACTTAAAACATAAAAACAACTTTGGTATGTTTAAAAGAAACTGAAGAAAGTTATATATATATATATATATATACAGGGTGGTGCTTTTTTTGATGCTCACCATTGCCATCTTGGAAACGGTAAGAGATACAAGGTCGGTTAAATTAGACAAAAGTTGCACATTTTTATGGCGATTAAGAATCTGAAAAGAAATCCTGGATATTTTGATTCGTTTTTGATTTATTACAAAAAAACTGAAAAATGTGATTTTAGAAAAATATTATTATCTTCCCTACCATTGACGCTATTTCATTTAAACTTGGTAACTTTATGTTTTTGACCGTCCTGGGTTTGATGACGTCAACAGAAATTTTTTAAGCCTTCTAGATTTCAAGTTGCGATAGTCAACTTTTTTATTTCTTATGGCCGCCATATTGGATTTTTACACCATCAGACAGACAAAAAAATTAGCTTATCAGATTGGTAACCAACATACCATTTTTCTTTCAAAAAACTTGTTGAAATTTGAAAATTTGTGTAAATAATCTATAACATCGCGAATGTTCTGAAAAACAATTGAAATTATAATATAAATAAAAGTGACACAACATTTTATAGGTCTAATAAAATAACAATAAATTTAAAACACCAGATAAATAATTATTTAAATTGTTTAAAGTGCGCGCCGTTATGTATGATGTAGTGGTTAGTACTCAAATTCATTTCGTCCACTGCCTTTAGGATAGTTTGTCTCGAAATTTTTGATTTTACGACGAAGAAGTTCAATATTTTTCGTTAGGGTTGCATAAACAACATCAATATAAAAGTAATTCATACGCCTTAAACATAGCGATCGCGGGGCCAATGAACAGGACCAAACGTACCGTCATGAATTTTGAAAGCGTACATCTAAATTAATATCCTTTTACAATGCGGGCGTTGTGAGGACCAGCTCCTTCTTATTGAAACTACTGATGATTTTGAATTGTTTATAATGGCAATTCGCCTAACAT